>CM032384.1:13368875-13751375 GCA_019049475.1 Eueides isabella | reverse complement strand
TCATATCATGCAATGTGTTTTGAAATCATTGTTTGATGATTTTTCTGAGCTGATGGTTTCGGGATGCAAATCTCTAATGATTATTGCGAGGTTATTTGTCTTTAATTATTGAAGGTAACAAATACCAGAATACAAAAAATGTGCAGAGTCGATATTTTAGTTTATTCAAGTTTTTTTAAGCAATTTTAATTTCTGTTACTTTTAAAGTAGTAGGTAAGTAGTGGTAAAGGCCGTTGTAATTTTTATACTAATAAAGAAAAATTTAAATACTGAAAGATTTTTTAATATTATTGAAATTAATGAAATTAAACTAGTTAGGCAAAACCTTTTAACTTATTGATCGCTTTTTTTAGGTTAGATACCTACCTATAATAGTTTTATCATTCATTGAGTTTACATTATTATGATCACATCTTGATTATCTTATACGTTCACTATTGCTTCGTCCTGAGTATTAATGCCTAACCAACGTGTACACAAGTATGGAAGATGAAAAAATATTATAGGTTCTTATTTTTAAATTAATCTAATAAAAATATACATTAAGTGTATATGAAAATATTTAAAATCTGCTTCTACGTATTAATTAAAAAAAACAGCATTTTTTTTCAGTATTCATCATATTTGTTCTAGATATATTTATAAATGATTACAGACAGATCAGACATATCAGACGTATCAGCTATTCGTTACATGCACATGCAAAATGCACATCATTTCGTTATTTCTTAATTTTAAGCTACACTGTTATTATTGTTCATCAGATATTTCAGATTTTCAATTTTAAAATGTTAATAAAATATTTTCATTACATTCAACAGTTGGTCTTACGTTTTAACGAGTATACAATCAACGAAATAAATACAGCCTACATCCAGGGCAAATCTATTAACTACACAATAATAAAAGCTTTATTTGAATCATTCCGAAACTATATAAACTTTTGAAGTGCTGGCCCTATTTAAATACGATAACAAACACAAAAAAATATTAAAAATTAAAAATCACATTATTCTATTCGTTTTTTTAAGCCCACTTACGTTGATAATTGTAAATATATTCAGTGTACACACAAATTCGTTACATAATAAATGACGTTATAAATATCTAAATTTATTAATGACTTAAAAATAGGGGCTTTTGTGATCATCGCTCGCCAACGTCCATACCACGTTGAACACACCGGTTCTCGTCTGATCACCGAAGTTAAGCAACGTCGGGCGCGGTCAGTACTTGGATGGGTGACCGCCTGGGAACACCGCGTGCCGTTGGCTTTTTGCTGTTTTGTGTATTGTTTTTGATACGGCTTATTGAGGTTTAATGTTTATTGAGGCTAGTTTTAACATTTTTGTTGTAGAGTCATTTTAAATACTCTACATATTAATTCTACTTTCATTTAGTTCGTTGAGGCGTGACGCTATATGATGATAACAAATGATTTAAACATATTTTTTTATAAATTGTTATTTTTTTTTATTAATTATTATTTTACCGGTTCTTATCGGATCACCGAAGTCAAGCAACGTCGAGCGCAGTCAATATTTAGATGGGTGACCGCCTGGGAACACCGACTCAGGCCCAGACGGCCCTACGCTCATCCCATCAGATTCTTCCAATCAAGCACCAACCAGGTGCACTTACCTTAAGGGCCAGGAGCCCTTCCAAAAGACGCACTCATATTAATGGGTGCCACATGAGACCACGTACAAGGGGCTAACACTCTGATTAAGCTAACACTATTCCGAGCCCCGACATCGTACTGAGTCAAATTAGAAACTTCAGCGCCGTGGTGCACGTGTTAAGACCGTTCGCACCGATCGCCGCGTTCCAAATTGGGCTTCGACGTCGCACCTTACGAGTAAAGTCACATTGTTTGGAGCCTCCCGACTCTCGGGGCTCCACAGTGCGCGTATCCTTGCCGGATTCGGCTAGGCTGGCTTAAAAATAATCCTGCGGATGGTAGCTTCGCACCACCGGCCGATCGGCCGAGTGCATGAGCCAAATGTCCGAAACTGCGGTTCCTCTCGTACTGAGCAGTATTGCTATCGCAACGACAAGCCATCAGTAGGGTATATATATGATTACGATTTACTGATTACGTTTCCCTAAAAAAAAAAAAAAAAGAACACCGACTGACGCTAGCTTTTTGCATGTTTCTCAACTCAATTGATTTTGATACTAATTTAAACAACCAAAGAAATCTTTGAATATGCCAAACAAGGCCTTTAATAAAATAATTTTGAATATTTAAAGTAAAAAATATACTGTTTTTTTTTATTAATACGCAGAATAATCAGATTTCATACATTTTTCATATACTAAGTGTATTTTTTAATTATATAAAAGTATTTTTTATTAGATTAATTAAAAAATAACATATTATAATATTTTTTCATCGTCCATACTTGTTTACACGTTGGTTAGGTAAGGGTAGGTTAATACTCAGGACGAAGCACAAATGGACGTATAAGATAAGAGAGTTGTGATTATAATTATGTAAACTCATGAATGATAAAATTATGATATAGATACTTATAAAAAAGCGATCAACAAGTTAAAAGGTTTTACATAACTAGTTTAATTTCAAGTTAATTATTTAAAGTTTCAGTCTTTCAGTATTTTAATTTTTCTGTATTAGTATAAACAAGTAACAAGTAACAACAAAAAAACAGAATATCAAATTGCTTAATAAAACTTGAATAAACCAAAATATCGACTTAGTACATTTTTTGTATTCTGGGATTTTTACCTTCCATAAATAACTTTGACGAAAATCTACAACAAAAAGTCTGCGATGTTTATATTTTTTCATTAAAAAAGCAGATTCCACCAAATTTGAGCTCGGTTCGCTGGATTCAGAGTTCTGAGTTACATATATCTATAAAAATAAAGCGATTAATGGATTAATAGACAAACCTTTTGTCTATTAATCGATTATAAAAATATTGTTAAAAATAGTACATTAACGCATTAAATGTTAACAAAAGACTACGATGTATATAGTTTTGAATCTAAAAAGCAGGTTCCACCGAGATTTGAACTCGGATCGCTGGATTCAGAGTCCAGAGTGCTAACCATTACACCATGGAACCGTGTAGTTGTTGTACTCTATATTGAAGAGCGAATATTGCTAATAATTACAAATTTTAACACTTGTACAAACAATATTAACAAATAAAGGTAATTGTAGCGAATTAAATTGCCTATTTTCGTCATGGTTCCATGGTGTAATGGTTAGCACTCTGGACTTTGAATCCAGCGATCCGAGTTCAAATCTCGGTGGAAACTGATAGTTTTTGTAAACTCATAGTATTTTTATAAACTAGCTTAGTACTTGAAATTGCCTAACATACTTAAGATCTTTTGCATTAGCTTAGTACTACTGGCCCAGTAGATAGTTTTTGTGACTGTCATATAATCTTTATCTCTTACTTCAGACCTTTAATTTTTATATATGAATGGTAACACGTTTTACATATTTTTACTATGTTTTAAAGTGTTATTCCACACTTAGGACAGAAAATACTAAACTTAAATTTAAAAAGCGTATAAAAATTTTTTGAATTTTGAACGAAGCAGGATTTGAACCCGCGCCTCTGGAATACCGTTCCAGCGCTCTGACTTAGTGGTCAGAGCGCTGGAACGGTATTCCAGAGGCGCGGGTTCAAATCCTGCTTCGTTCAAAATTTTTATACGCTTTTTAAATTTAAGTTTAGTACGTTTTACATATTCCACTAAAGTAAGGCATTTCGTTACAATTTTTGAAATACCAGCAGCAAGTACAAACAAAAAATTACACATTATTCTATTTTTAAACACACAATTAAATTGATACTTGTAATGTACATACAAATTCATTATAGATAGATAGATGACGTTATAACTATGTTATTAGTAGTGACTCAACTATAGGAGCCTTTAAGATTTGCCAACGCCTATACCACGTTGAACATACCGGGTATCTTCCGAGCTTAGCTAGAAATTACTTCGAATTCATTCGTAAACGATTGTTTATTTCAATTATCATCAAATAGCTGAAAAAAATTCTTTAAATATCAATTCCATCAAGTCCTTTAAATAAAACAAGTCTGAATTTTTTAATTTAATAAAATAAATAAATACGTAGAATAACCGAATTTTATACATTCTCCATTTACATTAAAAGTGTTCATTTATTAGTTTACTTATTAAATTTATAAGATATTATAATATGTAAGCGTTGGTTGGGTAGTAACACTCAGGATCAAGTGCTATCTATTAGTATGTCTAATAAATAGCACTTAGTCCTGAGTGTTACTAAAGATGACAATAATAGTTATGTTATAACTATTAGTGATTCCTAAAAAAAAAAACATCGATCGTCATGTTAAAACGTCTTATGTAACTAGTTGATTTTAAATAATATATATAAATCTTTTATTTATTTTATTTTTATTTTTTCTTTATAAGTATAAAAATAACGACGACCTTTACCACACACTTACTACTTTAAAAGAAACAGAAATTCAAATTCCTTAATAAAACGTGAATAAACCAAAATATTGACTTAGTATATTAATTTGGATTTCTGGGATTGTACCTTCTATTAATAAGTTAGTCAAGTAACATGATATAAGCCTTATATAAGTAATAATCATTTAGGATTTGCGTCCCTTATCAAAATCAGCTAAGCGTTATCATCACACAATGATTTCAAGAAGCATATATGTATATGATTATTAAGAGACATTATAAGAAACACCACAGCATATGCTGTGCATAAATGTTTTCCCTCAATTTTCCTGGGATTCCATTATCACATGCTGACGAACATGTCAGCTAACAAGTTGACTATACTAAATTTAAAACAATTTGCAAAATCAATTTCCATATAACGAAAAATGGACAAATTTGTAATAAAGATATATTTTGTTATTCTGTTGTTGTTGTTGTCCTTTTCTTAAAAGAGAAATCAGTTAAAAAAATAGGTTCCACCGAGATTTGAACTCGGATCGCTGGATTCAGAGTCCAGAGTGCTAGCCATTACACCATGGAACCACATAGTTGAAGTTATCTATATTGAAGAGAGAATATTGCCAATTACGTAAACGAGACACACTTGTTTAAACAACTTTTAACTTTAAATATAGGTAATTGTAGTAAATTTTAGTACCTTCTGTTATCACGGTTCCATGGTGTAATGGTGAGCACTCTGGACTTTGAATCCAGCGATCCGAGTTCAAATCTCGGTGAAACCTGTTATGTTTTTGCAAATTCATATTATTTTTTTGAACTAGCTTAATATATAATATAAAATATTACCACTGCCTGGCCGTGGGCAATTTAAACATCCATTCACACTTTTAATAAATACTTATTTTTTTAATTTATTTGTTATTCTTTTAATATTCTTAAAGAATTAATCTGGGCAAGTAAAGAGACAACACTCCTCAACAGAAAATGGTTGAGAAATTTTTACTTCCATCACTGGCTTAGCCAAATAACAAGAAACTAGCCATTTACAAATAACCATTTATTAGTTGTATCTCCTATTATCATCAGCTTAGCGATATCATCAGACACTGATTACAAAAAGAACACTAAGATCTCTGAACTTTAACAAATGCTTGTTACAATTACCGTTGCCAGACCGTAGATTGTCCTTACAGAAATGCAAGACTCAAAATTTTATTACAATAAAAAAATCTGAATAACAATATACAGTAATAAAATCATAGCATTTAGGTTATTTCGCAAAGCCAGCTCTAGTAACAACTTTTATAAAAGCATTAAAAAGATTTCGCAGTCGGTAGGATTCGAACCTACGCTCCCAGAGGGAATCTGATTTCTAGTCAGACGCCTTAACCGCTCGGCCACGACTGCTATATACAAATATTTTGAATGCAAGTATCTTTAATTATCTGTTCGTTACTTTCTAATTTTATGTAATCATTGACATACTTTAAAACATCTCGTATAAAGTTCATACAAACAACTTGTTTTATTTATTTTATTTATTTATTTATTTATTCTTCATTGTACACAATTTATAGCTAAAAATCACAACGCATTTTCTACCAGCCTACCTCATTCAGTGGGAAATCTAGAGGTAGGTGTACAGACGAAATATTTATACATACATACATACATACACACACATAGATACAAAAAAAATATATATATATTTATATATATATATATATATATATATATATATATATATATATATATATATATATATATATATATATATATATATATATATATATATATATATATATATATATATATATATATATAACTTACTTACTTACTTATCTTCACGCTATATTCCTAGCGGGGTAGGCAGAGAGAACGGAGCGCCAAACGCTACGCTCTCGGCATACCTCATTCGCCTCCTCCACTGTCATCAACCTCTACGTACATGCCCTCCGGGGGGTCCTCATGCTTTTTACGTGACCTTTCTCCAGTATCGTCGATACTGTATTTTCGAAGGTCAACTGCGGTCGCCCCCTCCCTCTCTTACCACTCACTTTTCCTTCATAAATTTTTCTTTACTCATTCGCTCGACATGCCCAAACCACCTCACCACGTTTTTCTTCACTTTCACTGTGACCTCCACGCTAGTACCTACCATTCTGTGTATCTCTTCATTGGGTATACGATCAGCTAAACTGACTCCGCATATCCGACGAAGAGATCGCATCTATACAGTATTCATCTTTCTTACATTCTTCTTCTGTAATACCCACGATTCGCTGCCGTAAAACAGTGTCGGTGCCGTATAACATTGTGTACGGCCAAACACGCAGCTATACTGACGTTTCGCCGTCTCAACAGTGCAGCCTTTCCACAACCATTTCGTATCTTCCGTCTTTGCTAATCATACTTCTCAGATATAGGTACTACCTCATTCACTTGTTCTAATATCCTATCATTTACACTGATCTTGCATTCTGTCCTTTCATTTCTTTCAAATACTACTTAACTATTGAATAGTGTTATAATGGCCTAATTGAATAAAGAATACTATGATTTGATTTTAACTATCAATAAAATATGCAAATATATCTGCAAAAACATTAAAATACATTGGATTTCAGTATGCAATAGAAAATTTAGGTATGTTCAAGTAACGCTCCGAACACTCCACAACTTTGCAGCTGGCTAGAGTGCTTCACTTTGCAGCAGCAGTCATAAATAGGAAGAAGAGTCAGCTGTCGCCGTCTTCCTAGACGACCAGTGCGTTCGACCGCGTCTGGCAACCTGGGCTCCTGCACAAAGTGCTCAAGACAGGCATCCCTCACCACGTGGCGCTCGTCCTCGCCAGCTTCCTTCACGGCAGGACTTAGGAGTGGAGAGTGCCACGTCGAACAGCCACCCCGAACCCTGAATCTGCTGCCGGACTGGCTGGCGAAGGACTGGCTGGAGACTTGCCCTTAATATTCAAAAGACCCAGGCAATCTCCTTCAGGTATCATCATACAATGCCTCCACCGTTCAGTCTGCAGGGTGAGCAGGTCCCCTGGACCAATTAAGCGACATATTGGTGTCGTGATCGATCGCAGGCACACGATGACAAGATAGGTAAAAGAGGCCTCCAACGCGGCAAGGGTAGCCCTGTGCCTTCTGCGTCCTCTGCTCTGGTAAAGACTCCCTCTAAAAATAAAGCTTTTCTTATACATGACGTATGTAAGGCCGCACCTTACATACGCTGCGCCTTCATGATTTTCCCTACTGAGCCCACGATAACGAGAGATCCTGCAGGTGGTCCTGAGTTACCCAGGCCCCATACTTCGTCCGCCATTCCACACTCCAACGTGACTTGAAGATGAAGAGCCTGGAGGATCACATCCGCCGGCTCGTGTCTAACGCGCATCGCCGTTCGGATGTAGCAGAGTACCTGCACTTGCAGAATATCTCCCTCTGGTTACCCGGCCGCCAGATGCAAGACGTCATCTCCCAAGAGATCTCCTCTACCCTCCTAATTCCAATTCCTGAAATGCAACCCACGTCGCAGGTCGCCTAAGCTGGGCCTTCACCGGGCAACCGAGGGTTTCACCCCGGCCTTAGCTGACCGCCCAGACGGCTCGTGCTCATCCCTCCTAGCATCTCCTCCCCCTGTACCCACTCAAACGCAGGTACATTCTGTATTTTTTCACTTATTCAAACATGCTTGCTTATACTTTGTCCATCTCCGTATCAATCTCTCCATCAATTCATATGTACAGCCGAGGAACAGTTACATCTCAAACAACTAATAAAAAAGAAAAAAGTATCTCAAGTCATAAAGTTAAGTCATAAACCTCTAAATTTTTTGTATAAAATAATAGAGCCGTAGCGCGAGGAAACCACAAAACGCACTAGACAACACAAATATTATAATTTAAGGTGCGACTTCATGTAAATGTCAGTAATATTCATGATTATTTTGATGAAATGTGTAAATGACAATTATGTAGATTAAACTTTATTATCTATAATGATAAATTTGTTTCCAGTACTGAAATGGACGACGGTGTCATCAGACCTAGCGTGACGTCCTGATATTTCACCTAAAATTAAAAGTCCCATTGGGGACGTGCATAGTCCCTCCCGTATTTGCGGATTTTTACAAGTACTGTGAGAAATCTCTTTTGATTAGTTTATCTTTTTAATGACACTCTCATATATTCAGAGATTCTGAAAATTTCAATGCCTTACAGTATTACCCAAAAATAACATTCCAGAATAGAAAAGAAATGGAGGACTGGAAATGTTTTTTATATCATATGTACTCAAAATATTTGCCCTTGTTCTTTTTACTTTAATATTGGCAAATTAGAAACTAAATTATACATCAGTAATGGAAATATTTCGCTGCTATTTATATATTAACAGGCGTTTTACGTATCTATTACGTAAGAAAATAAATACAGAATTCAAATGTAAGTTATATATGCATTTATATAGTTCGTTAAAAAGAGAGATATCAGAAGAAATCGTAGCAAAATAACAAAAAGCCAACGGCACGCGGTGTTCCCAGGCGGTCACCCATCCAAGTACTGACCGCGCCCGACGTTGCTTAACTTCGGTGATCGGACGAGAACCGGTGTGTTCAACGTGGTATGGACGTTGGCGATATGATATTTTAAAAACTCGTTTTAATTCTGTCATTATTGTTATCATTATTACTATGTATATTCGAGAAAATTTATAAAGATATAATGCCGGCTCTACAGATTGAATTATGAAATAATTACAGCCTGTCGTTGCGCAGCGACACAAGCGTGTGACTGTAACCGGTCAGGTTCTTGGGTCGATCCCCAGTCGAGGAAATTAGATATTTAATATTTTCAAGTTAAAATATTTAATGTTTTATTTCTTCGCTCTGGTAGTAAAGCAAAGGGAGGAGTTGAGTTCCGCCACTCAACACGCAATGCCTCAAATTCGGCGGAAAGTGGGAAACGGAATGGGGTCCTGGGTTCCCTCTGCCTACCCTGCCTCTGCTGGATAAAGCGTGAAGCTGAAAAAAATAATAAATAAAAAATTGTACTATTTTCTAAATTGTTATTCCACACTTAGGACAGAAAATAATAACTGAAATTTAAAAGGCGTATAAAAATTTTTCCCCGCTTCGTTCAAAATTTTTATACATTTTTTAAATTTCAGTTTAATAATTAAAGATATTGAAATAATTTTTATGTATATGTAAATTTTATTGGACATCCGTCTCTACTCAATTTTATGCCGTTAATAATAGGGAAAAATATTTTATTAAAATATACTCGTAAATGACTAAATTTTCAACACATAATTTTCAAACATATGTTCAAAACATTTTTACTGTTTTTATTTTATATCTTACCTCTACGATTTATCCCGCAAAAGGCAAGGCAGTCAGAAAAGTCCGTTCCCATCAAAACATTTCAGTTATCCCAAATCGTCGGATAGTTTCTTACAACACTTGTTGATAGGTAAAATTTAACGCCGCAATGGATTTCGTTACCAGAGCGAAGAAATAAAAATACTAAATATTAAATTTCCTCGAGTGGCCATTGAGCGTAGAGCCTGTCGCGTTTATAGAAAGCACTGCACTTAGACAGGCCTGACAATACACATGCTGTCTAAATAGATATTTAAAAATATATAGCTTTAATTATGATAAAGCGATTAATTGGTTAGAGAAAAAAGACAAACACAAAATTATTAACGAAATATTGAATTTCATTAAACATATTTTATATACTGCATACAATAAATGATTAGAAAGAGATGTTTATATTTTTACAAAAAAAAGTCAGGTTCCACCGAGATTTGAACTCAGATCGCTGGATTCAGAGTCCAGAGTGCTCACCATTACACCATGGAACCACGTTGTTGTAGAAATTTATATTGGACATAGAGTATTACTAATTACGTCTATAAATATTATTTTTACTTTACAACACCTGTACAAACAAAATGCACAACTAAAGGTAATTGTAGTAAATTATAACATTTGATTTTAACACGGTTCCATGGTGTAATGGTGAGCACTCTGGACTTTGAATCCAGCGATCCGAGTTCAAATCTCGGTGGAACCTGATATGTTTTGCAAATAAATGTTAGTTTTATTAAACTTCAAGTAGACAGTAGACATATAAAATTATCTCTACTGGGCCGTGGAAATTCTTGACGATAGTCCTCAAAATTTTATTTATACACGTGGATATACATTTTCTATTAATGCATTAACTTTTTTAAGTTTTTTTACGATATACGTATATGACAAATACATATAAGGGAAAACATAAATTATGATACGGACGGTGGAACACACATTAATTACACCTTCAAATCTTATTTATATTTTATAATGACGTTCAACGTTATTTCATCATCAGTAATCAAGCTTCCGTAAAGAGTAGTCGCCAACGTCCATACCACGTTGAACACACCGGTTCTCGTCCGATCACCGAAGTTAAGCAACGTCGGGCGCGGTCAGTACTTGGATGGGTGACCGCCTGGGAACACCGCGTGCCGTTGGCTTTTTGATTTTTTAATCTGTATCATGCAATTTTTTGACTTGACTTTACTTTGTTTGTCAATAATTGCACTCCAAGAAATCTTGTTAAGTGAGCTACAGAACCGTAAATAGCAATTTTACGTTTACTACAAATTCATAAAACCATTAATTAGTACTTTCAGTATTTTTTCACTTATTCAAACATGCTTATACTTTGTCCATCTCTCCGTCAATCTCTTCGTCAATTCATATGTACGGCCGAGGAACAGTTACAAATCAAACAACCTAATAAAAAAGAAAATAGTATCTCAATTCATAAAGTCAAAAAGTTAAGTCATAAACCTCTAAATTTTTTGTATAAAATAATAGAGCCGTAGCGCGAGGAAACCACAAAACGAACTAGACAACACAAATATTATAATTTAAGGTGCGACTTCATGTAAATCTCAGTAATATTCATGATTATTTTGATGAAATGTGTAAATGACAATTATGTAGATTAAACTTTATTATCTATAATGATAAATTTGTTTCCAGTACTGAAATGGACGACGGTGTCATCAGACCTAGCACGACGTCCTGACATTTCACCAAAAATTAAAAGTCCCATTAGGGACGTGCATAGTCCCTCCCGTATTCGCGGATTTTTACACGTACTGTGAGAAATCTCTTTTGATTATTTTATCTTTTTAATGACACTCTTATAAATTCAGAGATTCTGAAAATTTCAATGCCTTACAGTATTGCCCAAAAATAACATTCCAGAATAGAAAAGAAATGGAGGACTGGAAATGTTTTTTATATCATATGCACTCAAAATATTTGCCCTTGTTCTTTTTACTTTAATATTGGCAAATTAGAAACTAAATTATACATCAGTAATGGAAATATTTCGCTGCTATTTGTATATTAACAGGCGTTTTACGTATCTATTACGTAAGAAAATAAATACAGAATTCAAATGTAAGTTATATATGCATTTATAATGTTCGTTAAAAAAGAGAGATATCAGAAGAAATCGTAGCAAAATAACAAAAAGCCAACGGCACGCGGTGTTCCCAGGCGGTCACCCATCCAAGTACTGACCGCGCCCGACGTTGCTTAACTTCGGTGATCGGACGAGAACCGGTGTGTTCAACGTGGTATGGACGTTGGCGATGTGATGTTTCAAAAACTCGTTTTATCTTGTCATTATTGTTATCATTATTACTATGTATATTCAAGAAAATTTATAAAGATATAATGCCGGCTCTACAGATTGAATTATGAAATAATTACAGCCTGTCGTTGCGCAGCGACACAAGCGTGTGACTGTAACCGGTCAGGTTCTTGGGTCGATCCCCAGTCGAGGAAATGAAATATTTAATATTTTCAAGTTAAAATATTTCATGTTTTATTTCTTCGCTCTGGTAGTAAAGCAAAGGGAGGAGTTGAGTTCCGCCACTCAACACGCAATGCCTCAAATTCGGCGGAAAGTGGGAAACGGAATGGGGTCCTGGGTTCCCTCTGCCTACCCTGCCTCGTGCGGGATAAAGCGTGAAGCTGAAAAAAATAATAAATAAAAAATGTCACTATTTTCTAAATTGTTATTCCACACTTAGGACAAAAAATAATAACTGAAATTTAAAAGGCGTATAAAAAATTATCCCCGCTTCGTTCAAAATTTTTATACATTTTTTAAATTTCAGTTTAATAATTAAAGATATTGAAATAATTTTTATGTATATGTAAATTTTATTGGACATCCGTCTCTACTCAATTTTATGCCGTTAATAATAGAGAAAAATATTTTATTAAAATATACTCGTAAATGACTAAATTTTTAACACATAATTTTCAAACATATGTTCAAAACATTTTTACTGTTTTTATTTTATATCTTACCTCTACGATGTATCCCGCAAAAGGCAAGGCAGCCAGAAAAGTCAGTTCCCATCAAAACATTTCAGTTATCCCAAATCGTCGGATAGTTTCTTACAACACTTGTTGATAGGTAAAATTTAACGCCGCACTGGATTTCGTTACCAGCGCGAAGAAATAAAAATACTAAATATTAAATTTCCTCGTGTGGCCATTGAGCGTAGAGCCTGTCGCATTTATAGAACGCACTGCACTTAGACAGGCCTGACAATACACATGCAGTCTAAATAGTATTTAAAAATATATAGCTTTAATTATGATAAAGCGATTAATTGGTTAGAGAAAAAAGACAAACACAAAATTATTAACGAAATATTGAATTTTATTAGTCATATTTTATATACTGCATACAATAAATGATTAGAAAGAGATGTTTATATTTTTACAAAAAAAATCAGGTTCCACCGAGATTTGAACTCGGATCGCTGGATTCAGAGTCCAGAGTGCTCACCATTACACCATGGAACCACGTTGTTGTAGAAATTTATATTGGACATAGAGTATTACTAATTACGTCTATAAATATTATTTTTACTTTACAACACCTGTACAAACAAAATGCACAACTAAAGGTAATTGTAGTAAATTATAACATTTGATTTTAACACGGTTCCATGGTGTAATGGTGAGCACTCTGGACTTTGAATCCAGCGATCCGAGTTCAAATCTCGGTGGAACCTGATATGTTTTGCAAATAAATGTTAGTTTTATTAAACTTCAAGTAGACAGTAGACATATAAAATTATCTCTACTGGGCCATGGAAATTCTTGACGATAGTCCTCAAAATTTTATTTATGCACGGGGATATACATTTTCTATTAATGCATTAACTTTTTTAATTTTTTTTACGATATACGTATATGACAAATACATATAAGGGAAAACATAAATTATGATACGGACGGTGGAACACACATTAATTACACCTTCAAATCTTATTTATATTTTATAATGACGTTCAACGTTATTTCATCATCAGTAATCAAGCTTCCGTAAGGAGTAGTCGCCAACGTCCATACCACGTTGAACACACCGGTTCTCGTCCGATATGTACGGCCGAGGAACGTCGGGCGCGGTCAGTACTTGGATGGGTGACCGCCTGGGAACACCGCGTGCCGTTGGCTTTTTGTTATTGTAATCTGTATCATGCAATTTTTTGACTTGACTTTACTTTGTTTGTCAATAATTGCACTCCAAGAAATCTTGTTAAGTGAGCTACAGAACCGTAAATAGCAAAATTACGTTTACTACAAATTCATAAAACCATTAATTAGTACTTTCAGTATTTTTTCACTGATTCAAACATGCTTATACATTGTCCATCTCCGTGTCAATCTCTCCGTCAATTCATGTGTACAGCCGAGGAACAGTTACAAATCAAACAACCTAATAAAAAAGAAAATAGTATCTCAATTCATAAAGTCAAAAAGTTAAGTCATAAACCTCTAAAGTTTTTGTATAAAATAATAGAGCCGTAGCGCGAGGAAACCACAAAACGCACTAGACAACACAAATATTATAATTTATGGTGCGACTTCATGTAAATCTCAGTAATATTTATGATTATTTTGATGAAATGTGTAAATGACAATTATGTAGATTAAACTTTATTATCTATAATGATAAATTTGTTTCCAGTACTGAAATGGACGACGGTGTCATCAGACCTAGCGTGACGTCCTGATATTTCACCTAAAATTAAAAGCCCCATTGGGGACGTGCATAGTCCCTCCCGAATTCGATGATTTTTACACGTACTGTGAGAAATCTCTTTTAATTAGTTTATCTTTTTAATGAAACTCTTATAAATTAAGGGATAGAGATTCTGAAAATTTCAATGCCTTACAGTATTGCCAAAAAATAACATTTCAGTATAAAAAAGAAATGGAGGACTGGAAATGTTTTTTATATCATATGTACTCAAAATATTTGCCCTTGTTCTTTTTACTTTAATATTGGCAAATTAGAAACTAAATTATACATCAGTAATGGAAACATTTCGCTGCTATTTGTATATTAACAGGCGTTTTACGTATCTATTACGTAAGAAAATAAATACAGAATTCAAATGTAAGTTATATATGCATTTATATTGTTCGTTAAAAAAGTCAAAAAATTGCATGATACAGATTAAAAAAGCAAAAAGCCAACGGCACGCGGTGTTCCCAGGCGGTCACCCATCCAAGTACTGACCGCGCCCGACGTTGCTTAACTTCGGTGATCGGACGAGAACCGGTGTGTTCAACGTGGTATGGACGTTGGCGATGTGATGTTTCAAAAACTCGTTTTATTTTGTCATTATTGTTATCATTATTACTATTTAAATTTGAGAAAATTTATAAAGATATAATGACGGATCTACAGATTGAATTATGAAATAATTACAGCCTATAGTGGCACAGCGACACAAGCGTGTGACTGTAACCGGTCAGGTTCTTGGGTCGATCTCCAGTCGAGGAAATGAAATATTTAATATTTTCAATTTAAAATATTTAATGTTTTATTTCTTCGCTCTGGTAGTAAAGCAAAGGGAGGAGTTGAGTTCCGCCACTCAACACGCAATGCCTCAAATTCGGCGGAAAGTGGGAAACGGAATGGGGTCCTGGGTTCCCTCTGCCTACCCTGCCTCTGCTGGATAAAGCGTGAAGCTGAAAAAAATAATAAATAAAAAATTTTACTATTTTCAAAATTGTTATTCCACACTTAGGACAGAAAATAATAACTGAAATTTAAAAGGCGTATAAAAATTTTTCCCCGCTTCGTTCAAAATTTTTATACATTTTTTAAATTTCAGTTTAATAATTAAAGATATTGAAATAATTTTTATGTATATGTACATTTTATTGGACTTTCGTCTCTACTCAATTTTATGCCGTTAATAATAGGGAAAAATATTTTATTGAAATATACTCGTAAATGACTAAATTTTCAACACATAATTTTCAAACATATGTTCAAAACATTTTTACTGTTTTTATTTTATATCTTACCTCTACGATTTATCCCGCAAAAGGCAAGGCAGTCAGAAAAGTCAGTTCCCATCAAAACATTTCAGTTATCCCAAATCGTCGGATAGTTTCTTACAACACTTGTTGATAGGTAAAATTTAACGCCGCAATGGATTTCGTTACCAGAGCGAAGAAATAAAAATACTAAATATTAAATTTCCTCGAGTGGCCATTGAGCGTAGAGCCTGTCGCATTTATAGAACGTACTGCACTTAGACAGGCCTGACAATACACATGCTGTCTAAATAGATATTTAAAAATATATAGCTTTAATTATGATAAAGCGATTAATTGGTTAGAGAAAAAAGACAAACACAAAATTATTAACGAAATATTGAATTTTATGAAACATATTTTATATACTGCATACAATAAATGATTAGAAAGAGATGTTTATATTTTTACAAAAAAAAGTCAGGTTCCACCGAGATTTGAACTCAGATCGCTGGATTCAGAGTCCAGAGTGCTCACCATTACACCATGGAACCACGTTGTTATAGAAATTTATATTGAACATAGAGTATTACTAATTACGTCTATAAATATTATTTTTACTTTACAGCACCTGTACAAGCAAAATACACAACTAAAGGTAATTGTAGTAAATTATAACATTTGATTTTAACACGGTTCCATGGTGTAATGGTGAGCACTCTGGACTTTGAATCCAGCGATCCGAGTTCAAATCTCGGTGGAACCTGATATGTTTTGCAAATAAATGTTAGTTTTATTAAACTTCAAGTAGACAGTAGACATATAAAATTATCTCTACTGGTCCATGGAAATTCTTGACGATAGTCCTCAAAATTTTATTTGTATACGTGGATATACATTTTCTATTAATGCATTAACTTTTTTAAGTTTTTTTACGATATACGTATATGACAAATACATATAAGGGAAAACATAAATTATGATACGGACGGTGGAACACACATTAATTACACCTTCAAATCTTATTTATATTTTAAAATGACGTTCAACGTTATTTCATCATCAGTAATCAAGCTTCCGTAAGGAGTAGTCGCCAACGTCCATACCACGTTGAACACACCGGTTCTCGTCCGATCACCGAAGTTAAGCAACGTCGGGCGCGGTCAGTACTTGGATGGGTGACCTCCTGGGAACACCGCGTGCCGTTGGCTTTTTGATTTTTTAATCTGTATCATGCAATTTTTTGACTTGACTTTACTTTGTTTGTCAATAATTGCACTCCAAGAAATCTTATTAAGTGAGCTACAAAACCGTAAATAGCAATTTTACGTTTACTACAAATTCATAAAACCATTAATTAGTACTTTCAGTATTTTTTCACTTATTCAAACATGCTTATACTTTGTCCATCTCCGTGTCCATCTCTCCGTCAATTCATATGTACGGCCGAGGAACAGTTACATATCAAACAACCTAATAAAAAAGAAAAAAGTATCTCAAATCATAAAGTCAAAAAGTTAAGTCATAAACCTCTAAATTTTTTGTATAAAATAATAGAGCCGTAGCGCGAGGAAACCACAAAACGCACTAGACAACACAAATATTATAATTTAAGGTGCGACTTCATGTAAATGTCAGTAATATTCATGATTATTTTGATGAAATGTGTAAATGACAATTATGTAGATCAAACTTTATTATCTATAATGATAAATTTGTTTCCAGTACTGAAATGGACGACGGTGTCATCAGACCTAGCGTGACGTCCTGATATTTCACCTAAAATTAAAAGTCCCATTGGGGACGTGCATAGTCCTCTCCCATATTCGCGGATTTTTACAAGTACTGTAAGAAATCTCTTTTGATTAATTTATCTTTTTAATGACACTCTTATAAATTCAGAGATTCTGAAAATTTCAATGCCTTACAGTATTGCCCAAAAATAACATTCCAGAATAGAAAAGAAATGGAGGACTGGAAATGTTTTTTATATCATATGTACTCAAAATATTTGCCCTTGTTCTTTTTACTTTAATATTGGCAAATTAGAAACTAAATTATACATCAGTAATGGAAATATTTCGCTGCTATTTGTATGTTAACAGGCGTTTCACGTATCTATTACGTAAGAAAATAAATACAGAATTCAAATGTAAGTTATATATGCATTTATATTGTTCGTTAAAAAAGAGAGATATCAGAAGAAATCGTAGCAAAATAACAAAAAGCCAACGGCACGCGGTGTTCCCAGGCGGTCACCCATCCAAGTACTGACCGCGCCCGACGTTGCTTAACTTCGGTGATCGGACGAGAACCGGTGTGTTCAACGTGGTATGGACGTTGGCGATGTGATGTTTCAAAAACACGTTTTATTTTGTCATTATTGTTATCATTATTACTATGTATATTTGAGAAAAATTATAAAGATATAATGCCGGCTCTACAGATTGAATTATGAAATAATTACAGCCTGTCGTGGCGCAGCGACACAAGCGTGTGACTGTAACCGGTCAGGTTCTTGGGTCGATCCCTAGTCGAGGAAATGAAATATTTAATATTTTTAAGTTAAAATATTTAATGTTTTATTTCTTCCCTCTGGGTGTAAAGCAAAGGGAGGAGTTGAGTTCCGCCACTCAACACGCAATGCCTCAAATTCGGCGGAAAGTGGGAAACGGAATGGGGTCCTGGGTTCCCTCTGCCTACCCTGCCTCTGCTGGATAAAGCGTGAAGCTGAAAAAAATAATAAATAAAAATTTTACTATTTTCTAAATTGTTATTCCACACTTAGGACAGAAAATAATAACTGAAAATTAAAAGGCGTATAAAAATTTTCCCCCGCTTCGTTCAAAATTTTTATACATTTTTTAAATTTCAGTTTAATAATTAAAGATATTGAAATAATTTTTATGTATATGTACATTTTATTGGACTTTCGTCTCTACTCAATTTTATGCCGTTAATAATAGGGAAAAATATTTTATTAAAATATACTCGTAAATGACTAAATTTTCAATACATAATTTTCAAACATATGTTCAAAACATTTTTACTGTTTTTATTTTATATCTTACCTCTACGATGTATCCCGCAAAAGGCAAGGCAGCCAGAAAAGTCCGTTCCCATCAAAACATTTCAGTTATCCCAAATCGTCGGATAGTTTCTTACAACACTTGTTGATAGGTAAAATTTAACGCCGCACTGGATTTCGTTACCAGAGCGAAGAAATAAAAATACTAAATATTAAATTTCCTCGAGTGGCCATTGAGCGTAGAGCCTGTCGCGTTTATAGAACGCACTGCACTTAGACAGGCCTGACAATACACATGTTGTCTAAATAGTATTTAAAAATATATAGCTTTAATTTTGATAAAGCGATGAATTGTTTAGAGAAAAAAGACAAACACAAAATTATTAACGAAATATTGAATTTTATGAAACATATTTTATATACTGCATACAATCAATGATTAGAAAGAGATGTTTACATTTTTACAAAAAAAAATCAGGTTCCACCGAGATTTGAACTCGGATCGCTGGATTCAGAGTCCAGAGTGCTCACCATTACACCATGGAACCACGTTGTTGTAGAAATTTATATTGGACATGGAGTATTACTAATTACGTCTATAAATATTATTTTTACTTTACAACACCTGTACAAACAAAATGCACAACTAAAGGTAATTGTAGTAAATTATAACATTTGATTTTAACACGGTTCCATGGTGTAATGGTGAGCACTCTGGACTTTGAATCCAGCGATCCGAGTTCAAATCTCGGTGGAACCTGATATGTTTTGCAAATAAATGTTAGTTTTATTAAACTTCAAGTAGACAGTAGACATATAAAATTATCTCTACTGGGCCATGGAAATTCTTGACGATAGTCCTCAAAATTTTATTTATACACGTGGATATACATTTTCTATTAATGCATTAACTTTTTTAAGTTTTTTTACGATATACGTATATGACAAATACATATAAGGGAAAACATAAATTATGATACGGACGGTGGAACACACATTAATTACACCTTCAAATCTTATTTATATTTTATAATGACGTTCAACGTTATTTCATCATCAGTAATCAAGCTTCCGTAAGGAGTAGTCGCCAACGTCCATACCACGTTGAACACACCGGTTCTCGTCCGATCACCGAAGTTAAGCAACGTCGGGCGCGGTCAGTACTTGGATGGGTGACCGCCTGGGAACACCGCGCGCCGTTGGCTTTTTGATTTTTTAATCTGTATCATGCAATTTTTTGACTTGACTTTACTTTGTTTGTCAATAATTGCACTCCAAGAAATCTTGTTAAATGAGCTACAGAACCGTAAATAGCAAAATTACGTTTACTACAAATTCATAAAACCATTAATTAGTACTTTCAGTATTTTTTCACTTATTCAAACATGCTTATACTTTGTCCATCTCCGTGTCCATCTCTCCGTCAATTCATATGTACGGCCGAGGAACAGTTACATATCAAACAACCTAATAAAAAAGAAAACAGTATCTCAAATCATAAAGTCAAAAAGTTAAGTCATAAACCTCTAAAGTTTTTGTATAAAATAATAGAGCCGTAGCGCGAGGAAACCACAAAACGCACTAGACAACACAAATATTATAATTTGAGGTGCGACTTCATGTAAATCTCAGTAATATTCATGATTATTTTGATGAAATGTGTAAATGACAATTATGTATATTAAACTTTATTATCTATAATGATAAATTTGTTTCCAGTACTGAAATGGACGACGGTGTCATCAGACCTAGCGTGACGTCCTGATATTTCACCTAAAATTAAAAGTCCCATTGGGGACGTGCATAGTCCCTCCCGTATTCGCGGATTTTTACAAGTACTGTGAGAAATCTCTTTTGATTAGTTTATCTTTTTAATGACACTCTTATAAATTCAGAGATTCTGAAAATTTCAATGCCTTACAGTATTGCCCAAAAATAACATTCCAGAATAGAAAAGAAATGGAGGACTGGAAATGTTTTTTATATCATATGTACTTAAAATATTTGCCTTTGTTCTTTTTACTTTAATATTGGCAAATTAGAAACTAAATTATACAACAGTAATGGAAATATTTCGCTGCTATTTGTATATTAACAGGCGTTTTACGTATCTATTACGTAAGAAAATAAATACAGAATTCAAATGTAAGTTATATATGCATTTATATTGTTCGTTAAAAAAGAGAGATATCAGAAGAAATCGTAGCAAAATAACAAAAAGCCAACGGCACGCGGTGTTCCCAGGCGGTCACCCATCCAAGTACTGACCGCGCCCGACGTTCCTTAACTTCGGTGATCGGACGAGAACCGGTGTGTTCAACGTGGTATGGACGTTGGCGATGTGATGTTTCAAAAACTCGTTTTATTTTGTCATTATTGTTATCATTATTACTATGTATATTCGAGAAAATTTATAAAGATATAATGCCGGCTCTACAGATTGAATTATGAAATAATTACAGCCTGTCGTGGCGCAGCGACACAAGCGTGTGACTGTAACCGGTCAGGTTCTTGGGTCGATCCCCAGTCGAGGAAATTAGATATTTAATATTTTCAAGTTAAAATATTTAATGTTTTATTTCTTCGCTCTGGTAGTAAAGCAAAGGGAGGAGTTGAGTTCCGCCACTCAACACGCAATGCCTCAAATTCGGCGGAAAGTGGGAAACGGAATGGGGTCCTGGGTTCCCTCTGCCTACCCTGCCTCGTGCGGGATAAAGCGTGAAGCTGAAAAAATTAATACATAAAAAATTTTACTATTTTCTAAATTGTTATTCCACACTTAGGACAGAAAATAATAACTGAAATTTAAAAGTACGCCTTTTAAAAATTTTTCCCCGCTTCGTTCAAAATTTTTATACATTTTTTAAATTTCAGTTTAATAATTAAAGATATTGAAATAATTTTTATGTATATGTAAATTTTATTGGACATGCGTCTCTACTCAATTTTATGCCGTCAATAATAGGGAAAAATATTTTATTGAAATATACTCGTAAATGACTAAATTTTCAACACATAATTTTCAAACATATGTTCAAAACATTTTTACTGTTTTTATTTTATATCTCCTCTACGATATATCCCGCAAAAGGCAAGGCAGCCAGAAAAGTCCGTTCCCATCAAAACATTTCAGTTATCCCAAATCGTCGGATAGTTTCTTACAACACTTGTTGATAGGTAAAATTTAACGCCGCACTGGATTTCGTTACCAGAGCGAAGAAATATAAATACTAAATATTAAATTTCCTCAAGTGGCCATTGAGCGTAGAGCCTGTCGCGTTTATAGAAAGCACTGCACTTAGACAGGCCTGACAATACACATGCTGTCTAAATAGTATTTAAAAATATATAGCTTTAATTATGATAAAGCGATGAATTGTTTAGAGAAAAAAGACAAACACAAAATTATTAACGAAATATTGAATTTTATGAAACATATTTTATATACTGCATACAATAAATGATTAGAAATGGATGTTTATATTTTTACAAAAAAAAGTCAGGTTCCACCGAGATTTGAACTCGGATCGCTGGATTCAGAGTCCAGAGTGCTCACCATTACACCATGGAACCACGTTGTTATAGAAATTTACGTCGTCGAGGTGATGGAATCAATGTTGTTTTTAGTTATAACTTTAGATTCCAAGCTTCAGTGGAATTCCCATCTTGCAACACTCGCAGATAACTCAGCAAAGCCGCGTTCGCAGTTAAAAAAGTAAGGCAAATTACGGACATTAATACTGCCCGACTAGTTTATTTTAGTTATTTTCATTGCATTCTTTCTTATGGGATGCTACTATGGGGCAGCGCTGCCGATATAAATTCAATATTTATACTGCAAAAAAGAGCCGTAAGATCTATTTATAATCTTAAAGCTCGAGATTCTCGGCGAGATGTTTTTAAGGATACAGGTTACGGCTGCTTCTCAATATATTTTTTACAATATTTTGTTTATCCAGCAAGATATTCAGTGCTATAGCAAACACAGTGACAGACACACGATTGGGACGAGAAACAAGGACAAACTTGTGACGCCTAGTTATCGCCTCCAAAAAGTAAATAAGTCATTTATGGGTCTACAATAGTATTCCGCAGTGTATTTTGAATTTGCCACTAGAGAAGTTTAAAGTAAATGTTAAAGTAATGTTAATTAAGAAAGCGTACTACACTGTCGAAGAATATTTGAATGATAAAAATGTATTTAATTAAGGTCATTTGAATTTCATGCAGGATAATCACTATTGTATTAAACAATGAAATTGTGACTTTATTCAATATTGAAAAGAGCAACTGCTGAGTTTCTTGTCGGCTCTTCTCAGCAGAACTGCATTCCGAGCCGGTGGTAATTTTATGTTGTGACGATGATTCAATAGCCTATTTGAATAAAGAATATTTTTAATTTGAATTATGAATTTGTAGTAAACGTAAAATTGCTATTTACGGTTCTGTAGCTCACTTAACAAGATTTCTTGGAGTGCAATTATTGACAAACAAAGTATAGTCAAGTCAAAAAATTGCATGATACAGATTACAAAATCAAAAAGCCAACGGCACGTGGTGTTCCCAGGCGGTCACCCAACCAAGTACTGACCGCACCCGACGTTGCTTAACTTCGGTGATCGGACGAGAACCGGTGTGTTCAACGTGGTATGGACGTTGGCAAGTATGTTGTATAAATATTTGAAGTAATTTTGTGTACCTATGTACCTATTACAAGAACTAAATATGGTGGAAATGTTTTTATTTATCGTGCTTGCAGCTCTCATGAGAATGCGTTTGGCGATATTGACATGTTTACTATAAATTTAAATAAGTTTTAATCACTTGTCATGGAAGCTGTTTCTGAATGATTTTCTTCTGTTTTATTTTGATTTCTTTTTGATTAACTGTACATCTAGCTATTTTTTTTTTGTACTATTTTATGTGAAGACTTCATTGGTTAATTGAATGTAAATTTGGTGTTTATTTGAAGTACTTGTAAAACTGTATGTCTTCCTTAATAAATAAATAAAAATTTTGTTTAAATACTGTAAAACTATACATATTTTTATTATCTTTATTATCACACTATCACACTAATATTATAAATGTGAAAGTTGGTTTATTTGGATGTTTGTCCGTCAATCACGCTGAAACTACCGAACAGATTTTGATGAAATTTGGTATACAGGCAAGGTACGAGCAGACTTTGGTGATAGGATACTTTTTATCCCGATTAAATACTCAGATAAAACGGAACTCTTGATATTCATCAATCACGGACTGTACAGTTTAGTGAAGTGCCAATAGATCACGTTGTCTGCATTCTACATCGTGATATTAAAATGCCATATTCAATTGGATATAAACGACTGTGACTCTGCGGTGCAATTAAAATATCTCTTCTTTGTAATTTATATCTGTAAAATGCATGTGTATGTAATAAAACGCAATCTATTGAATTTAATAATAATCATCTTCTCAATTAACTCTTTGTTTATTTCTTGAATTTTATTCTTCATTTTGTTTATGCAAAATTCCCGGGAAGCGCAAATCTAATATATACAATAGGTCGAAAGATGCTCGAGCTAAGAAGGTAGCTATGGATTAACTAAACTACTGAACGGATTTTGATGAAATTTGGTATACAGACAGCTGACTTCGGTGATAGGATACTTTTTATCCCGATTAAATACTCGACATACCGTGATAATCAGTTTTGCATTAAATTTTACGATGAAAGTAATGTCATTTTAGTAAAACCATTCTAACAAATAACATACCAATAATATATGATATATTTATTTTTAAATATTATTATTTATTATTATGCAAAGGAAAATTAAGATGCTGAAGGTAGTAACAACTCAGGTTTTTAACGTCATGAAATAAATCGAGTTCTACGCAGGCGAAGCCGCGGGCAGCAGCTAGTTTATTATATATAAAAAAATAAAAATGCTACCTCTTAGATCACTTTAAATTTCTCGTCTCTAGTAGAACTAGACTTTCTATAGCTTTACGACCTTACGAATTCAGATGGAAAATTATCAGGATTGTCTTTTAAACTAAACTATTAAAGTCTAGGTCAGCTTAACGGCGTTGAGTTCCGCCAACTACCACCCAAAATCTCAAGTTCAGTTAGAAAATGGAAAAACAAATACTAAGTACTACTAAACGACATAAACTGTCAGAAAAAAGGATTAAAGATAATTTTCGAATAAAAATCGAATGACAAATCATAATTTTTTTTAAGCACTTCCCTCTTAGATGATATTTCCTTATTTTCGGCTTAATATAAAACATTATTAAACATCAGAAGCGATAAAAAGCTGTCCTGGTGCAGGGCACAAGCTTGCAACTAACTTAAGCGCGATAGATGGTGTTTTCGGTCCTCACTTGAAGAAATGAAATATTTAATATTCTTATTCTGTCGCTCTTTTAAGCAGTCATTGAGTTCCGACACTCAATACGTCTTCCTTACTTCCAGAATCTGGCAGGAATTGAAGACCAGAAATGACTTAACAGGAAAAGCTTCCAGTCTTCCACTGCCTATTTTACTATATGAAGGATATAGCGTGAAGCTTTGCTTTTGAGGGATATAATAATAATAGAGGCAATAAAAGTAGATATCACACAAAAAAAAACAATAAAAAAATCCTGGCAAATGTGACCTAATTATATATACAACCTTTTTACCGTCCTCGCGCACGAAATCCCCACGAGTACAGAACTTCAAACTTCCAAGCATATAAAAACTACCTGTTGTATAATAGTTACCTGTATAAAGCATTTGGGTATTCAACCGCGCCTCGACGAATTAACTGATTAGTTTAATTAAAAATTCTAACTCTTACACTGACAGTGCCTGGGGACAAGTGGCGTGTTCGTTGAAATCTATGTTACGGGCACCACTGTTGAACCTATAGTTTAACTTGTGGAGCGTAGTTTAAAACATTTTGTTGGTTAAAAGTACTAATAATAATTAAGTGATCGTTCAATCGCCCAACCATTTGTGAAATTTATAAAATATATTATATAATCTTATACAAATAATATAAATATTTTTACTATTTTTAACGTGTTACTCCACGTTAGGAAAAAAAAAATAATTTTTAAAAAATGTATAAACTTTTTTAATTAATATCCGCGCCTTTTGGCAATTTTGTTTTCAAAAAAAGAGAGTATAAATATAATTTATAGAATATAAATATTATTGTTTAACTTTTGTCGTATTTTCGAAAAACATTTGAAACAAAAGCAAAACAGCCCCTTATAAATTTATATTAGCAATTATTGCTTGCGTAAAAATATGCAGTTGCAGTATTAAATCAACCTATTTTTTATTTGCACTCATTTACGCATACTCTATTACGAATTTGTTAAACAAAATATTATGTTCTTATTAATAATTATTCTAATTTAAAGAACAAAAAAATAGAGTTATTTTCTCGCAAAATGATTTATCATCGGAAAAAATATGTTTTTTTAGCATTTCTGGTTATTCTACTAAAAATTAGAGAAGGTGAATCTATTAATCATAACGTAGTGAATTTGGCAACGGCACAACGAATAGCGATAAATATAAAAATCCGAATTTCATGAACAGATTAAGAATTTACAGAAAGAGATAAAATTAGAATGAACATGAACATGAACATGAAATCGCACTTCCTTGAAAATATGCCACTCTTTACAAAGAATTTTCAAAAATAGTATTCAATATCCCAGTTCTTGAAAACTGGTTTTTAGTAAAGCTAATATAGCTTACTTATTAATAACCGAACATGATTACATTTTATTTTAGAAAAAAAAGTTTAATTATCTTGTAATTTTTTTATATAATTAAATTTGCAATAAATATCTACAATACGGTCGAAAAATTATAATTATAAACAATCTTATGTTTTTAAAATAAAAAAAAAATAAACTAATTTAAAAAAGAGATAAAAAAATCATCAATAAAATATGTGTAACCCGCCATAACCCTTCCAACAAGCACTACTTATCGCTGTTCACATCGCGTCGCCAACATTACCCGTGAATTATTATTTCTGATTAATAAATTGTGACTCCCACAAGACAGGGGCGGGGTGAGCTCCAGTCAATTATGAAATTTGATGCTTTTTCATTAAAACCTATGGTGCCCAAGAGAGAGGCTCGGCCTTACTGGGTTAACGGGACTTTTGACGTGGAAGGTCCTATTTGACAGGTTGGACAGGTGTGGTCGATTAAATCTTTTTTTTATTTTTTTTTTTTTTTTTTTTCAGCTTCACGCTGTATCCCGTACTAGGCAGGGTAGGCAGAGGGAAAGGAAGTGAAACCTAGTGTTATGACACTCCGTTCCACTACCGTTCCCCACTTTCCGCCGAATTTGAGGCATTGCGTGTTGAGTGGCGGAACTCAACGCCGCGCTTTGCCTTATTACCAGAGCGAAGAAATGAAACGTTAAATATTCAAATTGAAAATATTAAATATTTCATTTCCTCGACTGGGGATCGAACCCAGAACCTATCGGTTACAGTCACACGCTTGTGCCGCTGCGCCACGACAGGCCTTTTTTATTATAGGTACATATTTTGAGCTTTTCCTATGCTACGTATCGCCTCCATAGACAAGACAGAGTCAACCTGATCGAATGGGGCTTAAACATTAAGCAACATTCTGCCAAATTTAATTTTAGACAGAACTCTCTTGAGATGATAAAATAGATGATTTACTATTTCGAGACATTATTATTACTATTTTGAATGGAAAAACTAATAGATTTTTTAACTCGTGAAGTAAAATTGTTTTATCGTTTGTGGGGTAGCGAAAATCTTTGGATGGTTGTGGCTTAATAGTTTAGGTATATCAGTTTCACCTCATCCACTATCACCAAACTTAGAAACGACGAAAAAGAATAAAATAATTTAAATAAGCATAATAACTTCCCAAAATAAATATCTGAATGAATAAAAAATATAGCAAAAAGCCAACGGCACGCGGTGTTCCCAGGCGGTCACCCATCCAAGTACTGACCGCGCCCGACGTTGCTTAACTTCGGTGATCGGACGAGAACCGGTGTGTTCAACGTGGTATGGACGTTGGCAATTACACGTTTAAAAAAAATGAATTATATCTGATTAATTCACATTATTAACGATTATGTAATAAGTAAAAAAAAAAAAAAAAAAAAAAAATATTCCTTAAATATACCTGTCTTATATTGGATAAACTACCCTTTTATACAAGAAGATACTGTAAACTAACTCAGTAACGAAATTTTAAGTTATTAGTAAATAAAATATTAAACAAATAAAAGTTTAGGAATGAACAATTAATTATACCTGTGTCAAATATATTATTATAAATTTAATTTATTAAACACAAGAAATAAGTGTCTATTGTCGTAAAATGAAGGAAATGAAAGTTGAATAAATAAAAAAGTAAAATATTTTATTAAATTATAAATACGATTTTGTTTTTTGAACAATGTGAAATAATAAAAAAAATAAAAAAATATCCTGGTTGCATAGTGTCTTAACACTACGTTTTTGTCTACCATAATATGCAGTGTAAAAAGTTAGGTTCCACCGAGATTTGAACTCGGATCGCTGGATTCAAAGTCCAGAGTGCTAACCATTACACCATGGAACCGTAACAACTGTGACGAAGATCGTGAAAACATATCACAAAAACAAAACAATCTTAGAAGTTACAATAACATCTTATCTTTTATTAAATTTATTGCCTTTAGTTTTATTTATTGTAGAAGATATTTTTACATACGAAATTGTACAATTTATTACACCATTTTATTATTTTTTACATAAAATTTCGCACGAAAAAGTAGTTTTCCCAGATATGAACCTAGTGTGTCAAGAGTCGTTTATCTTAATTTAATTATAAGTCATTTAATTATATTTACTTAATTTTTCTTAATTTCTATACTTTTATACATATATATTATATAAATATATTGTAATTTCATATCATTATTTGTAAGTATTTATTTTCGAAATTCTACTCATAATTTATGAATAGTATTATAAATGAGCTGTTATTATGTTTCTAGGTTATAGTGAGTCAAGAACGTTTTCAAAATCTTATTATTATTGTATGTATTTATATAGACGCTGTCCGACGTCTGTCGTGGCGCAGCGGCACAAGCGTGTGACTTTAACCGACAGGTTGTGGGTTCGATACCCAGTCGAGGAAATAAAATATTTAATATTTTAAATTTAAATATTTTATGTTTTCATTTCTTCGCTCTGGTGAAACTCAAAACGCGGCGTTGAGTTCCGCCACTCAACACGAAATGCCTCAAATTCGGCGGAAAGTGGGGTACGGACGTGGAACGGAGGGTCTTAACACTAGGTTCCCAAGTTCCCTCTGCCTACCCTGCCGTGTGCGGGATACAGTGTGAAGCTGAGTATGTATTTATATTTTAAATAGGTATATTTACACGTCGCTGTGCGAACTACATAAGGAAATTATGGTTATATGGTATAGCTGTGTAGTATGCATATAATGTAAGAAAACATATTATAAAAGAACAGACAATGGGCTGCAAAAAAAATTAAAAGAAAAATGAAACACATAAATTTATAATATATTAAACAGATGAAAAAATCGAAACTGAAAGAGTTTTTCAATTTCCTCTTTTTTTGTTTAAATTTATCGTTCCATCATCATTTTTATGACATGTTTACTTATTTATAACTTTCTCATTAAAGACCGAAAGATTAACATTTCAATCTTCAATTACTAATACATACTGAGTTTGGTTTTACTAGACCATATTGGTTCACGGAACTCGCTTTTAATAAAACATATTTACACAAAATCACAAAGTATTCCTTTTTAAGACTTTCGAATGAAAAAATTATGGGAACCCTTATTTTCAACCATTTTATTATTAAGAATGTACCACGTATATTTAACTACTGCTTTATTACCACCTAATAAACTTAGATAACAGTCGAAGTACAGGGTAATAATATGATAGGCGGGCGGGGAAAAACGCAAGTCCTTTACCAAAAGCCCTTATCGATTTCAGGTCATCTGCAAAACATGATTCAATATTAGCTTACACTTAATAGATATGACTACACACTGACACGTTAATATGGTACACTAGCGATCGGACGCAGCTTCGCCTGCCTAAGATTACTGTTATATAATTTATAAATTATAAAAAAATGTTTACATAAATTGAAGCCTTTATGTTATTTTGTAAAAGTTATGGTACTTTTACTGCAAAATTCTTCTAAATGCGTAGTTTTTGTGTGAAAATAGAACATATATTATTAACTTACGTTCTCACAAACTCACACATTTATAAATAAGTAAAACTTTAAAATATTTACTTTACATAATGTACAATATGGCATGCCTAAACTCTTCGTTTTCCGGTTTCCGTGCTAAGAGATATTGCGCGTGAATTGAAGGAATGCAAAACTACACGAGAGAATAAAAAACCTACATGAATAGTATTTGAAATAAACAAAATCAATACCATCTAATTATTACCATATAGATCTAAGTATTACCATATAGATAGATGATTATTCCAGAGTCTCCACTCTGGAATAATCATCACCAATACGAAATCTTTTTTTTTGTAGGTTCAAGCTGTATCCTGTATATGACAAGGTAGATACATTAAACTTTGGAACATTCGATTGACATTGCGTCTTAAGTGGCGGAACTCAACGCCACGCTTTTTCACCAAAGCGAAAATATTAAATAGGCATGGGCCACAACAGGCCTGATAATCCCAACATTAAAGAGCACAATGACATTATAAGTGAAAGATTTCAACGACTGGTTACCAACCTGTCTACGTAATATGAAAACTAAAATATATCTCCGAATGAAACGATTTGAAATGATTAAGTATATGGTAATGATCTAGTATATTTATAAACAAAGAGATTAATAAATATTAAAGAAAAACAGCCGACGTTAGTGGATATTTCGGAAAAAAGCAGAGAAATGTTGAATACATTTGCATTGTATTAAGCAATCGCAATCAATAAAAAAATTGCTTGAATTACCCAATTTTGTTTACTAAACCCAATTACTTTCTTGTTCTAATAATATTTTCACTTCAAAGGCAATATCTATACATTGAAAAAAAAATGCTAAATGAAAATAAAAATCTATAGCAATTTTGTCGAACTAAGTATTTTAAATTTACGTATGTGTTTTTTTTTTCATTTATTAACTAATTTAAATGAAACAAACACTAAATGTTGAAAACTGCAAAACTACATTTAAACTTGTTAATCCTTTTTTTTATGTTAACGCGTACAAACACACATACATACAGACAAATATTATAAAAATATTTTTTTGATAAATAAAGAACGTCCCAAGCCTACGATAAAAATGCCAATTAATTATGAAATAGCTACCAAATATATTAAAATAAGTCTACTTTAACGTTCATATAAAAAAGGCACAAGTAAAATTCAAACTGCTTTACAAATAAATAATGTGATGTAAATAGAATATAAAATCAATTATTCAAATAATTTTGAGACACCCTATTAAAAGGGGTAAGAACCTGAAATAAATCCACATACATAAATATGATTCAACAATGTCCTCCTAACGACTATTTAAGTACTACAATAACAGAAATGAACGGAAACAATTTAGTAATATTATTTTAAAAAAAGTCCCCAATACATTGCGTAGTATTAAGAATGAAGATTGATATCAGCACATAGTAATTAAAATTGATAGACCAGTTGTATATTAATTAATTGTACGTTTGACTGATAGTGTTTTTAATGTTTTTTTTTTTTCAGTTTTCCATTGTATTCCGCTCATGGTAGGGTAGGGTATTTAGAGGGAACTTGGGAACCTAGTGTTAAGATACGCTGCGCCGTTTAGTTCTCCATTTCCGTCGAATTTTAAGCCTTAATTGAATGTTGAGTGACGTAACTTCACGCCGCGTTTTGCCTTTTTACCAGAGCGAAAATAAAATATTAAATACTTCACTACTTGGAATGTGGATCTAACCCACAACCTGCCCTTCACCACGACAGGCCTCAATTAAAGTAAAAAGAAATAGTCCTGTCGTGGCGCAGCGGCACAAGGCAAAGCGCGGCGTTGAGTTCCGCCACTCAACACGCAATGCCTCAAATTCGGCGGAAAGTGGGGAACGGAAGTGGAACATAGTGTCATAACACTAGATTTCACTTCCGTTCCCTCTGCCTACCCTGCCTAGTGCGGGATACAGCGTGAAGCTGAAAAAAAAAAAAGAAATAGTCCTATAAATAGTCCTACAACGTGGGGAACACATTTTTTGGCACTGACTAGTCTTCTTGCCTTTGAAGAAAACAGTGATATCTAAGGTATTTAAACATATTGGCCGGGCAAAATATATTAAATTACTAAATCTACAAGTACCAATTTTTAAAGATATTGCCTATTAACATTAAATGGAATATATAAATGTATATACAATTAGGTACTACCCATAAACTCTCTTTAATTTATTTAATGTAATTGAGTAAAAAATATATTGAAATGATTCAAGATCAAAACGAAAATTCACACATCAGACTTTAATTCACAAGTATATTATAAAAAGGGTAAAATTCCCTTTTAATAATATTAATATAAATTTGTCTGTAAGACTACTGGTTAAAATTCTACTTGAAGAAAATTATTGTACTTCTTTTCCTGTTACCTCCGCCTTCTTTTATATATATTTTTTCAAAATTATTACTTAATTATTATTAATTATCTCTAAGTATTAAGTTCTTAAGAGAGTGAAGATTTTTCGTTTCTTTAATATACATATGTAAGCCCACTGCACTCGGAAAATTTATTAAACAATTTTAATAAGTTGATTTCCCTGTCCCGGTGCGTGTCCTCTACAACATAACAAGCCCTGTTCTCTTTCAAGACTAACTTTTATTTTATACTGACCCCCCGTACCAACCTTTCGGTCACAACAGGTGGCCCAGTATAACCTGCCACTGGATTTTACCCCAGTGGCAGGGACCAAACAGGTCCGGCACCTACCACTTGCGTGGTAGTACTTAGAGGGTAAGTAGCCCCACGCAACCTCCGACGAAGGAAGACGGTCTTCAATCACGCTACCTCTGTTTCCAGATAGGCGCCGGAGCTGTAGGCACGCTCACCTCCCGCATGCAGTCCAACATGCTCGCGACTGACCTCGCTGAGGCCGCTAGAGAAGCTGACTCCCAATTTCCAGTTGGTACCGGAGTTGTAAGACACACTTCCCGACACGCATCACGCGGTCTACCCTGGACCTACAAGCGACTACTTTGGATACGGGTCTAGCTCCCGTCTCTCATGCTAAGCAGGCATGTACTCGAGCTGCGGCAGCCTATCAGTAGTTAGGCCGCCACTAACGGTCGCTCCAGACCGCGCTAGGTCCACCAGGCAGCCCTTCGCCTTGGGCCGGTGACGACATTAACTTGCTGCGCGCGAGGTCAGACGCCCTAGTGACAATTATACCGGGCAGACGAACATGTCCAACCTCAGTAGCCAACCACAACCACCGCGAGTCCAACACCAATGACCGGACAAGGGCTTTGGGAACTTCCGGTCCCCGCGGCACCCTAGACAAACAACCGGACCCATAGTTCCAGCTGCGACCTGACTGTCCCCGGGTATTGGAACAGCCAGGGCCCGTGTCGATCAGATTCCTCTGAGCTCGCGAACATGCACCCGTCGAGGCACTAACAAAAGCTTCCCTCTACCTTACTACTGTCCGAGCAGCCCCGCCTCTTTGAACATAGTCACCCTCCAAAGCAGGTGCTGTAATCAGTTTGCAGTTACCTGGTTTTATGGGTGCACACGGCAAGGTACAGATGCACCCACAACTCTATCTACAACTTAACAAGCTATATAATAAATAAAGCTGTATTTTATATTTAATACGAAAGTGTTTTTTGCTACATGCCTACGTTATACTATGGTTTGTTAGGCCATATAATAATAAGAGCTGTGCAGCCAACCATAGCATAGGCACTGTCCCTGTAACATTAGAATTGTTTTGGTCTCTATTTACATTTAGTTACACTGTGTCAATTTAAATTTCGCTTGAAAACTACAAATAAAAGAAATAAAAACTGATAAGAGATAAATAAATAAAAGCAGTTTAGTATTTCTTTTTATTTTGCAGTTATGAAACTGGAATTTCCTCGTTTGTTTTCCCAACGATCTCGAGTGCCTACGTCGTGTGGAAAATTCAATTAAAAGCACTTTTAATAGCTTTACAGTATATTTTGGCAGGCTAGGCAGAGGTAACTTGGGAACCTAGTGTTGAGGCACTCCATTTCCCACTTTCCACTGTATTTGAGGGTAAATTATAGTCAGTATTTACCATGTAAAGACCGCCTGTAAACACTGTGTGACATTGATTTTTTTGATCGCTATGTTTTTTATATACATATTTTCCACTGTACAATTATTTTTCAAAAAGATAGTACGACAGGACGAGACACATCACAAAAAAAATGAGCATCATGTCTGGACACTACAATTATATTGAAATAAAATTTAATATAAGTTCATATACATAAAATACCTACACTACATACTACATACATACCTACTTTTAAAGTTGATATAAAGTTATTTTTTTCTTTTTCAGTTAAATATTTTTTTAATTATATATTTTCTTTTTTATTACTTCTAGAAAAAAAAAAAAAGACAATATATAACTAAAAAAAATATATATATATATTTATATATATATTTATATATATATATATATATATATATATATATATATATATATATATATATATATATATATATATATATATATATATATATATATATATATATATATATATATATGTACATACACACACATACATACATATATACATATATATTGTATAAATATTATAATTAGGAGTAAACCTATAAAATGTATAAAAAAAAGATAAAAATAAATAAAAATAAAAGATAACTTAGTAGAATATATGTATATTTGGACTTTAAATCGAACTTCTAATTATCTATCTAGTACAGATATTCATCACATAAGTCCGGTTTTCATCAAATCAGTCCTCAAATAAGTCCGGTGACGCTGTAGAGGCCAAAAGAGCCAACAGCATACTGCTCATTCGAAAAACGTATTTATCAATATTAGTCAATTCATTTCTTCGCTCTGATAATAAGGCAAAGCGCGGCATTAACTTCCGCCACTCAACACGCAATGCCTCAAATTCGGCGGAAAATGGGGAACGGAAGTGGAACTCTCTCTCTCTGCCTACCCTGAATCGTGCGGGATACGCTAAAAAAAACAACATTAGTTCTGTATGTACCTATTGTTGTTTAATACAATCGTACTTAGCCGTATACCTAGCGGAGTAGCCTTCTCGTCCATACGTATTGTAAACATTAACTAAACAAGTATAACTTAACCTAATTAAGTAACAATAAGTAATTTGTATATTATGACGTCGTGTCTTTTAAGAACATATAATCAGCTGTACAAATGAAAGACATTAATATCACGTGCGTAGTTTATTTACTTACTATTACGTACCTACCGACGAATGTTCTTCTTGAAACTGATAAGATGAAAACATCTTTCTATCTGAGGCTTGGTTTCCACGGAGATTAAGATATGAGATATGAAGGGACTCCTTTTGAGATAAAATATAAATCACATTTTCATTAACAAAGACTTTTGTATTTTCTAATTTATTCACTCTGCTCCATAGAACTAAATTAATTTTAGCTCTTTTTGGTCGTTCGGTCTTTTTTGCCCGACGATTTGTTGGTGCGAGTTGACTATTGGGAATCCAACAGCGTAGTTCTTAATAGAATCGTTCCGTTCGAGGTGGAAATCAGTCTCAAATTAATTTGATTAATTGTGATCTAAAACAGATCGATATTGAATTGCCAGCTGTATTATATATAATCATATTAATAAGCCACCCAGCTTTATTCAAACCAAATAATGTACATTTTACAACATACAGAGGCCTAAACTTAAATTTAAAAAGCGTATAAAAATTTTGAACGAAGCAGGATTTGAACCCGCGCCTCTGGAATACCGTTCCAGCGCTCTGACCAACTAAACGAACGAATGACTTAGTTGGTCAGAGCGCTGGAACGGTATTCCAGAGGCGCGGGTTCAAATCCTGCTTCGTTCAAAATTTTTATACGCTTTTTAAATTTAAGTTTAGTATTTTCTGTCCTAAGTGTGGAATAACACTTTAAAACATAGTAAAAATACAGAGGCCTGTCGTGGCACAAGTGTATGACTATAAAAGTGACAAGTTGTGGGTTTGATCCCGACTCGAGGAAATATCATATTTAATATTCACATAAAGCGCTAGTAGTGTTAAACTCAAGTATTATACTAGTAACGTATGAAGAGTTCCACTATTGAGTTTCCCTTGATCAGTTTCTACAACATCGTACTATTGAGTGTCGTAACTTAATTAACGAAAAATACCAACTTCCATATAATAAAAATACTTGATTCAAATTCAATTTCTCATTTGACAAAGTTAAGTTTGGTAAGTACATATGACCTCCCTTGATATTGACCTAACTAAAACATGTTATTAAGAGATGAATTGACTAAAAAAAGTGCACCAAAAGTTAAAGAATTTCTTCGGTAACTATTTTATTCTAATAATTAAATAAATGTAGGTAGATTAAAACAATTAATGACGTAGAGACGTAGAATCTAGATATGACACTTATCTTTTATGATGTCTCGCCGTATAAGAAAAAAAATAGAAAGCAAAAAAAGGCCAACGGCACGCGGTGTTCCCAGGCGGTCACCCATCCAAGTACTGACCGCGCCCGACGTTGCTTAACTTCGGTGATCGGACGAGAACCGGTGTGTTCAACGTGGTATGGACGTTGACGACCAACATGAGCAAATTGCTGATCAGTAAATCTGATTATAAAACAAAAAATAGAGTTACTTTTTTTAAATTATCTCTATGAATTTATTCATCGTCATCAATTCAAACGTCAAAATTTTTTTATAAGTTTACCGGACAATAACCATAATTAAACTTAAAAAATGTTTAGCTAAAAAAAACTTTGTATTAACTTTAAGAGAAGATAAGGAAAATAATAATAAAAATATAGATATTGTTTTTTTTTTATTTTAAGTATATTGACTATAGATACGATCTTCTATAGATATTAATTTTATTTCAATAGAATTGAGGAGTCCAATTATGATGCTCATTATTTTTTGTGACCTGATTCACCTTGTCTTAGCATCGCTTAGAAAAATAGTTTAATAGTTTCATAGTGGAAAGTACAAAAAAAAGCAGGGATAAAAGTGTTCCCAGGCGGATGACGTCTGACGTCATTTAAGTACTGACCGCGCCCGACGTTGCTTAACTCCGATGATCGGACGATAACCGGTGTGTTCAATGTGGTATTGACGTTGGAATGGAAAAAAAATATTAAATTTCTCAATAACATAATACTGAATCATTTAATTATCATTACATAAGTTAAAAGTTAATATCAGCGTATCAGTGTACAAATACGTATACACGATAGTTAAAATATTCGATCAATATATATTTTATTATTTAAATTCATGCTCTATCCCAAACAAACCAAGTTAGACATATGGAATACGGGAACCTACAGTAAAGATACTTCGTACCGTATACATAATATTCTTAATGTTAGTGTTCGGTCTTCCTTTTTTCACCAAATTCTGCATATTTTGGTAAGTGGTGGAAATCTGAATCGCGGTTTGAGCGAATTCTCTATTGTTTTTTTTTGTTTTGATTAAAATTAGTACTGTAGATTTTAGATCTTACCTTTAACAATGGTAACATGGCTATGTTTTATCTTACCATCTTCACATATGTAAATTTGCCATATTGGCTAGATACTGTACAAAACAAAACACAACTTTTGCTACATTAAAAAATTAAAAAAAAACTTCTAAACAAACTCACTTTAGAAAATTGAAAGATTACTCTTTAAATGAACGCTTGCGATTTCTTTTTTTTTAAATAAATAAAAGAATTTTAATAAAAAAAATAAAAGCAATTTCCTAATCAAAACGTGTTATTAAGAGATTCAATGACTAAAAAATGGGAACACAAAAGCTTCAAAATAAGTCCAATATAAGTATTTCCATTTCAGATACGAATTACTTCGGTAACTATTTTAGTGTAATAATTAAATAAATGTAGGTACATTAAAACAATTAATGACGTAGATATATATATATATATATATATATATATATATATATATATATATATATATATATATATATATATATATATATATATATGTATATATATATATATATATATGTATATATATATATATATATATATATATTACAAATGAATAACAAAAAAAAATAAAGCAAAAAAGCCAACGGCACGCGGTGTTCCCAGGCGGTCACCCATCCAAGTACTGACCGCGCCCGACGTTGCTTAACTTCGGTGATCGGACGAGAACCGGTGTGTTCAACGTGGTATGGACGTTGGCGATTACATGAATCAATTTTTTCATATTTTTATAGCTCTACGCATCTTTAGTATTGCTGAATGCACAGAGAACGTAGTGTTAAAACACTCCGTTCCCCATGTAAATTTTCTCAATTTTCGAGACAGTCTGATAAATAACGGAAATCAACGTCATAATTGGTTTTGAAATGGTGGAAATGAAAATAATTTATTCCTCCGACTGAGATCGAATCCACAAACGTCGCCTTCACAGACTACGCCACAAAGTAAATAAACAAATATTCTATAATGCAAAATCAATTCTAATGAATCATGCTTACAAAAATGGCGCGTAGTACGCGTAATATGGTCACATCGACATCTGTGACAGTTCATTCACTTGAGTTTTTTATATGAATCTAACAATATACTATTCTTATCTTATTCATATTTGGTAAATGTTTTTCCTCAGTTCTTTATTAAGGATATTAAAAGCATTAGGAAAATATAAAATGAGACCTCTCGTGTCTCAGTATCACAAGCATGTGACTGTGAACGCGACAAGTTGTGGGTTCGATCTCTACTTGAAGAAATAAATTATTTAATATTTTAAATTTAAATATTTAATGATTTTATGTCTTCGCTGAACACATAATGCTTCAAATTCAGCGGAAAGTGGAGAACGGAATGAAGCTTCTTAACACTAGGTTCCCAAGTTTCCTCTGCCTACCCTGTATGTGCGCGATACAGCGTGATGATGAGTAAGTGAGTGCGTAAAATGAGTTAAAAAGGCCGTCTTCGCGCCGAGGCATAGCGTCTGCCTACGTCCGTCAATTGTGGGTTCAATTCATGATCGGGAAAATGAATCATTTTATTTCCTCTTTCCTTACTAATATTATAAGAAGACAAATGTTGAAGTCCCAGGTAATTTACCTTTAAGTAATTGAAAATACATTAAAAGATGTGTGTTATATAATAAAAATAAATTAATGAATATAGTGAAAGCGTACCGTTATTTATGGTTGAAGTAAATTATTTTAAAATAACTGCTCACTTTTTTATATACCAAAGATAATAGAGTAACCGTATAACAACAAAAATTGTTCTGCCGCCATTTCATTTTCGTTGACTACAAAATCCCATTTTTCCCAATCCCGTTGGAATTTTAAGAATTTTGTTTGAAGTGCCCCCCAACAGTCCGCCAGGATAACCTTACATGCCAAATTTCTACGTTCAATGGCGTATACGGTTGCACATTTTCTCTCGATTACGCTAGTCTATTAAATGCTGTTGATACTCAATTAGGAAGCTATTTATTTAAAATTAATTCTGAAAAGAGCAACTGTTGAGTTGCTCTTGTTGAGTTTCTTTCCACTTCTCTGCAGTGAACTGTTGAGTTTCTTGCCGCTTGTTTGATTGCCTAATTGAATAAAGAATAATTTGATTAAGGTTTTAATAGTCAATAGAATAATTAAGAAATTAAAATTATTTTATTATCTCATTTAAACAAACAAATTATTTTACATATTAAGGTAATCGAACTTGTGACCTTCCTATATACCTATTACTGCTGTTATATAATAACTAATCAACTTTATTATTCAAGGTGACTATATAGACTTTAGGAAACGCCTCGGCCTCCACGAAAACCAGTATGACCATTATCTATCAAAGTATACATTGATTACTTTAATTTATAATTAATGTATTTCTAAAGCAGCTAAATTAGACAATCAATTTCAACAAGCGCAGCGTTGAGTTAGTAGGCAGTTAGGTAGGCAACAATGTGTCTTAAGGCCAGTTTCATGTTAGTTAACAAGCTATACGGTCAAGCATTAAGCTCAAAAAAAATCCTAACTGCGCCATGATGACGTCACAAGCAGTACTTGTTATTGAACTACTCTGTTGTCCACCGTCACCGATAAAACGTAGATTACAATGCGTATTTTACTCGATTGTTGATGATAAATACGTTATATCTATCACGCGTACTACACAGTAAAGTTTTACTTTTTTTTTAATAAAAAAATTTTTTTTTTTAAATAATATAAGATTTTTTTTTTATATTTTGTCATATTTTTATGAATATCGTAGAAGTGTTTGTGTAATTCGATTAAAATAAATGTTAAATTTTGACAAAATAAAGATAAAACGCAAACATTTTTAACACCATTTTATTGTACAATCATAATTAACCATACGGATGCATATAGGGGGAATAACATTTTATACAATTGAGGTAATAAACTAATACTTTATGTATGAGAATTTTCCTATAAACTATGATAAAACTACACCGTCTTTCTCACTTCCTTATTCTCACTTAAAGCACTTCAAAGCTTCAAAAAGCTTTTTTTATCAATCGAAAAACATTTCCTTAAAAAAGCTTTGCCAATCGAAGCACAAGCGAAAAAGTTCCATGGAAGCCACACAATTTAAAACCTAATTTCTTCAATTAACTTTCACCGCATCACAAATGAGAAGATGGATTCTATGACGTCATCCAGGTCCTTGCTGAATGGTGAAAGCTGAGCTTCGTAAGACGGCGCGGTCTTGTCTTTGCCTTCGACCATCAAATGACAATTAGGTCCGAGTAACGACACCTTGTCACCTTTCCATCTTTTGTTTATTGTTACAACACCTCCGCTGCCCACTAAGTTCAAAACACCATAGTTATCGATCACTTCAACGCGGCAATCATTGCCAATAACTTCAATTTCACCAGTATTAGACGTCACTCTTATGACACAATTATTTCCGACAACCTTCAAAGTTGTAGGATTCATTTCCATGGTAACTTTCTTTTTGTTGCCAAGAATTGAGTATTTCTTCATTTTGTTAGATTTTTTTTTATTAAGTTCTTAAAATGTTAGAGACTACTTGCTTCTGCTGATTTCAGCGTGCGAATGATTTAAATTTGGAACGCGCTCTGCTTATAAACGGCGCGAGGAAGTCATGCGATAAGGGAGTCCCCTGCGTATGCGTCACTTACCTCTGATCGACCGCGGATCAATTTTCTTTTAATACAATCACAACATAATACTTTAAATTTTTTATTCGTTAATACTAAAATTAGTTTTTATGTACATACAAAATTGAGTATCTTACAGCAAATTAAATAAGACATTCTATAAATAGCTTTATTAAGAACTGTAGCGTATATATAGAACGACATGTTTTTCCTGAAACCCGCTCTTTTTCGAACGTTAAAAAACAGCTGTGACATGCTTTCGCTCTTCTTATAAATGTAAATAGCCGTATTACGTATATTTTACGAAGCGGCAAATGTTCTTAGAAATCTGATAAAAAAAATACACAACTCTAATTCGGATAAATTTTGGATATAAAATTCGTTAAATTTATTATTCAGTTTCATTCATTAATTAAAAGAATTTAAGAAAGTAAAGTTTTTATAATATATTAATCGTATTTTTTATTTATAAATAGTGTTAAAAAAACTCGTTCTGATATAACATTCTAATATCTAAGACAAGGGAATAATATTATAAGCTGCTACGTCATTGCTTTAAGTACGAAAATTATAATAATTACATTCCATGGGTTGTTGACAATCTTATAGATAAACACTTGTTGCTTCGGGACAATACCTTGCACGTACTTTACAATATTTTCATAATAATTTACTATTTGAAGGAATCTATTTAAATGTATGATTATTTCTAAATCTTATCAGTGAACAAAAAAACTTTGGACTACGCTGTCATTGTTTCTATGTCAAGTATGACAAGCATGATAATATATGACAGTTTAAAATACAAGGTCTTTTAAATTTACTACACTAATAGGTTTACATAAAATGAAGAAAAATTTAAATATGAATATAGTTTTTTTGGCACGCTTTATTTGGTTGACGTTTCATTTTGTAACTATGTATTAAGAGCAAAAAAACTGAACTTAAGGCGGTCGACATAATTGTATCAGTATGATATTTATCAGTTATATGTAACCGGTTTTTGTAGCTTCACGCTGATCGACGCACGATGCAGAAAGGTAGTTACAATTTGGAAATCTGATCGACACTCCAGATCGAGGAAACGAAACTAAATATTAAATTCCTCCCAGTGGGAATCGAAGCCACAACCGTCGCGTTACCAGTGGCCCTCTTGTCCCTACATCTTGACGAAGAAATCACATGGTTGAAATTGACCATAGAAATCAGGATCTTATAATTGTATTTTTTATAATACAGTAGTAAATCACATAAATTTCAGCTTATATAAGCTATATATATATAATAATTATATATCACTTAGCTCGTGGTTTACAAAGGTTTTTTGTTTACTTTTTTAAAATTATAAATCAATTAAGTATAATCCGCTTGATGCTCTGTCCCGCACATAGCAAGCTAGGCAAAGGGTACTTACGAACGTAGTGTTAAGGCACTTCGTTCTGTGCTACCTTTCGCCGAATTTGAGAAATTCCATATTGAGTGGCAGAGCTTGTCACAAGAGATATTTCATTACTTTCAGTAAGGATTGAACCCACAACCTGTGGCGAGTCGCACAAGACAGGCCTTGGCGGTTTGAATTATAAGTATATATTTACAAAGTTAATCTTTTTACTACCTATAAACTAACTTGATTTTTGAGACAGGTTCTAGGTTCGATCCCCAGTCGAGAAAATGAAATGTTTAATATTTTCAATATAAATAATTATTGTTTCATTTCTTCGCACTGGTAATAAGGCATAGCGCGGCGTTGAGTTCCGCCACTCAACACGCATTGCCTCAAATTCGGCGGAAAATGGGGAAAGGAAGTGGAACGGAGTGTCTTAACACTAGGGTCCCGGGTTCTCTTTGCCTACCCTGCCTCCTGTATACAAATTATAAACCTAGATTCTACTCTAAAAACCACATGTTCTTAAATACACTCTTAAGGTGAGCCTTAACTTATTCTTCGTGGGGCCATTAAATTACAGTATAGATCAGCTCAGTTGTTTAATTATGGCGTGCCAATTGACCACATAGTATAAATAGTATAAAATTCTTACGATCATTGACCAAAAAGTATAAAATTCTTACGATCTTTACGTACGCACGAGCTTAAATTCATAACTTTCACCAAAACACCACAATTGAGTAACGACTACTTTATATAAATGAATCGTACTTGCGTAAAATTAACACGGATCTAGGGTTTTTACATTTTGTTGCTTATTTAACATCAAAATATGTAACTTTTCACAATATTTTTCTGTCTTAAGAGGAACAGGTCAGCAGGATGCGCCTTGAAATAATTATGTCATGTGTATGCGGTATACGTAGCTTATACATTAAAAAGATTTCTTAAGGTTACAGTTGGATCAAAGCGGGTTTACCTAAAATAAAAAAAAAAACGTTTTAAAAAGACGTTTCTGTATCCAGTAGGTACACAGCAACGTAGGCAGAGAGAACCTGGAAGCCTAATGTACACTTATATGTGTCGTACGTCCTTACCTGTTCCCATTAGGACACTTCCGTTCTCCACTTTCCGGTGGAACTTAACCCCGCACTTTGAGTAGTTACATGAGGAAAATATGAAATATTTTATTTCTTCGAGCGCCGTCGTCAATTACATATATATAAATTATTTACATTTCACAAAATTTTTCTTTCAATTAAATAAGGGCGATGAGTTCCGTTAAAAGTGCGGCAGTATTCAATCGGTAACAAGGAGAACGAACGAACCTCTGCCTACCCCGCTATATGCGGGATACAACGTAAAGGTAAAAAAAAATAACACTGCTTTCTCCAGCTTCACGCTGTATCCCGCACATGGCAGGGAGGCAGTGCGAACTTGGGAATCCAGTGTTGAGACACTCCATTCCCATTCCATATCTACCAGAAATAGAGTTTCAAGCTTGATTAGTTTTATTTAAGCCTACATAACTATCCTATCAATAAAACATTCTAAACGGATGCTAAGCAATAATAAGGTCACGATATGGCCTTAAAGCCGTGATTTCCCTACATCCTCGTGTTACTCTAAGCTTTGTATACGTGCAAATGTAAAATGTTCGAGAAAACATAATTAAAACGACTTATGGTGTTTACTTATTACATAAAAAAGTGATAATTACAAAAATAAAAACGTCTATTACAGTAGAAGGTGATTTATTTATGTACCTAATTTTACTAAACAATATTTTATTATGTATATTGACATTGAGGACAATATATATATATATATATATATATATATATATATATATATATATATATATATATATATATATATATATATATATATATATATATAATATATATATATATATATATATATATATATATATATATATATATATATATATATATATATATATATATATATATATATATATATATATATATATATAACATTCCTCTATTAGGGATTGAACCCACAACCAACCATATTTAATATGATCTTTTATTTTTGGGATTGTTATACTTTTTTAAATTGAAACTAATTATTAAATTAAAATAATAGAACGTATGGCTTAGTGGTCAATGTACTTGGACATTTTCCAAAGGCGCGGGTTCAAATTGCGTTTTCTAAATAAAAATTCTATCATTTATCAATCACTTTTTTTGTACATTATGTAGATAGTACATGACATTAGGAGGCTATATTAAAAAAAACCACAAGGTGTTTGTGTATTATGTAAGCAACACGAGGCCATGTTTGTTTTAATATAAAAGCAATGTATGAATCATATAGGTGTAACAGTTGAATTATTTTCTGATTAAGCAATTATTAATACTATGTTACATCACTATCAAGCATTCTAGCAAAAGATTAAAGACACAAAAAAAATATTCCACTTTTAGTCAAGATGATTAGAGCACAGATACTAGAGATGCGCACTGACGTATTTAAACGCTGTGATTGACTCTCACTAGAGCGGAGATATTATATTATGTGTTATAGCTTCACGCTGTATCCCGCACAAGGCAGGGTAGACAGAGGGAACCCGGGAACCTAGTGTTAAGACACTCCGTTCCACTTCCCGTCCCCACTTTCCGCCGAATTTGAGGCATTACGTGTTGAGTGGCGGAACTCAACGCCGCGCTTTGCCTTATTACCAGAGCGAAGAAATGAAACATTCAATATTTAAATTAAAAATATTAAATATTTCATTTTCTCGACTGGGGATCGAACCCAGAACCTGTCGGTTACATTCACACGCTTGTGCCGCTGCGCCACGACAGGCCTCTAGAGCGGAGATATAAAATTATAAATTGTATAAAATTATTAATTTGTGGGACCCTAGTGTTAAGACATTCCGTGCACTGACTTAACGCTTAATTTTAAAATTGCTTTCTAAATGACAGTACTCAAAGTTGCGCTTTAAAGCTAAAAAAAGAAACTTTTTATGACTGGAATCGACCCCACATCTGTCAAATTTACAGTCCATGAGTCCGAGCTGAGCTCATACGGCCTCAATTACTTACTTATTAGTTAATTTAGTGGAACAAATTAATTAAAAAAAAAATTAAATCAAATAATAAGTCACAGTCATGAACAATATAATTTTACATATAATTTGATAAGAAAAATTATTGAACGTACATCCTTCCTTATTTCTTACAAGAGTTTATTAGAATCGTAATCGCTTTGACTGATATCGCACTATGACTGATATCGCCTTAGGGTTTCCCTTACTGATTAACTACATTATATTTGTATTTTTTAGGGACCAGTCTTTATATATTACATTACTTATATAATACTTCATATTTTTTTTAACACTCGTCGCAAAAATAGAACAGAGAGATTGGTCAAACTTATAACAATATCAGAACATTATCCAGAGAGGCCTAGTCTTTAATTTTTAACAAATCTGTTTGTGAAAAAGTAGGGTACACTGTTTTAGTTAATAATTTTTCTAGGGTGACCCCCCGTCTTTACTTATATTATAGGGTAATATTATAGGGTATTCCTACAATTTTGACCTCCACTATACACCATATTTCCTGAAAATTTGTGCAGTGCTGTTTAATCGAAAGTCTTAGTTGTCACGGTAGTTTTTAGCTATGTTTTATGGAATTCAGGTTCAGCAGTTTAAGAGACAAGAGTACTAGGTAGCGAAGAATTAATATTTTAGATACGCATACATCTTAATTCCTATATACGTATATATACATATTCCTTTAAATGTACATATTATATACTATGTATTGTTTTCAGTTCTTTGTTTTGGTACAAGGCAAAACGCGGCGTTGAGCTCCGCCACTCAACACGCAATGCCTCAAATTCGGCGGAAAATGGGCACGGCAGTGGAACGGAGTGTCTTAACACTAAGTTTTAAAGTTCCCTCTGCCTACCCTGTCACGTGCGGGATACAGCGTGAAGCTGAGAGTTCAAATATACAATTTATAAGTAAACACACAAAAATTATCTGTATCTATTTATTTTTGTAACATTATAATCTTTTTATGTAGATATTCCACTATAACTAAATATAAACATACTTAGATAATTTTATAGTTCACTTCCTCACTTCCGTTCCTATAATTATTAACAAGAACAAGACATTATTACGATATGTTATCGACATATGCGTAATATCAAAATTTTCCTTAAGATAATATTGCAATGAATCACCAAGTCACCGAATTAACGTGACATACAACCTGTAGAGTATAGAAATGCATGAGTCATAATGAGCAGACGCCTTAGCAGACGTGGGAAACGGTCAATGGTCAAAGATCAAAGTCTTGGGAAATGCAGACCTGCATTTAATTATATCACGTTTTCAATTAAAGATAATTTTAAAAATATTTAAAAAAAATAGATGAAATATGATGATGATTCATTAATTTAAATATTTTTTTTCAGCTTCACGCTTTATCCCGCACATGGCAGGGTAGGCAAAGGGAACTTGGAAACCTAGTGTTAAGACACTCAATTTCACTTCCGTTCCCCACTTTTTGCCGATTTTGGGGTATGGCGTCTTGAGTGGCGGAACTCAACGCCACGTTTTGCCTTGTACGAGAGCGAAGAAATGAAAGCATTAAATATTTAAATTGAAAATATTAAATATTTAATTTCCTCGAGTGGATTACAGTCACACGCTTGTGCCGCTGAGCCACGACAGGCCTCTAGGTATTACTTTAACAGTAGCTTCAATATGTTTTTTGACAACATACGCAAATAGAACCTGGTAACCTAGTTTTTAGACATTTCACACGTCTTTTTGACACTTTTCGCCAAATGCTCAAGGCATTGCGTGTTGGCTGGCGGAACTCTTAGCCGCGCTTAGCCTTTTTTTTTATGGAAGAGACAGCAAACGAGCGTACAGGTCACCTGATGGTAAGTGATCACCGTCGCCCACCACCCCGTGTAACTCCGGAGCAGTTACAGGAGTGTTGCCGTCCTTGTAGGTGGAAGGACACCGGGGCCCAGCATTACCTAATGCAAACGCAGTGGCCAAAGCCACTACTTAACGCCGGTCTTAAATGCCGCAGGTGGTAACATCCGGTTGAGTCTGCCCATGCGTGTTGCCATTACTGGCAACGTGACTCTACCACACGCACTTTAGTCGCCTCTTACGACACCATCAGTACCAGGGTGATCCTATACTAAGCCGCGATCACACGGCAGCCTCCTTACTTTAACTCATATTTTAAATATTTCTTTGTGTCATCTCGTTCTTTTTTATGTGTAAACTAAAGGCCCTAATCCTCGACTGCCCTAATAATTTATTATAATCCTGAATTGATTCTACAAATTGAATTATAAAAAACTATTCGTTATATCAGATATTTTTACAAGTTTCCGGTGAAATCTTATTACACATTTTAAAGTTGAAAACAATTCCATTCTATAATATTTACAGTCATATTCTATGTAAGTAATACGATGACCGGCACGCGTCCATTAAAGAAATGTATGACTCACACCACAGGCGCAGGCGCATGCCTATCGAGTTTACAAACTTACACCCTAGCAAAAAAACTGAGGAAAACTGTTTACACTGAAATAAAATTGTGTCTCATTCATAACAATGATTAATAATATGTACTCTTTGGTAATAGATTTTTTTTTCTGTAAAGATTTTATTTTTTTTTTAAAAATGACAACAACTGACGTTTAAATTATGATAGAAATTGACGCTGATTAGAATCTTATTATACATCTTTGTAGTTATGAAAAAAAAAATTGAGTCATAAACTATAGATTGTTTTTTTTTTTTTGTAAAATAACCAAATTATAGTATTATATAAAAATTAATAATAACTAGAGTTTCTAAATAATAATTTGAGTTTGTTATAAATTGTACAAAATATTTTAAAAATTTAAAAAGCGTAATGATTACGGCCTTACATTTAAGAAAAATCGTTTAGTATGGCAGGGAGAAAAAGTCAAATATTTTAATAATATATTTAATTAATTAATGCATGAACCATTTTTATGTATATTGTTTTGTCATCTCTTATATAATTCAATGTTCCTTTTACTAAAAAAAAAACCCATCGTATGGGTATCAATAAAATCTTTGAAGGCGGTTTAGACTGCCCCATCGGACTTGATTTTTTTCCCTTTAGGATATCCAAATTTCATGCAATGTGCGGTCTAACGTTGTCGTGAACCGACAGCTTCGGTTATTTAGCAGCTAGCTTTTCCATCATCGTCTCACAAGATTTGAGAAAACTGTTATGAACGACATAAGCTCTAGTTCGCCAAACGCTTTCAAGTAGTTTGCCGGGGTCCAGCCGTTACGATGAGCGCTTTTAATTGTCATAGAGAATCCACTTTACGTTCAGATAATTCACTCATTTCGTAAGGTATCCACTTTTCAAACTTTTTAATTTTCCCTTTTTTTTTTCAAGTGGTAACACTTTTATCACCGCAGCCTACAGGCTGTAGGCTGCGGTGATAAAAGTGCTGCAGCCTACAGCTAACTCGAACGTAGTTTGCGATCCGCTTCCAAAATACCCTTCAATTTTTAACTATCAATTTGGGTCTCCGGCTGTCCACGGGGCTTGTTTTGCAGGTCTAAATTTTCATTTTATGCAGTGTTTTCTTTTACGACACGACCGCCATACACATCATTAGCCCGTCGGGCCGTTTCACAGCACTACTGGAACTGGTGTACATAAAGCATTTTTTTAAGATTTCCATTTTGTAAACTGAGTGAGACTAACAGAAAAAGAAAACAAATGAATGACGGTTAACGAAACAAAATATACGTGTTGTAAATAGTTATATAAATTAGAATTTGGAATTCCTAACAATAGAGCAGAAACTTGTGATTAAAATGGCCAGTACGACAAAACGCTAATTCCATATAAAAGGACCTAACATAAAAATGCTAAACTATTTCATTATTGTGTTTCATATATAGCAAGCCAATACAGCGTTATGACGCAGTAGCACTATCTAACTGTAAACTTGATGGTTGTGGGTTCAAATCTCACTCGAGAAATTAATTATTCTCAGTTCCTCTTTCAGTGTTTCGCCACTCAACACTGTAAGAACAACACAAAATCACAAAAATATATAAAAGATACAGCGTGAAGCTGAGTGAGTAGAGACTCACTCAGCTTCACGCTGTATCCCGCACAAGACAGGATAGGCAGAGGGAACCCAGGAACCTAGTGTTAAGACATTCCGTTCCACTTCCGTTCTCCACTTTCCGCCGAATTTAAGGCATTGCGTGTTGAGTGGCGGAACTCAACGCCGCGCTTTGCCTTATTACCAGAGCGAAGAAATGAAACATTAAATATTTAAATTGAAAATATTAAATACCTCATTTCCTCGACTGGGGATCGAACCCAGAACCTGTCGGTTACAGTCACACTCTTGTGCCGCTGCACCACGACAGGCCCCAAATATACAAAAGATGCTGTACCGTAATACTATTTACTAATAACAGAATCCGTTATTAACACATTACACAACATATTATTACACAACAACATAAAATATATAAAATGACGTTCAAGATTACATTAGTCATACATTTTTGACTTTGCTCAAATTATCTAATCTTATAACGAATATTTGCTTGACAGTGTATTTCAAGAAACGCCGTTTGATTCATATTCTTATCAGTTACGTCTTGCATATTTTAGTTATTACATATAGAAAAACAAAATATTTTGTAATAATTAAGGAATACAATGGGCAAAGATTTTGTGTAAGAATACTGTCTAGTCGTAGTGTTATGTAAGAATACTGTGTGAATAATATATATATATATATATATATATATATATATATATATATATATATATATATATATATATATATATATATATATATATATATATATATATATATATATATATATATATATATATATATATATATATATATATATATATATATATATATATATATATATATATATATATATATATATATATAACAGTGTGAAGTAACAAAAAGTTTACATTATCAATCAAAAGGAGTCTTATGACAAAGATTTAAAATCATAAAAATATTTTGTTAAAGTTTTAATCACCTAAGATGACATGACAAACATATGGCACGGCGCGGCGTTGAGTTACGCCACTCAACATGCAATGCCTCAAGAATTCAGCGGAAAGTGGAAAACTGAAGTGTCTTAATAGGAACGGAGTGTTTTAACACCAGGTTCCAAGGTTTACTTCGCTATGTATGAATACAGTGTGAAACTAAAAATAATAATAATGTACTTACAACTTTAGAGCTTTAGAAGATTTATTATACTTTTGCTGATCTTATTTTTACATTTATTGTCCCTAACATTCAATTTCAACTGAATATGCTCATCAAACAATTTCTGCCTTAAAATAGTACCTACTGACTGTAGTGTTATTGAAGGCCTCAAATTAAATTGAAAATAATCCAACATTTGAACATCCTGAAACTTGTTAAAAAAGTTATAAATCGTCATCCAAATCAGACCAGCTAATTAGAAGACATAAGGTGACTAACACACATATAGAATAGCCAATAATAGAATAGAATAGTCAATAAATATAAGATACAAATATAAATCTACTAAAAACCAGTTTATACTGTACAGTGTATTAAGTTAACGGAACTTCTTCCGCTGTAATAGCATTGACCTTATAAATGTTTCTCATTTACTTTGAAGTACTCTTTTTATTATATTTTAATATTGAGATCTTTCGATACTACTATTTATTTTAGCTTCACGTTAAGTCCCGCACTTGGGAACCTGGGAACCTATTTTAAGATACTTGATTTTATTCCCAACTTTCCGTCGAATTTAAGGTATTGCGTGTTGAATGATTTTGCCTTGCTTGCTACCAGGCATATATAAAAATATTAAATATTTCATTTCAAAATTTTAAATATTCAATTTCTTCGAGAGGAGATAGAACCCACAACTTGTTGATTTTACAGTCACCGGCAGTCAGTGTGCCCTGCGACAAGTCTCAGACTTATTTAGACCCTTTTATTAAAGATAGAAATTTTAAATCACATAATTTATCAAAATGTCAATACGTGCTCTAAGTAAAATTTAAAGGTATTCAACAGACAAAAGTGGATGAAAATTGGATTCATATTTTATTGTAAAATATTTCCTAGGTATCCAGTTTTACCTGACTGCAGCGAAATCCAAAAGGTAAGTTATGTTATTAGTGCGTAGGTACATATATATGTCCTTTGATTTGTTCGCTTATAATTTATTTTGTCTTGAAGGCACAAGTGCTGCTAGATACATTAAGTATACGCATTCTTTACTGAACTTTGAAGTGTAAAAAAATGTAAAAAATAATAATATTGTCCCAGAAAATTAAATGTTACGAAATCAAATAATCGTAAGAAAAAAGTAATTCCAATACGATTATAAATTAGATATTCGCTATCTAATTAAGAATTATTGATTACACGTCATAAACTAAGACAAATTATACTATTGTTATATGATTTCGTTTGTAGGTAATTTTTCGTAGTAGAACTTTTTAAAGTAAGTTGGACGCTGTATCCCGCACATGGCAGGGTAGGCAGAGGGAACTTGGGAACCTAGTGTTAAGACACTCCGTTCCACTAAATTAAGTTAAATTAAGTCTATATATAAAAATTTCCCTATTCACGAATTGATCACACATTCTCTAATAGAATAAAAAGCGGCGTTGAGTTCCGCTACTTAATATAAGATATTTGTAAGTAAGTGATGTATCGAAATCTGCTTAAAAGAAGAAAACAATGCCTAGACACTAGGTTCTCTTTACAAATCCTTATATGAAAAAAAAACAAAGTAACATAACAAAAGCAGTGGTCATCGTAGCTCAGCGTCACTCTACGGTTACGCCTTCGATTCCCACTCAGGGGAATGAAGTAATTTCCTATTTAATTATTCTCTCTGGTGCCAAGACAGCCTTTCAGGCACGTACTTCATTTACGTAGCCCACTTAAGTACAAGTGGAATTGTAAGCACTCTCTGTACCGATATCAATATGATAATATACTTGTTAATATAAACATTACTTGGGATTTCCACATATCTTTTAAAATATAAAGTAATGTTAATAAATTAACGACTTTTTATTACTTCTAAAGACGGTTTTATGTACGTGTAGAAGATGTATGATGTAGCGATGATATATGTGAGATGATGACGTAGAGGTCCGTCGTGGCGCAACGGCACAACCGTGTGACTGTAAACGACAGGATGTGGGTTCGATCTCCACTCGAAGAAATTTAATATTCAAAATAAATATTTAATGTTTTCATTTCTTCGATATGGTAACAAGGCAAAGCGCGGCGTTGAGTTCCGCCACTCAACACGCAATACCTCAAATTCGGCAGAAAGTAGGAATTCCGAAGTGGAACGGAGTGTCTTATCACTAGGTTCCCAAGTTTCCACTGCCTACCCTGCCATGTGCGGGATACAGCGTAAAGCTGAACGATATAGATGATCTGAAGTGTATTAGAAGGGATAGTTTAATCAGTAATTTAGTAGCATAACTAACCATATTTACATTGTTTTACTTAAAAAGAATAAATATATTTCAATGTACCATGGTGCCAAGGTAAAAATAAATAATAAAATATTAAAATAAAAAAAAGTTTATTATATTAAAAAAAAAAAACACTAAACTTATAATCACAAATTATAGTTGCTATCTTATATCACTAATTATATGTGTACATTTGTCTACTTACTTATACTTATAAAATTGCATATGATACGTGTATAGCTAAAATAAAAAAAAAATATATATGTTGAATATTTTGGTTTTACATACAAAGTATCACACATCTACAGGATAAAAATTACCTATGATTTTTTTTAAATTGTTTAATTAATTTGAGTAGTTGAAGCAAAGCGCATTGTTGATGTCCTTCACTCAATACACAATTCCTCCAAAACTCGCCAGTTTAATGGAATGTCATAAAAATAGGTTCCCAGGTTCTCACTTTGGTAGTGAAGCTTAAAAAATGGGTTACTTTTTACCAAATGCCAAAAGTTAAAATTATTTATTTGCTTGTTAAAATATTATAAATATTTAATTTTTAAGATGGATCATTCAATATTTTAATTAAGTAGATTTTTTCTACATTAAAAATGTTCTTTAGTTGTTCTAATTTTTCTACCAAAATGGAGTATTAACTCCGATGTTTTATTATATTTAAAAAAAATAAATAAAAAAGATTTCAATCTTTAGTCAATCATTATTATCTTATTATTTGAAGGCTACAATATATTTAGGCGTAATTTTCATATTTAAAATTGTTAAAACATAATTATTTTAATATTAAATTGTTATTATAAATGCGTCATGACTTAAAATTAGTACAAATAAAAAAAAATCACTAAAATTTTATCACAATAACTACAATGGTAGTAAAAAATCATAGTATTTCAGATCTATAAAGCCTCTTAGATTTTGTAGAATCTTTGAAAATAACCTACCTTATTTAACTTATATTCATAGTGTAAAGTTCTACATTTAAAATATGTATATAAAAAAATGGCTTAGAAACATTTAAAAAAATATTTCTAAACAATTTGTTAAAATCACAATTTGACACATTGTTATATAAATACTAATGTAAACTACTTATAATCACTACATCCTAGATTACAGCCACAATTAATTTGTAATAAAAATGTATGTATGTATTTGTATGTATAAATACTTACATACATACAAATATAAAAATGCACAAATACAGTACAATACAGTTAAATACAATGAAATGTAATAAAATTTTGAAATTTACAGATTTGGCTAACATTTACAAAATAAAATTAAAACATGTGATATAAAACAAAAGTTAAAAACAAATACCATCTATCATGCTTGTAAAAATGTAGATTTTATAACAAAATATCATTTAATTTAATCATTTAAATTGTTGGACTCAAAATATAGATACAGTAAAATACAGTACACACAAACACAATACGTAGTACTAAATATAGTACAGTCAGATCTTAATAAAGGTATAAAAAATATTAAAAATTAAATATTTTTTTTTAGTTAATCCAAGATTCACTGTAACAAGTTGATTTACTACAATACAGTGTTAGAGAAAAACCAATAAATGACATTCAAGGAACCGATACAATACAATACAATATAATTGTGTCAATACAGTCCAATACACCAAAATACAGTCTAAGTCTAATCTAAATAAGGTAATAAATAATCATCAACAATGCTCACATTCATATGCCAGTTGAAATGATTGACGCCAGGCACTGTGACTATGTGTAGACGTTTCGTTTTGTCTAAGGTTTTCAAGCCTATTCTATCTGATAGATATATTTCTTGATCACGCATTTCTACTACAGTTTCATTTTCATTGTAGTAGCCGAATTGACTGGAAAAAAAGTAACGTATATTTATGTAATGATGATTAATTTATATATGACATTAGTTGGATTTTGGTATCCAGAGATTTTTTTATTAATTAATAGTTATATATAGTTAGCAAAATCCTGTATGTAGTATGTGGGTTGTAGTTTATAATAAAAATAAATCAGTTGTGTCACCGAGATGGCCTCGTTTGTTACTCCCTTATATATTAAGTCTTACGTTCAAAGTGGAGATGGGCTGGGCATATGATAAGAGAGAAGAAGGAGAAATGGACGAAACTAGTAATTGAATGGCAACCACGAGATACCAAAAGAAACAGAGGCAGACAGACTAGAAGATGGGAGGACGATATTAGAAAAGTAGCGGGCCCAATATGGACCCGCATAGTGAAAGATAGAACAAAGTGGAAATCTTTACAGGAGGCCAAGCTGAAGTGTAGAAACGACCGTTTAGTTTAAGGAAAAAATATATTATAAATAAACATAATTTGTAAGAAAAAATCTTTGTTAAATAAATTCAGCAATAAAGGCTATATTATTTTATTTATTTATATATTTTTATATATTAAGTCATAATTATCGTTATCCAATTGCCAACGACGAAAAATCCGATTGTTTAAAAATAATATATGCATCACTTATTCTTTAACTTAAAACCATTTTCAAAAAAAGCTATGATAACAAAGCAGTAATAACTTTGAGTTTCAAGCTTTATATAGTTTTTCACACTTTTGAGATATTATTTTTACTATTTAATATAGTAAAAATACTATAATAATAATGTGCATTTATAAGACATAAATTTGTCATAATTTTGTTATATTAATTACATCAAATCTATAGAAAGACGAACGCCATCTTGGTTTACACAGATAAACTACGAATTTACTGTAAAGTGTTTGCTATGTCTATATTTTTTCAGTTTCACTCTGTATAACGCACACGGCAGGGTAGACAAATGGAACTTGGGTATTTAGTGTTACGTGTTGAGTGACGTAACTCAACGCCGCGCTTCGCCTTTTTGCTTTGGCAACAACTAAAGCGAAAAAATGAAAACATTACATATGTCATTTCTTTCGATTATAGTCACACACATGTGCTTCTGCACCACGACGGTATTTTCGAAGCCGCGAAAATATAGATAATTAATAAGTATGTTTAAAATAGTATTATTTAAAATAACATATAATACCTGCTTTGCCAAGGTGTTATAACTTGATCATCCGGACCTCCGATAAGCACTAGCCTCTTTAAACGGAGTAAATTGTTCTTAAAATCATCAGATTTTGCTGATCTGAAATAGAAAAATCAATAAAAATATATATAATCATCTGCATATAGACGCTATTCAGCAAAAATATTGTATAATATCACATATAACATAATATTACAAAATATATATTGATTTTTTATAATTCCTTGCATTTCACGAAGTAGATCTACAAACTTAGCACGGAATCTGACTCGTATAGGTATACAAGTCAGATATATTATAAATAAATATTACCAAGAGTAAATAAATATTGAGTAAATAAATAAATATTACCAATATTACCAAGAATATATTATAAATATTACCAAGAGCAAATGCATTTCAGAGGAAATTTCGCTCAAAATTAATGCCATCATAGAAATTCAATTACTTTATTCATGTAACGTTATTAAACCTGTCTAAAATACCTTCTAAATAATATATATTAAATATTTTCATCAAATCAGACTATAGCACAAATGAATGCGAACCTAATATCTTTGCGTTTAGTCCAGCGCATCCCGAAAACTTTTTGTTTATATAAATATATATATATTTTTTACAAACAAATTAAAAATACAAAAAATGTTATATTATCGTAAGGATGGCGACGTGACAACGTCACAATTATCAAAATCAATAACAAAATTGAAATAAATAACGATGATAATGACGTGCAATAAGTTCAATGATTTTGTTTATCTGACTGACTCTGACCTCAGTACGAAGGCGAAAACATAAATGACGCTAATGACGACTTTGTTAAACAATCATTTAATATATGATGAGAAATAAAAAAACTACTTTAAGCATGTATAAAAGAAAAAACAAAAAATATAAACAAAATAAAAAACACATAATAATAAAATAGAAAAAATAATAAAAAAATATATAAAAAAAGAAATAATAATAAAAAAAAGTTAAATCAGAAAACAAAAAAGGCCAGGTTCCACCGAGATTTGAACTCGGATCGCTGGATTCAGAGTCCAGAGTGCTAACCATTACACCATGGAACCGGTCAAATGCTATGTCGAAATTTACGTCCAAATACTTCATTAATGTAAAATATAATTTCTAAAAATATGATTTACAACTTTAATTTATTTAGCAAAAAAAAACTATAATGGATATAAAACATGTACAAAAACTATTAACTCACTCACTACATAACTATGCTCTCAGTAGATAATATATATCATAATCAAACAATTACGATTTTTATAAAAGAAAAATATTTTAATATATATATAGTATAATAATTATATTAGTTCATATTTTTTAATATCTGGTAAAAAAAAAGCAGTAGGACAGCCTCTTTCTGTAAATTCCATGGTTATGGGTTCAATTCCTATGTGAGGGAATCAATTGTTTTCATTTTCATTTTTAGAAAAATTAAATGTTAAGTTAATTTCTGAACAAACTGCCTTATTTTTTCATGGAAAACAGAAAATATGTAAGAATTAAATGTTACGTTAAAAAAAACTACATATGATTATTAATACATACTTTTTATTATTACTACTTGAGACCTTTGTGGCAAAAGATGTGGGTATCAAATCCAACTTGCGGCCACGAAATATTTAATATTTTCATCTTCACACTTTTGATAACTATGCAAACCGCAATGTTGAGTACCACTACATATAACATAATAAGTTAAGAAATGGACTGCTATGTGCGTGAAATTTAAAAAGTAAATTAAAATAAATACTTACGGTTTATGATTATTAATATAAGGCAGATATACACTGTATGATTCATACAAATTTTGATGGTATGGATCCTTCCAATAATTTCCCACAGAAGTATGTTGTCCCACCCTCGAGTAGAACAATTCATAGGCAGTTTCTTTTACTAGTCCAGGGAATACAACATGAAGGAAGCCAGCTAGAAATTGATAAGTAAAAATTCAAAATTATAAAAAATAGGCAGTTGTGGCATAGTGGCACAAGCATGTGGCTTAAAGCAACAAGTTGTGGGTTTGATCCTCACTTGAAGAGGTAAAATATTTAATATTTTATATTCTTTGCTGTGGTAACAAGGTGAAGCAAGGTATTGAGTTCCAACACTCAACACGCCTCGAATTCGGCAGGCAGTGGGCAATAGAATGGAGTGTCTTAACACTATGTTTAATGTGGGTTCCCTCTGCCTTATCTCCCACAGTTAAATCTCAAGAGATGCAATTTCAAATCTTACTACTTACATTTTTTTTCACTTACAATTTTTTTTAAACAAAAGAATATATTCAACACAAATTTTCAAAATAAGAAAACCATTTCATAAATAAATAATACATATTTTAATTAGTTTACTGACCTCCATATTGACCTGCTTGAGGTGAACTCAGCGATATAAAAGTGCTGACTGTAACATTAGGAAATGTTTGCACAATGCCCCTAGCTACTAATCCTCCTTGAGAATACCCTGAATAAAAATATATAAAAAATAATAATAAAAATATAAAAAAAATGATATGTAAAAAAATGGCAATAATAATTTCAACCATCATTTATTTAGGGTTTCATCCTCTTTTTTTTTAGCTGATTCATAAAACAAAGTGATTGAGTTCATTTTAAGAAATATAAAAATATATGTATTATAATGTACATTTTTTTACACATAGATATATATTAATAAAGAAATATAATTGACATTTTTATATATCATAAGTAAGTTATATCACAGTTGTTTTTACAGTATCAAATTAAATTACCAATAAGATTTATTCCATCTGGATATTTACTGGAGATGTTAGCAACATCCAATCCTATTTCTAATACTTGATGCCACATAGTCTCCAAGCTAGACCAACTTTCAAATCTATTAACATTATAAACTTTTGTGCCGGGGTGTTTCTGAAATTAGAAAAGGAAACAGATTTCTTATATAGTAAAATATATATTAAAACATCATTCTTACCTTAAAACCTTTTATATATGTTTTAAAAATTGAACCTCAATTTAAAAATGGTTTTAGTTATAAATATATGGTACATTACCTCTTGAATTCTTCGACTTATCATCTCCATACTCCCGCTTCCTGTCATGATACCATGAATTAAAACAACTGGTTTGTATGTTAGACACGAGTTGGCAAAAATAAATAATATGAAAATGATCAAGTTCAATGCCATAATGTCTTCAAGGATTTTGAATTGGTAAATCGAGAACAAAGAAATTTATTTATTGTACACTTAGTGTCGAGATTAACAATAAATTATAGTAAGTATAAAAAAAAGAGACAATTAAATATATAATTTTATTTAAAGGAACAAAATTTGCGCACTATTTTAAATATAATTGACGTAAACAACATATGATTTTACAAAATACACAAGCGTACGACCAAACGCAATGACGTATTATAATTTTAAATTATGTTTATGAATGAAGACTGTTGAATGGGTTGATATACATTCATTCTGTAACATTCCCAATATACTTAATATATCTTGCAGTGAACTAAACATAAATAAATACAATTACAGTATGATGTTTCATTACCCATTTATTACTTTCTTGTTCTAATAACATGCTGTTATTATAAATAAGTTTTTTTTTTGCAGCAACTACGCCAAACATAATATTTTGGTTTTTTTTTTATTTTTTTCTCTTGTTCACCAATTTGAATAAAACAAGGCAAGAACTTGAATAAAACAAGCCAACAGGCCAGTGTCCAAAATATAATACTAAAACTTCAATTAAATCTAGTTAGTCGTAAAAAAGTAAAAAAGTTAAGTAATTATCTGGCCTCTTATTGTAATATAATTCAGTCGTACTAGAAATAACAAAAAATATTAAAATATTTATACTTTCAAAGAAAACCTCAGAAATTCAGTATTTAGCTTACCATTCAGTCCACGTCATTATCCTTTCGATGCCACTTGCTGTGTATAGATCCCATCTAATCTTCTAATCTTAAGATCTTCACGGCTATTGACTCTAGGTTGTCCTCGTCAAGCGTTCTCTAGTGAATCGAAATTGAGATTGTTACTGTTAGCCCTATTGGGCTTAACAGTAACATTGTGTAGGTAGAGAAGCTAAATTGCAAAAGTTACGGGGCTTGAAAGAATATTGACTACGAAAGATAAAGCCGACCTTGGCCGCCCTTTTACCGCTGCTTTAAATTCGACTATGGATGACAGAGGAATAATGTCACCGGTCATTTCGGGGTGTCTTAACTCAACGTCTTCAGTCAAAAAAATGTTAACAGTTGGCGTAGTTCAGAACTATGAAAGAGCGCTCTTCTAAACTGACTAAAGGGCTGTTGCTATAACCTCTCTGCTTTTAAAGTTGTGGAGAGCATTACAAATTGCTCTTGGTTTACCTGGAAGATCACTGAATGTTCAATAGCGTACAAAATGGCTTCCGCCAGGGTAGCTCAGCCTGTGATCTTCTGGTTTACCTAACCCACCGCTGGGTTACGCATATTAAAAGCGAGAAAAGGGGTCTGGCAGTTAGTCCGGACATGGCGAAGGCAGATGAAGTCTGACATGAGGCACTCCTTGCAAAAGTTCGATCGTACAGGCTTCCCAAGAATTCAGGCAAGGGGATTTCTCACTAGGAGTATCATGATATCTGTCGATAGTTTCGGCTACAAATACATGTCTGTAAACGCCAACAACATCGCTGTCTGCTGTCCTATTCTACTATGCAGATAGCACTACACTTAGGTCATAGAAATCTTTTTCCAGAAGACCTCGACCAGTGTATCGAAATATTTTTTTCTCTAATCATTAGGATAACGTTAATGTAGTGTGGTGTTTTGCGTCGATACATAACAGCTTACAAAAAGTACGTCTATGTCCATCTTAAAAGCCGGCCACAGCACCTGCAACTCCAGGATAACACGGGGCTGTTGGCGGCGTTTGACATTTACTATCAGGGACCCTTGTTTGCCTGGCTTTTTCCATAAAAAAGGTCAAAGTGTAGATTTTAGTCGATATAGTTCGAACTTGATGCTATTATCAACATCCCCTCCACCCTGAGGCCGCTACTGGTAATTATACTATGTCTGTGATCAAATTGTATGAATAAGTATTTTAATTGAAGCTTGAAAGATACACGTTCTGTCGTTCAACAATTTGACAGTTATATTTATATGTCATTTGACAACTGACAATAAACAAATGTCAGTAACACGTGTTTTGTGGTTATAATTGCCGGATCAAAAGTTTTTATTGTTGATTTCCAAAATTATTTTTATTAATGAATGTGGTAAGATTGTATCATAGAGCGACTATAGAACAGTTCATTTTTATTGGTTGTATAGTGCTAAAACCAGTACGTTTACTTTTACAGACTGCAAAAAGAATTTACCTATAATTATGGCAGCTACATCTTTAGCAGAGCAACTGAAAAAGCTATCGGTACCACAATCTGGTATCTTTAAAGATGATAAGAAAAAAGCATCTTTACTTTTTGACCCGAAAGAAGCTGCGTTAAAAGATCGAGATACTTTCTATGAAATCGGTCTCAGTGGGCTAAAAGAGTTAATTGCTCTCTATGAGGGATTTCGGGTGTATGAAGATTCGTTATTTAGTGTTTCATCAAAAGATTTTGAACGCGCCGTTCAAAGCAAGGAAGTAAATAACAATTTGGACCAAACAATTGAAAAATTTCTTATTCAGCTATCTCCATATTTTCTTCTTCGCTCCTCTCACAAAGCTTTGGAATGGTTGGTGAATAGATACAGCATACATCAATATAATCAAGATGCTATAATGATGCTTATACTGCCATATCATGAAACAAAAATATTTGTGCGTTTCATTCAGTTATTTGAATTATCTTCTACATCAAATAGATGGAATTGGTTGGAATCAGTTCAAAAACGCGGCATATCTTTGACAAAGCAAGTTCTTCATAACCAATGTGTTTCAAACACTTCAACATTACAATTTATTGCCAAAACAACATTGAAATATGTGACTGAATTTGGAGATAGAGCAATGCAGCTGAACACAGTATATGCATTTTTTTGCTCAACTGCAATTGGTACTATGAACACAAGTAAATATGTCAATGAAGCTATCATAAATGCTCTATTACCAACGTTAGTAAAAGGATTTGAATCTCCTATTACTGATTTTAGATCATCTTCTTACATAGTCTTAGGCTATCTATCTACTAAAGCAACATTCAAAAGGAGAACCATAAATGATTTAATCATTCGCCTTTTTGTAACTGTATTAGACATAACATATGATGTTGTACTATTAATAAATTTAATATACACTAATCAGAAGCAATTAACTAAAATGCCTATAGATTTCTTTGGTAATATTTCTGTTGATGATATGAATACTATATGTGCTCATTTAAAGAAACTAGTCGAGCTGGGCATTAGTATTCAAACATTCAGTTTAGTGTTTCTGTCGAGTGTACTACCAATGATTCAAGGAAATATAGAGGATTTTAGCAGATTCTGTCAGTTGCCCAAGATTTTCATTGATGAAGTTGATTTAAAACATCAGCAACCTGAGAAAATTATTAAGTAAGTAATTAATATATTAGTTATAAGTGAATAGTTATAATATCTTTTTGAGCTTCTGTTGTAGGAAGGAGCTCATGTGAACCTGTCATCATGCATATAGCAGGTAAAGGACAGATGTGCTTTGGATCTATATTTTATAATATTTTAGATCTATAAGAATGAAATAAAATTATTTATTTCTTTGAGTAAGACTTAAATCATCAGGTTTACAGTAACACTAGTAAATAGTTGTAAAATAATGTGTCCTGTGCGAAGAAAAAAAGAAATATGTACTAATAAACTTTAAATCATTGGTTATTTTAGCTTCTTATGAAAATGTAAATTAGAGTATGAACATACTAAGAACTCTTCTTTGGTATTTTTGTCGCTCTGGTTTCAAGGCAAAGCGCGGCATTGAGCTCCGCTATGCAATATGCAATACCTAAATTTAAGCAGAAGGTGAGGAACAGAACAGAGTGTCTTACCACTTGGTTAGTAAGTTTCTTCTGCCTACCCTGTTCTAAGTGGGATACAGCTTGAAGCTGAGTGAGTGCATGCTATGTAATTATTAATTCTAATTTTAATATTTTCAGTTGCATCTTAAATGCAGTTGAGTCTACAAATGAAGATGATGATGAAGGGAGTGACTTAGAAATAATTGATGATGAAGAAGGATTCCCCAATAAAGTATTAAGTTGGTATTCACAATTTTTAAAGGCCGTCGAAAATAAATACCCTGATGTGTTTGACAAAGTTATTAAGAAGCAAATGGGTTCAGATAGTAATCTATCGCCACAGAAGAAAGCACAACTATCTAAAGTCCTCGGTTTTAAACCTGCTGTCGCTCATAAACTCGGTGGGAAATATTTATTTGAAAATTTAAATCATATCAATCCAAATTTACGTGTGGAAGCTGTAAATTATATAGCAAAAGAGTTTCAATCACTTAAAATTGAAAATGTTGAATTTGTGAAAGACTCCATAGTAAATAGACTGAAAGATGACAATGAGGATGTTGTTTTAGCGGCTCTTGAAATATCTGACAAAAATCTACAAGAAATTTTAAATGAAGACGATTTGACAAACGTTTTTGTTTATATCGCTAACAAACGTTCTAAGAAATGGGTTAATGTGAGACATAAGGCTGTGAAGAAATTTTGTTCTTTAAATACTTTACCAGTCAATCATGAAATACTATTAGCTATAATGCCATATTTGTTTCCAAAAAGTAGTGACTCAGCTGAATTAACCTACCTTATTATAAAATCACCATGGGGTGATAAAATTGGTTTTAAAAAACAATCTAATTTCAAAGATTCTATAAAACATAATAATGAAGCTATAAACGAAATAGTGTTCAAACTATTATTTATTGACGCGACTATAAATTTTAATGAAATACTCGATATTAATCTTTTAAATAAAGAGAGAACTCTCGACATTTGTTTTTACGTACTTTTAAAATCTTGTTCATTGAGAAACAGCTGTATACAAGAGACTACAGATATATTAAACTTAGTTTTGGAATCAGTTGAAAATAGAACAATAGTGCCTTGTACAGAGAGTTCTAATTTTTCGTCGGCAGTTATTTCGGAACTAATAAAAGTAGGAAAGAAAGATCAAATTTTATTTGAAATGCTCGAATATGTCTTCTCGAAAATAACAGATCAAGTTGATCCTAGCGCTATAACGAAACCTTGGTGTAATCTATTGAAAGATTCCAAAACAATACTTGTTAGACGATTATACGAAATTTTCATAACTGGATGTGGCATTAAGTCCTATGCAGATAACTATGCAAAATTACTTCAAAAGCTTTTGCAAAAGTTGCTTAAGAGTCCCAAGGAGAAGTTTGAGTTACTAGCTAATATCGCCACTGGGCATATTCTTTATGCAAATGATCCAAAAGATGTGTTTACGCCAGAGTTTCAATTACGAAGTTTGAAGCTAATGATTAACTTTCTTTCCGTTCGAACTGATGATTGGATATATGATTCTGATGTACTTATCTTAACAGTATTATTTAATCTAAATCATCCATTATCACTGATACGAAAATGTGTAATAGATCTCGTTAAAATTGTTGTACGTGATGATTCAAAGAAAGACATAGTGTACGTTAAACTTTTGAAGGAATTATTATCTCACGAGGAAGAGTTAATTTTGGATCATGAGCAATTACCCCAAGTTATAAAGACCATTCTTACGCAGCAGTCTATTGGTACTAAAATTTTTAGAAAAAACTGTTTGCTTAAACTTACCTCAATTTTAATTGGTGATACTCCGTCTCATATAAAATCAGCATTAGTGAAAATCTTATCACATACTAATAACTGTAATACTTTCAGCCATATTATGCCGTCATTGAATAGCTTAGAGAAAGTTATAAAACAAAATGAGTTGGACAAAAAGTTTACTTTCGATATTTATGAATCAAACCTAATAAGAACTGTATATGAACAAATAAATGAAACTACTATAACGACGCTTAATAAAGAACAAATATGGAATTCCATTGAAACAGGTTTAAAAGAATATAGAGAATGTATCATGAGTGTAGATCAGAACTGTACTAGTCCAAGTGTACTCATAATGAAACAGATCAATGAGGATGTTTTTGCTAAAGTACCTGATGAAAAATCAAAAGAACTAATCTATCTTATAACGTTTGCTGGTACTTTTAGTAACAATCCTACAATATCAAGTGCAGCGGCAAAAACTATTAAAAAAATAAATATAAAGTTTGAACATTTCAAACCTATTCTTGATGGTATGCTCAATGCCGCAGATCCCACAGTTAATACATCGAAAAAGAAAAAGGCTACACTATCAATGCTCTCTTATCAGTTAGCTGAAACAGATGAGTGGCGACTTGGTGTCACTCTACTGGAATATGTCCAGAGCAAAAAGAAAATGACTGTTGATAATACTTTTGTCACCATTTTATTCCAATTGCTGAACAAATGCCTTAGATTCGAGGAGCAATCTTATGTCGAATATACAAAACAATTGATCTTATCCTCACTCTGGTACTTCTGTAAGAAATTCGTAAATGATAAAGACAAAGATCAATTGAGATTAATCAAAAGTATATTTGATGTTGAGACTATCGTACAGTGCATAAGAGGAACGCAAAATCCACAAACGCAGCACCACGCTTTAATACTTCTATCTCATGCTGCTTATATGTTACCGGAGCAAGTTCTCCACCACACTATGGAAATATTTACCTTTATGGGATCGTCTGTTCTTAGACATGACGACGCTTATAGCTTCCAAATAATAACGAAAATTATTGAAACCCTAGTACCCATTTTGGTGAAATTAGATAAAAGTGTTAATGATCTGACAGAAAAAGAACTTCAACAGTTACATAAACGCGTGGTTCCGGTTTTACGTATATTTGCTGATGTCGTACTTCATGTCCCGGAACATAGAAGATTGCCACTTTACAAGAAATTAATCGAAACTTTAGGACCAAGTCAATTTCTTTGGGTTTTCCTTGCTCTGCTACTTGAAAGTCATATTACCCACAGCAATGAAAATAAGAAAAAAGATAAACGCCCGCCGAGAACGTTAGCTGAACAAGAGTCACCCATTAACAGATTAGACTTTGGGCAGAGTATTTTACTTGAATTTTCACCGGAAATATGTCTGGAGAATCTGATTAAACTGACAATATATATGAAATCTCTGCCCTTGCAAAAAGATGAAAATTCTATGGATACGGACGTTGATCCTAGTGATATATTTAGCGTCAATGGCCACACACCGATTCAACTTCGACACTATAAATATGTTATCGTTACTTTTATGAACAGTTCTTTGTCATCATCAAGATTCATCCAGCATAACAGCCAGGCTGTAGACATAAAATGCATGGAATCTCATTATAAACAATACATAATAAATATTCTCACTTTCATCCAAAGTATATCTAAAGTTGGGGATGAAAAAACTGCAAAATATTGGCGTGTGATGTTACATCATAGTTACGATTTACTTGATCATACAAATAACTTGCTCTCAGCTCCTATGTTTTTATCTGTCGTTCGCGGCTTATTAAAGCATACACTACAAACTGTAAGGAGAAAATCTATGGAATTACTAAACTCCAAAGTACAATTTAGTCCTGAAATGTTCGCTGAAGTAGATAAGGACTTACTGTTTTCATTACTCCCAGCGTTATTGGAAATAGTAAAAACAATTGAGAATCCAACGCAAAATCTGGATGAAAATGCGGCCTTGGAACTTGAGCTTAACCAACAAACAGCTCTCTTATCTCTTAAACTATTGACACGAATGTTAGCTGCAGAAAATCCTAAGCCATTCAAGCCCGTTCTAGAAGCAGTTACAGAATATACGTGTAATTCAAATATACCTGGTAACGTTATGGCGTCGATAGTCCTCTGTTTGGCTGAACTTTGCGGTAATTTAAAAGCACATGCGTTGGGCAGCTTGAGAAAGTTTATGCCAGCACTAATAAAAGTTTTAAAGAAGCAGCGTAAATCCGAAACACCAGAGCTGGTCTTGCTAAGTACCGTCACAGCTATATCCAAGATTGTTGAGAGCTTACCACTATTCCTGAGTCCATATTTGCAAAAAATACTTTACGAATACGCGATATTATTAGGCAAATGGCAAGCTGGTGATCAAGAATGCAGTAAGGTTTCGGCGATCGTATCGAAATTGGTGAACATTAAGAAAAAGATAGCCAGTTCGATTCCGCCAAGAGTTCTGATACCAGTCGCTAATGAAACACATAAGTTGATTTTGGAGAAAGAAAACTATAACGCAGTTGGTCCAGTCATGTCGGTGTTAGCGGATAGCTTTGCGAACGTGACGACAGCGGACTTCAAAACGCTACAGCAAGACTTGACGTCATTTTTCTTATCAGCCCTGCAATTGCGGGGTGAAGCCTCTGATAAGAATATAAGCGATGACGTAATTGATTTGGCTGAAGATGAAGTAGTTAAGGCGTTAGTGAGTCTAGTTTTGAAGCTGTCTGAGACTAACTTCAGACCGTTCTATTTTAAGATTTATGATTGGGCGATTAGGACTAATGTTGAGGGTTGTAAGGACAGGACAATTACTTTCTATAGGTAAGAACTGTTTATTATTTTGTGCCATACATACCTTCTTATTAGAAAATTCATTCTAATGATAAGTGGGGAACAGAAGTGAAACGGAGTGTTGAGGTTGAGGTTCCCAAGTTCCCTTCCCTTTCCCATGAGCGGGATACAGCATGAAGCTGAATATAATAATTTAAATAATTAACCATAATAAAAAATAAATTAGTGCTTCATTTAGAAATAACGGTTACATTTTTTCTTGAAAAGCTCAATTTGTCATAAAAAAAGTTTTTGCTCTTACAACAAATCCTAACACATTAGAAGTCATCATTTCCTAAAAATATACTACTTTTTACAAGATAATTTAAAAAATTACAAATCCTTTTTTCAGGCTCAGCAGTGCAATAGCGGAAAAACTAAAAGGTTTATTCGTACTGTTCGCTGGACATTTCATCAAAAACGCTGCAGAATTGCTAGATTCATGCAACAATAGCAAAACTGAGGAGCTTTTCTTCGATACCGACGACAAAAACATTTCTCTCATAAATTATATAATAAAAACTTTACACATTGTCTTTTTGTATGACAGTCAAAGTTTTGTCAATAAGGATAGGTTCGAAACGCTTATGCAGCCGGTGGTGGATCAATTGGAGAATACCGTTGGTGGGATTTCGAGTCTTAAGGCGAGGGCGTCAGAGTTGATTATCCCTTGTATATCACAATTTGCGGTTGCTACAGCTGACGATTCACTATGGAAGCTCCTGAATTATCAAGTGCTTTTGAAAACGAGGCACAATGATGCTGAAATAAGGTATTTTTTTTTTAAGATAAATTTTGTTAAATACGTATAATTTTTTGGCCTAACTAGAGTTTTGTTGTAATAATTTATAATTCATTGTATTTACATACATTACAATAGATAATGGTTTCGATACCTACTCCAGAATATGAATTATTTGATATTTTAATTTTCTTGCTCTGGTAACAAGGCATAGTGCAGCGTTGAGTTCCGCCACTTATCCCGAAAGTGGGGAACAGAAGTGTGTCTTAAGGGGAATGGAATGTGCTAATACTGGGTATGTGCAGAACACAGCGTGATTCTAAAAAAATGTATCAATTAAGTGATGATAATAAAAACTAGATTTCAAAGCTATAAAGTGTAAAAATTATACTGAATGAGGCCTATCGTGGCGTAATGTTTTCATTTCTTCGCTCTAGCAACATGGCAAACACGCGGCGTTAAGTTCCGCCACTCAACACGCAATGCTTCAATTTCGGCGGAAAGTGTGAAACGGAAGTGCAACAGAGCGTCTTAACACTAGGTTCCCAAGTTTCCTCTGCCTAACCTGCCATGTGCGGGATACAGCGTGAAGCTGAGTAATTATACTAAATCCAATATCCTGAGAAATTATATTTGTTGTTTTCCATTTCAGACTTGCCAGCTTAGATTGTTTAGTGGCCATGGCGTCTCAACTAGGATCTAATTGGCTACCACTGCTGGCGGAAAGCGTGCCTTTCCTAGCTGAATTATTAGAGGATGGCGATCAGAGAATAGAAAATGCAACCAAAAACGCTGTCAGGACACTCGAGCAAATACTTGGCGAACCATTGGAGAAATATTTTTAAATTGTTTTTTATGAATATAAGTATAAGTTAATATATTTTGTTTTATTACTTGTAAATGTTATGAAATTATGTTAATGGAAAGTATACTCAGCTTCACGCTGTATCCCGCACATGGCAGGGTAGGCAGAGGGAACTTGGGAACCTAGTGTTAAGACACTCCGTTCCACATCTGTTGTCCATTTTTCGCCGACTTTGAGGCATTGTGTGTTGAGTGGCGGAACTCAACAACGCGTTTTGCATTTTGTATCACAGTGAAGAAATGAAAACATTAAATATTTTAAATTGAAAATATTAAATATTTCATTTCCTCGAGTGGGGATCGAACCCAGAACCTGTCGGTTACAGTCACACGCCTGTGCCGCTGCGCCACGACGAGCCTCTATGAAAAGTATAGTTTATTAATATTAAACTTTTTGTAGGCTTTATGTTGTATACCGAAGATAGCAGGGTAGGTGCATATGCCTTGGAAAATTAGTGTTAAGTCACTCGTTCCGTTCCCCACTTTCAGCTGAATTTAGGGCATTGCGTGTTGAGTGGCGGAACTCAACGCCACGATTTGCCTTGTTACCAGAACAAAGAAATTAAACTATTAAATATTTCATTCCTTTGAGTGGGGATCGAATTCACAACTTGTCCGGGTTACAGTTGCACGCTTGTGCACTTGCGCCCAGAAACGCCTCTGGGCCATTGGGAAAATATTATTTGCTTATATAAAGTTAATTTATTTTATTTTATTTTAAGTATATAACCACGGAGGCCATAAAATGATAATTTATTTAAATTAATATTTAATAACTTTGGTAGTTTTTTTATAAAGACAATATTTTTACATCCTTTTGATATGTGATATATATATTTGATATTTGAATGATGAAGACATTATTTATTATTTTTTTCTTTAAAACGAAAAGGGCCTTACTGTTCCAAGCTATTGGAAAATGGCTACGTGTAAAAAAGACAGAGAGTGCCATCACAAAAATATATTAGAATATTCGTTTTTCAAGCATAATTTTAAAGGACTATTTAGTGAATCGAATTTGTACAGCAAAAAAATTGGAGAAATGTTTTCAAATTAATTCTATATTTAGTATTTTGTTCAAGAAAAATATTATATTTATGTTATTTTAATTTGAATTTATTTTCAAAAATAAATATAATTTCCAGAAATATTGCTGAAACATTGAATTTAGCGCCATCTATTGGTTGTAGTCGTAATTGGAAAGACTTCTATTGGCCTTAAAAGTTGCTACAATGTAAATTTTTAAATAAAATACAGATGGCGTTTTTACAATGTTTAAGTAATACTAGAGATTACAGAATAAATAATAATCAACGTTGATGAATTAAAAAAAAGAATTAATTGTACAAATATAAATAAACAAAACTAATATCATATTACATTTTAAGTATTATATAGCTTTATAGCCTGGCAGGCAGAAGCAATAAGGGAACGTAGTGTTAAGACATTCCGCCTCGTTCCGCTGAATTTCAGGCACTGCAGGTTGAGTGGCAGAGTTCAACGCCGCGTCTTGGTTTGTCATCACAGCGAAAATCACGTATTCAGTCCCACTCAGCTTATATTAATTTCAAGCTTTAAATGAGGTTCAATATATATATATATATATATATATATATTATTTCAGCTATTTTATCATAATATTTCCCATATCTCAGGTGGCGTAGAGTATCGCCACTTATTCAATGATTAAAAAAATAATGACAAATATTCCGAAAGCCTATACAAAATAATTGCTTTAAAAAGAAATATTTCAATTTAGATAGTTTTTAAAATACGATGGTGTAGGAAGTGTCACTATTGACTATAAAGCCCGGTTCTTAATTATTAATAAACTAGTGGAGCAGATACTGGCATCGCGCCAAAACGATACCCACATAAACAAACAGTTGAGCATGGTGTGGCTGACATCTCAGTTAGAAAGCACATCGTTTTACTTCCCCAATTGAAACTCCTGTCTTTTTTAGCTTTACACTATATGTATGATGGGAAGAGGGAACATGGGAACCTAGTGTTAAGGTACTCCGTTCTCCATTTTCGTCAAATTTGCAACATTCCGTGTGAGTTTCGAAACTCTACGCCGCACTTTGGCTTGATACGCGAGCGAATAAATGACAATATTAAATATTTCACTTCCGGATTTTTCCGGATTTTGAGGATTGAACTCATAACCTATCCCATCGCTTATAGAAACCCATCCCATCGTCCCATCATCTATAGAAATAACTCAGAATTGTGTATATATTCTGACATTGGGCGCAGTAAGTTAAAAAGATAGATTAACAAGTTGTAAATAAACCTTTGTGGACGAAAATACTATTTAATATTAAAATATTTTTTCTAATCGAATGTGTAGTTTCTGAGATTATTTCATGAATTAAATTCTTATTTTTATTAGTACGTATTAATTATAAAAGTATACATTTTGTATTTATCGCTTTGAATAATTTGAGATATTGATAATGTCAATAGAAAGTAAATTAAAATAAGTTAACCAAATACATATATATATATATATATATATATATATATATATATATATATATATATATATATATATAAATATATATATATATATATATATATATTTACTTAGTTACTCAGCTTCACTCTGTATCCCGCAAGGTAGGCCAGAGTGAACTTGAAAATCTAGTGTTAAGAAACTCCGTGTCGTTCCCCACTTTCCCCCGAATTTGGGGAATTCCGTGGTTAGTGGCGGAACTTAACACCACGCTTCACCTCGTTACCAGAGTCAAAAATTGAAAACGTTAAATATTTAATTTGAAAATATTATATATTTCATTTCCTCTAGTAGGGATCGAACCTGCCAACCTGTCTCGTTGACAGTCGCATGCTTGTAACCCTGCGCAACGACAGGGCTCTCATCACATATATTTAATTCCATCAATGAAAAGTGATTGGAATCTTAGGTTTTCCATATTGTACTTACTACGCTCAGTGGGCAGGCCCCCTACACCGTAGAACGACCGATCTGGTCAAGATCGTCGGAAGCCGCTGGATGTGGGAGGCGCAAGACCGATCGTCGTGGAAATCTATGTCCAGCAGTTGGCGTTGCACGGCTGAGATGACGACACCTTACTTCAAACTACACAACTAAAATAATTCCAAACATGACTAGTAAATTGAAATATTTAAATAGCCTGAGTGTTATCTTGATTTAAGAATTGAATCTACATTCATCTTTGTACTCAAAAGCAGATATTTCCAAACTAACTCACAATGGCGTTTATCATGTGTCCATTTCACTTTTATTTTTTTTATTCTTATTAATTTTGTCTAAAGGTGTTTGATAAAATTATTAAAGCACTGTTATCAACAATAGAGATATTATTAGATAGTCCAACTTAAAGGCAAAGCCCTGGCAGGGCTGTTGTGGTGAGGGCAGGACAAGCCTGTGACTGTAAATGACATATTGAGGATTCGATCTTCTATTCATTCGAAAAAAAATAAATATTTTATGTATTTTTTAATTTTTTTCTCTGCCACTGGCTAAATTTGGCACAGGCTGGGAAATGGAGAAAAGTGTCTTAACAGTAGTTTCACTAGTTTTCATTAGTAAAAAATTAAATGAGGCTTGTCGCGGCGCAGCGGCACAAGAGTGTGACTGTAACCGACGGGTTCTGGGTTCGATCCCCAGTCGAGGAAATGAAATATTTAATATTTTCAATTTAAATATTTAATGTTTCATTTCTTCGCTCTGGTAATAAGGCAAAGCGCGGCGTTGAGTTCCGCCACTCAACACGCAATGCCTCGAATTCGGCGGAAAGTGGGGAACGGAAGTGGAACGGAGTGTCTTTACACTAGGTTCCCGGGTTCCCTCTGCTTACCCTGCCTCGTGCGGGATACAGCGTGAAGCTGAAAAAAAAATCTTTATTATTTTACATTCATTATCAACTTTTAAATCAATTTTACAAAATAATGCATGTTGTGGCGGATCTCAACGCCGCATTTCGTCTTGTTAGCAAAAGGGAGAAATGTAAATAATTAATACTCTCGAGGGTTTTTTCTCTTTCTTTCAATTCTTTACTATACTATAATTTTTCTGTCCAAATTTTAAGATATTATGCCGCGTGATTCCGGCTTAGAATAGGATCACCCTGGTACTGATGGTGTCGTAAGAGGCGACTAAAGTACGTGTGGGAGAGTCACGTTGTCAGCAATGACAACACGCATGGGCAGACTCGACCGTTTCATTACCACCCCCGGCATTTAATACCGGCGATAAGTAGTGGCTTCGGCCACTGTGTTTCGCATTGGGTAATGCCGGGCCCCGGTGCACATCCACCCCATAGACCGGCAACGCACCTGTAGCTCCTCTGGCGCTACACGGGGCCGTGGGCGGCGGTGATCACTTACTATCAGGTGACCCGTACGCTAATTTGCCGTGTCTTTCCATAAAAAATAAAAAAAAAGACGGACGAAGTCGGATACAGTGCCGTACCATAAACAAGGCTAAATAAAGTCATGAATCAGAATGTTTAATTTAATTATATAACAATACTCCTAATAAGAATGCAATATCAGTTTCGCTTTCGGTTAAAAATATAAACTTTTCAGAAATGTATTTTTCTAACAATAACGATAAACTAACAATAACCAATTAAAATTTTAGAATTTACATGATATTTGATTTAAATATCTTTAATTTATACTTATTATTTCTAATTTCTTAGAAAACACAGAATAGAAACTTGCCTGTTAATGAAAACTAGCTATATAAAGCTAAATTAAAACGTCATGTACACGCTCTAACGCTATATCACTGGCGAAAATGAAGTACATACATATATCGTGTCTCGACGAACATAGTGCTGTGCATAACCATGCGCCTCTTACGACACCATCAGTACCAGGGTGATCCTATTCTAAGCCGGAATCACCCGGCATAATATCTTAAAATTTGGACAGAAAAATTATAGTATAGTAAAGAATTGAAAGAAAGAGAAAAACCCTCGAGAGTATTAATTATTTACATTTCTCCCTTTTGCTAACAAGACGAAATGCGGCGTTGAGATCCGCCACAACATGCATTATTTTGTAAAATTGATTTCAAAGTTGATAATGAATGTAAAATAATAAAGATTTTTTTTTCAGCTTCACGCTGTATCCCGCACGAGGCAGGGTAAGCAGAGGGAACCCGGGAACCTAGTGTAAAGACACTCCGTTCCACTTCCGTTCACCACTTTCCGCCGAATTAGAGGCATTGCGTGTTGAGTAGCGGAACTCAACGCCGCGCTTTGCCTTATTACCAGAGCGAAGAAATGAAACATTAAATATTTAAATTGAAAATATTAAATATTTCATTTCCTCGACTGGGGATCGAACCCAGAACCCGTCGGTTACAGTCACACTCTTGTGCCGCTGCGCCGCGACAAGCCTCATTTAATTTTTTACTAATGAAAACTAGTGAAACTACTGTTAAGACACTTTTCTCCATTTCCCAGCCTGTGCCAAATTTAGCCAGTGGCAGAGAAAAAAATTAAAAAATACATAAAATATTTATTTTTTTTCGAATGAATAGAAGATCGAATCCTCAATATGTCATTTACAGTCACAGGCTTGTCCTGCCCTCACCACAACAGCCCTGCCAGGGCTTTGCCTTTAAGTTGGACTATCTAATAATATCTCTATTGTTGATAACAGTGCTTTAATAATTTTATCAAATATATTTAGACAAAATTAATAAGAATAAAAAAATAAAAGTGAAATGGACACTTGATAAACGCCATTGTGAGTTAGTTTGGAAATATCTGCTTTTGAGTACAAAGATGAATGTAGATTCAATTCTTAAATCAAGATAACACTCAGGCTATTTAAATATTTCAATTTACTAGTCATGTTTGGAATTATTTTAGTTGTGTAGTTTGAAGTAAGGTGTCGTCATCTCAGCCGTGCAACGCCAACTGCTGGACATAGATTTCCACGACGATCGCTCTTGCGCCTCCCACATCCAGCGGCTTCCGACGATCTTGACCAGACCGGTCGTTCTACGGTGTAGGGGGCCTGCCCACTGAGCGTAGTAAGTACAATATGGAAAACCTAAGATTCCAATCACTTTTCATTGATGGAATTAAATATATGTGATGAGAGCCCTGTCGTTGCGCAGGGTTACAAGCATGCGACTGTCAACGAGACAGGTTGGCAGGTTCGATCCCTACTCGAGAAAATGGTTTTTTTAATATTTTTAAACTAAATATTTAAAATTTTCATTTCTTCACTCTGGTAACGAGGTGAAGCGTGGTGTTAAGTTCCGCCACTAACCACGGAATTCCCCAAATTTGGGGGAAAGTGTGAAACGAAACGAAGTTTCTCGAACACTAGATTTCCAAGTTCCCTCTGGCCTACCTTGCGGAATACAGTGTGAAGCTGAGTAACTAAGTAAATATATATATGTATATATATATATATATATTTATATATATATATATATATATATATATATATATATATATATATATATATATATATATATATATATATATATATATATATATATATATATATATATATATATATATATATATATATATATATATATATATATATATATTTGGTTAACATATTTTAATTTACTATCTATTGACATTATCAATATCTCAAATTATTCAAAGCGATAAATACAAAATGTATACTTTTACAATTAATACGTACTATAAAAATAAGAATTTAATTCATGAAATAATCTCAGAAACTACACATTCGATTAGAAAAAATATTTTAATATTAAATAGTATTTTCGTCCACAAAGGTTTATTTACAACTTGTTAATCTATCTTTTTAACTTACTGCGCCCAATGTCAGAATATATACACAATTCTGAGTTATTTCTATAGATGATGGGACGATGGGATGGGTTTCTATAAGCTATGGGATAGGTTATGAGTTCAATCCTCACTTAAGGAAGTGAAATATTTAATATTGTCATTTATTCGCTCGCGTATCAAGCCAAAGTGCGGCGTAGAGTTTCGAAACTCACACGAAATGTTGCAAATTTGACGAAAATGGAGAACGGAGTGCCTTAACACTAGGTTCCCATGTTCTCTCTTCCCATCATACATATAGTGTAAAGCTAAAAAAGACAGGAGTTTCAATTGGGGAAGTAAAACGATGTGCTTTCTAACTGAGATGTCAGCCACACCATGCTCAACTGTTTGTTTATGTGGGTATCGTTTTGGCGCGATGCCAGTATTTGCTCCACTAGTTTATTAATAATTAAGAACCGGGCTTTATAGTCAATAATGACACTTCCTACACCATCGTATTTTAAAAACTATCTAAATTGAAATATTTCTTTTTAAAGCAATTATTTTGTATAGGCTTTCGGAATATTTGTCATTATTTTTTAATCATTAAATAAGTGGCGATACTCTACGCCATCTGAGATATGGGAAATATTATGATAAAATAGCTGAAATAATATATATATATATATATATATATATATTGAACCTCATTTAAAGCTTGAAATTAATATAAGCTGAGTGCGACTGAATACGTGACTTTCGCTGTGGTAACAAACCAAAGTGCGGCGTTGAACTCTGCCACTCAACCTGCAGTGCCTGAAATTCAGCGGAACGAGGCGGAATGTCTTAACACTACGTTCCCTTATTGCCTCTGCCCGCCAGGCTTTAAAGCTATATAATACTTAAAATGTAATATGATCTTAGTTTTGTTTATTTATTTTTGTACAATTCATTCTTTTTTTAATTCATCAATGTTGATTAATATTTATTCTGTAATCTCAAGTATTACTTAAACATTTTAAACAGCGCCATCTGTATTTTATTTAAAAAATCACATTGTAGCAACTTTCAAGGCCAATAGAAGTCTTTCCAATTACGACTACAACCGATAGATGGCGCTAAATTCAATGTTTCAGCAATATTTCTGGAAATTATTTTTTTTTTTGAAAATAAATTCAAATTAAAATAACATAAATATAATATTTTTCTTGAACAAAATACTAAATATAGAATTAATTTGAAAACATTTCTCCAATTTTTTTGCTGTACAAATTCGATTCACTAAATAGTCCTTTAAAATGATGCTTGAAAAACGAATATTCTAATATATTTTTGTGATCGCATTCTCTGTCTTTTTTACACGTATCCATTTTCCAATAGCTTGGAACAGTAAGGCCCTTTTCGTTTTAAAGAAAAATAATAAATAATGCCTTCATCATTCAAATATCAAATATATATATCACATATCAAAAGGATGTAAAAATATTGTCTTTATAAAAAAAACTACCAAAATTATTGAATATTATTATATTCAGTGTGTGGCACGTATTTGGTGCATAAATGACGATTTTAAAATATTGCATTGGAGGAGATAGCAAATTGTAAAAGTCTTGTTGTCTTTCCACATATATCGAGATATTTAACTTGTTTTTTAATGTATTTACTACTTTAGTACACAAAACAAGCAATATGTAAACAGTAAAAATCTTTAACTATCATTTCAGCGCCGCTGTGCATAACCATATGTCATAATTTTACGTTTCTATGGTTATCACAACTGTAGTTTGAGGCCTGTCGTGGCGCAGAGTCACGCAGAGTCACGCGACTGGTTGCGTGGTCGATCCCCACTCGAGGAAATGAAATATTTAACATTTTCATTTTAAATATTTCAAGTTTTCATTTCATTGCTCTGGTAACAAGACAAAGCTCTAGCTTTGAGTTTCGCCACTCAATACGCAATGCCTCCAATTCGGCAGAAAGTGGGGAACGAAACGAAGCGTCTTAACACTCGGTTCCCTCTGCCTATCCTGCCAGGTGCGGGATACAGTGTGAAACTGAGTGAGCGAACTGTAGTTTATCCAATCGAATCCGAGTCACCGAATAATATTCCAGTCCATAATCTTTCAGATATCAATTCAACTACGATTATATTCTTGATATCTTTAGTCGCTACCTCTTAACAGTAATTGACAATAATGAAAACTGTAGGGTCGTGTCGTGTTACTATTTTCAATTTCAATATTCAATGTTTTATTTTTTTTTGTTCTGGTAACAAAGCAAAGCGCGGCGTTGTGTTCCGCCACTCAACACGCGATTCGCACTCAAATTCAGGGGAAAGCGGGCAACGAAACGGAGTGTCTTAACACTAGGTTCTCAAGTTCTCTCTGTCTACCCTGACATGTGCGGAATGCACCGTGAAGCTGAGGAGAGTAGAGTAGAAAATAATCTAAGCTTTATTAATTTTTACAAAGATCGAGACGGTGCTTTCAATTCCTCCTGAGGTAACTAAATTATTTATCATTTTTATTTCCTCGCTCTAGTAACAAAATAAAACACGGCGTTGAGTTGCGCCACTCAAAACGCAATGGTTCAAAAATCTGATATTACTTATAAGTCGTATCGTACACCTCAGTATCTAAATATCTTGTTAACTTACTGTAAACTATGATACCCGGTTGACAAGTGACGGGTGTCTCTGTTGAATCCACACATGAAGTGATTCAACTGTCAGATACACGCGTATGTACTTGTTTTGATTTAAATTTAACTATTTATGTATGAACGTATTTTCAGTCTCCAACGTAAAAAATGGGTGTTATATGTTTGAACTGCTTGTGTGTGTGTTTGTTGCAGCGTAACTCAACAAGCGTGTGACTATAACCGACAGGTTCTGGGTTCGATCCCAATCTAGGAAATGAAATATTTAATATTTTTAATATTAAGAATTTAATGTTATATTTTTTCGTTTTGGTAATATGGCGCGGCGTTGAGTTTCGCCACTAAACACGCAATGTTTCGAAAGTGGGGAAGGGAAGTGGAACGGAGTATCAGGAACACGGAACACTTGGTTCCCGGGTTCCCTCTGCCTACCCTGCCTCGTGTGGGATACAGTGTGAACCTAAAAAATAAAAACAAAAAACCTTCAACCTATCTATCAACGTATAATGCTAGATCATGATAAGAAAGCCACTGATTAAGATAGTGCAAGGCAGTATTTAAAAGGAAGTTTATGTCTTCACGAAACGTATTTGAGCTGTAATAGAGGACGATATCGTCAGAATACTGAAGGATGTTACAAAAAATATTTACAGACTATTCTAAGCTATGAGTATATATGTTATATAGCAAAGGACTAAGAGCTGAACCATGAGGACATGACAGACAAGTCTGGTGGGGGGGAGCAGTAAGAAGTGGATGTTTTACAGATACCGTACGACCGGTCAGCAAACTACATGTGTGATGGGACAACCTCGGCGGTATACTCAGCCGCCGCAATTTCTGCCTGAGCACCGTAAGAAGAAAAATATCATATCCAGATGCAACATCCGGAAAAACTCCAACTAGATGGGGTCTATAAAAATTGGAGTCAGAAGGGCATTTTCCAGGTTACATAATAGGGATAACAATTTAGGACTTCCGCGAACGTAAAACTGACAACATAGTTACGTACAGCGGCTTTTACAATGATGATATTTATATATAATGCCCGGACAGTTTAATTATTTGAATAGTTATTATCAAATTGCCATTCTCATTATATCAATATGCATAATATTCGGTTACTATGAAAAATTATCCCTTTATCACTTGGTCGATGACATATTGTATAGATAATTTTAATTGCTCATAATTTTTGCTTATAGTTGAAATCAAATCATTTTGATTAAAGTACCTTACATATTTACATATTACAGCTTCATTTATACTCGCTCATTTTTTTTGTCGTTCTCAATAGAAACTCGTATAAAGTTCGTGAAGTCAATAGTGCCACAGTCGGTAATCCAATCTAACTGACACGTGCAATGTTTACGACGCGACCCATATATGTATGTAGATATTTCTTCAATGAATTTGTAATTAAACATAGGTATATCACATTATTTATATTTCATTTTAGCGTAATGTGCAAGTGATAGTAACTTATTTATTTCATACCCTTAATTGCTAAAATGATAGTAAAAGTCCTTTTTCAGTGTTTACACATTGTTTTTTTTGTGTTATAAAGTCATAAATACATTAGTCGTAATACTATTTTACAAACTGCTATCTCCTGTTCTTAAATCGTCATTTTTGCACCAAATACGCGCGACGTACTGGAACACCGTATTCACAGACGACATACCAGCAACTCTTAATAAGATAAAAGAAAAATATATTTTCTAATTGCATTTATAGAAATTGAACTCATATACATATATGGTATTAAGGCAAAGCGCGGCGTTGAGTTCCGCCACTCAACACGCAATGCCTCAAATTCGGTGGAAAGTGGGGAACGGAAGTGGAACGGAGTGTCTTTACACTAGGTTCCCGGGTTCCCTCTGCCTACCCTGCCTCGTGCGGGATACAGCGTGAAGCTAAAAAAAAAAGAACTCATTTACACTGTAAAGCAGGAAATTAAGTATTATGTTCATCGAGACACGATATATATATGTATGTAGGTACTTTATTTTCACTAGTCATATAACGTTACAGAGTTATATGACGTTTTAATTTAGCGTAATGTAACTAGTTTTCATTAACAGTCAAGTTTATAGCCTTTGTAATATAAGATAGTAATAATAAGTATAAATAGAAGATATTTAAATCAATAAATCATGTAAATCTTAAATTTTAATTTGTTTTTAGATAGTTTATCGTTATTTACTAAAAGCTGTGATATTATACATTTTAATTATGTCGCTACAGAAACGATCGTTTTCTGATAAGATTATATCCGTAACCGAAAACAAAACCGATATTGTATTCTTATTAGCAGTATTGTTGTACAAATTTTTAAAATTGTTACTTTCGTTACACTCTGAATCAATATGTGTATGCATAGTTTTATTTAATTTCATAGAAGATAATATTATTTCAGAGCGCATGTGGTCTTACGAAATTAACTAAAAGCAAGATATGTATGGGGATTACAGGAACTCTATTGTACGTACATGTGCCATTGTTATACGAGTTTCAGGATGTTTTGTATGGAAATTGGGGAATTTGCTTGAATATCATTAGAATTGATATAAATGAACGGTTTTTTCATTTTGTTTTATTTGTATTCGTTTTATTTAACAAAACGCCGCTCGTGGCGTAACAGCATAACAAGCGTGTGACTGCCATTGAGATATCTTGTAAGTTCAATTCCACCTCGAAAGAATAAAATATTAAATCTTAAATAAGATATTCTTAAATAAGATATTTTGTTTTTTGTTCATTCCCCACGGTATAAAGGTAAACCACGGCGTTGAGTTCCGCCACTCAACGTGCAATGCCTAAAATTCGGCCGAAATTGCTTTCAGGTTCCCTCTGCTTCTTCCGTGTGCAGTTTTACTGGACATTTACTACAGAAGCTGGAAGCTGGCCTCCTTAATTACATTTATAATGCTTGGAAAACTCGCAGAATACAGTCAGAGTGTTTTGTGATTCAGCTAAAGGTTTTGACAGCGTAGACCAAAATACGTAATTATTAGTTAAACTTAGCCATTATAGAGACTGAGGCTGTAATCGTGATTTCATAGCTTCCTACGTGAGTAAAATTACTCAGCACTTTACTTTAAATAATGTTAAGTCCTCCCATAGCTTTATATAGATGGATGTCTTACAAGGATCGATTCTAGGGCCTCTTATATTTTTTATTTATATAAATGACCTCTTCTTTGGAGTTAAGAACTCATGCGATGTTGTACCTACTATTTGCTGATAATATTTCTTTAATTTTTGAAGTGGGTCATAATAAAGCGTAGTGCATAGTGCACCATCGAAGTGAATAGAGCACTGTCACAAATAATTGAATAGTTTACTGTTAATAATTTAGTATTAAATGCTCAGAAAACTAAATGTATAGAATTTACTATGCCGAACATTAGAAAACAGAAGCTTAACCCTAATACTAAAATTCTCCAAATTTCTGATGCCGCGGTATTTTTTAGACTAACTCTAGATCAATAATCTCATAAAATGTGGGATAAAGAAAGAACGGAACTCATATTTTTTAATTACACAAAAAAATATTGATATTACTATACTATGCTTAAAGAAACGTAAGTTTAGAATCAAACGGGTGATTAATGTAAGAAATAATATTATTTAGATTTCTTTTAGTTCTACACTGTATCCAGTACCTAGTAGATAGAGCAGAGGCAACCTGGGAACCTAGTGTTATGTTTCTGTTTTGTTATCCAATTTCTACCGAATTTGTAGCATTGCGTGTTAAGCGGGTGAAACTCAACGCTGCGTTTTGCCTTTTTACGAAGAAATGAAATATGAAATTAGAAAATACTAAATTTTTCATTTGAAATTATGATCGAACCCACAACCTGTCGCGTTCACAGTCATACACTGGTCTCCAATGTTCAGATACAATGATAGTATGTTAGACATACATAACATATGTATTATTTATTAAAAAAAAATATATATTATGTTATTCGCTCGAGACGTAATCATTGCATAACTTCGAATGCCTTCTTAGTACTTCTAAATACAAATCCCTATTATTATTATTATTATAAAGAATCATAGGTTGTGTATAAGATATCATTAACTCACGCCCATCAATCTCAATAAACCGTGAAGTTATACGAAAACCAAAATATGTGACGTCACAAGTCAATTAGCGTTGTGCGTATGCCATAAATGCACGAAAACATTAAGGGGCAGACAAATTAATTAATATTTGAACCTAACCTAACTAAATTAGACGATCGGTTCTATGCTTTAGAAAAACAAGTTTGATAACCACTTACACACACAAAAAAAAACATACTTATATTTTCTTACACATAAACAAATAGAGATAAAAACAATATACTATTATCACCATTAGCCCTTAACCAAGTTATTACGTATAACGTAATAGCGAGATCTCCAAGATGTACACATTAAGATAACCATCGCGTATAAACAACGCACATTTACTAATGATATCTTCCTTGGACGGCTAGGGTCGCTGTGTTATATAGACTTGCGGTGATCGTGATACACGTCTTTTTGTGTATCTTAAATAAAATATCTAATTTATTATTAAAATACTATTGATAGATACGGTAAAAATACAATAGTTAATTCGTTAGGACGAATGCTTGTCGGTTTTATAATTTATGATTATTCTATTACATGAAATTATTCAATTTCATGTCTCGATCTGTAGTAGAACAGGTGTGCAAGGGTGTAAACGTAGAGGTTGTGGGTTCGATCACCATTCAAGGAAGTGAATTATTTATTTATCATACTCGAGTTAACCTAATTAACATCAAACGTTGTAAAAAGCATAAGTTATGTAAGCATAAAAGCCAACGGCACGCGGTGTTCCCAGGCGGTCACCCATCCAAGTACTGACCGCGCCCGACGTTGCTTAACTTCGGTGATCGGACGAGAACCGGTGTGTTCAACGTAGTATGGACGTTGGCGATTTCTGGATCCAAAGGACTGATAATTATCTGATAACGTCATGTTTGAATTTCAAAAGAGTATATATGCAGTTGGGAATAATATATTTAACAATTTAATAAAATATATATAACTGAACTAATATTCCGAGAAGAAAGAAGAAATATATTGAGCTCGGGTCAACTTTTTAGTAGCTGCTTTATTAAAAGATTAAAACAAATACGAACTATAACGTTATATAGTAGTTTAAGAGTATAAGGGTGTACACCCCACCACATACCAGACACATTATTAATGGTATTTTCACACTTCCTGCTGAAATATTTAGCATGGGCAACTCAGTTCAATTGTTTATTGAGATATACCAAGAAATTTTATATTTTCCGTTAAGTGTATATTGTAGTATGTTATCACACGAAATATTAAAACTTGGGATAACCTTTTTTAAAATACTACAGCTTGACATTTGTCAACTGATAATACCATGCCATGATTAGAAAGCCACTGGTTAAGATGGTGCAAAGGAGCATTTAAACGAAAGTTCAAATGCTGCTTTGCACCATCACCTCCACCGAATTTGAGCTGTAATAGAGTAGTAGATATCGTCAGCATACTCAAATATGTTACACAAATTATTAACAGATTATTCGAGGTTATGAGTGTTATATAGCAAAGGATTATGGAGCCGAACCTTGATGACAAGACAGATAAGCCTGGGAGGGACAGTAAGAATTGAATATTCTACAAATACCGTACGATCGGTTAGCAAACTACTTTTATTTATTTTTTATTTATCATATCCAGATGCAACATCTAGAAAAATTTCAATTAGATATTTTTTTTTGGCAAAAGCTCGTCGAATATCTGTAATAAAAATGCTATCTATCTACAATACTTCACCCCTATCTACAATACTTAACCCCTTTCTAAAAACGAACTGAGAGTGCGCTAAGATATTTCTGCTTTCCACTATTCATTCCCGACAATTTTTCAATATTCTTTAATGACGAGGGCAATGGGTCTATAAGAATTGAGGTCCGGAGGACATTTTTCAGGTTTAAGGATAGGAGATAATAATTTGGGACTTCCACGAACGTAAAACTATAACAACACGGTTATGTACAGCGGCGTTTACAATGATGGACTTTATATATAATGCCCGGGAAATTTAATTATTTCAATAGTTATTATCAAATTGCCATAGTTATTAAATCAATATTCTTAATCTTTGGTCATTACGAAAAAATACCCCTTTATCCACAGGTCGATAACATTTTTATAGATAATTTTAATTGCTTATACGTTTTTCTCAAAGTTGAAGAAATCACATAATTTTAATTAAAGTACCATAAATATTTATATATTACAGCTTAATTTCTCACTTTTATTTGTCGTTCTCAATAGAATATCGCTCTGTCTAATAGAATGTTCGTGAAGTCAATAGTGTCACAGCCAGTAATCCTATCTAAGTGACGCGTGCATCGTTTACGACGAGACGCGACTTCAATGAATTCTTAATTAAACATATGTACATTTCACTATATATATTCTATTTTAACGTAATTTGCAAGTGATAGTTACTTATTTATTTTATGCCCTTAATTATATAAAACATAATTAAAGTCCTTTTTCACTGTTTACATATTGTTTGTTTTGTTTACGACGTAAGTGCATTTAGAAATCAAGTTAAATATCTCAATACATGTAGAAAGACTATTTTACAAACTTGTATCTCCTGCAATATTTCCAAACCGTCATCTTTGCACTAAATACGCGCTTTATACTGAAACGCAGTATTTACAGACGACATACCAGCAAATGTTAACAAGGTTAAATATGTATATATTTTTTAGGTGCATCTATAGAAATTAAAGTCGGCAACGCACCTGTAGCTCCCCTGGTGTTACACGGGGCCGTGGGCGACGGTGATCACTTACCATCAGGTGACCCGTACGCTCGTTTGCCTTGCCTATTCCATAAAAAAAAAAAAAAAAAAATTAAAGTCACTACCCCTGCAATGTTAGGTAGTACAAATTTATACTGTCATAGACACTGTAGAGCAGGAAATTAAGTAATATGTTCTTCGAGACTCTATACGAGTGTTTATGTACGTATGTAGTTCATTTTCACCAGTGATATAGCGTTAGAGCGTGTACATGACGTTTTAATTTAGCGTAATGTAGCTAGTTTTCATTAACAGTCAAGTTTCTAGCTTGTGTAATATAAGATATAATAAGTATAAATAGAAGATATTTAAACCAATAAATTATGTAAATTATAACATTTTAAATGCTGTATATTTTAATAGTGTTGCTACAGAAAAAAAAAACACTTAACGATCGTTTCCTGAAAAGATTATATCCGTAAAAGAAAAAGACACCAATATTGCATTCTTATTAGCAGAATTGTTATATAAATCAGAAATGTTACTTTGTTAGAGGCCTGTCGTGGCGCAGCGGCACATGCGTGTGACTGTAACCGACAGGTTCTGGGTTCGATCCCCGGTCGAGGAAAATGAAATATTTAATATTTTCAATTTAAATATTTAATGTTTCATTTCTTCGCTCTGGTAATAAGGCACAAGCGCGGCGTTGAGTTCCGCCACTCAACACGCAATGCCTCAAATTCGGCGGAAAATGGCGAAGGGAAGTGGAACGGAGTGTCTTAACACTAGGTTCCCGGGTTCCCTCTGCCTACCCTGCCTCGTACGGAATACAGCGTGAAGGTGAGAGAAATGTTACTTTTGTTACAATTGTAATTCGTGAATTTGTTCCCCATATCTTTCTATTTACTAGACTTTATATGTATTATTTAGGAAATGATTAGATATTTGATTAACGGAAGATCGAATCCGCAACCATTGGTACACTAAAAAGACTGTTATGTAGCTAGTCAAGCAATATTTTACATTTAAAATTAAAATAAGTATACATCAGTACAACGTCCGGTTGTAAACCTAACGATTCGATGAGTTCGGTTCCTATTCGAGAGTATAAGAGAGAGAGCGCGGCGTTAAGTTACGCTTTAACGCGTTATATTTCGAAAAAAATATTTGAAAATTGGGAACAGATGAAAAATTACATTGAATAGTATTATTATATCACATAGAACATAATATTACATCAGAGCGCGTGCGGTTTTACGAAATGAACTAAAAGCAACATGTATGGGGATTACAGGAATCCCATTGTACGTACATGTGCCATTGTTATGCGAGATTCAGAACATTTTGTATACAAATTGGGGAAGTTGCTTGAATATCTTTAGAATTGATGTAAATACGATTTTAGAATTGATAAAAATAAAGCAAAACGGAAATACCGTGTTTTTCTGTTTTGCTTTATTTTTTTTGGATTTTTATAAAAAGAAAGAACATATATTTTTATAAGAATGTATAAGTTTCACTGAAGATGCGAGAGGTTTAGGGTTCGATCCTCACTTCCAGAAATTAAACATTAATACATATTTCAAAATGAAATACTTAAGATTTTTCATTACAACAAAGATGTTCTGGTAACTAGGCAAAGCGCGGCGTTGAGTTCCACCATTTAATACGCAATACCTGAAATTCAGCAGAAAGTGGAGAATGGAACGGAGTGTCTTAACACTATGTGCCCAGGTTCCCTTTGCCTACCCTGGCATGTGTATTAGTTTTAAGTTTATGTGTAGGTTGGTAATATCAATATGTTTTTAATTTTAAATCAATAGTATGTTTTTAAGTCATTCAAATAAAAGCTACTTTACGGTCACGCCCTCCGCTACGACAGTGTACAAAAGATTTTTTAAAATATACTTAAATATAATTATGATCATGATTTCACTAATGATTTTATATAATGTATTTTTGTTAATTTAGTTAGTAAAGACTTCATCTATTTAGCCTACATAGTATTATGTACTTTATACACATACATGTACACTGCTAATTTACAAACTAATTAGATACATATGACCTCAGCAAACGCAGGTTCAATTCTTACTAAGGCAAGATTAACTGACAAGTTGTTAGTTTGTTGAGGATTGTCATTTGCTTTGTGGTCGCACGTATGCTGGTACTATAGGAGGGAGTAATTTAACATATATACGTACGTCTTTATAACGGTAATTAAATGTAGCTTTCGATGTCTTGTATTTACGTACATAAAGACACAAGGGCGTGACTGTAAACGATAGGTTGGGAACTGTAATATTTAATATTTTGAAATTAAATATTTAATATTTTCGTTTCTTCGCTCTGGCAAAGCGCGGTGTTGAGTTCCGCCACTTAACACGCAATGCCTCCAAAGCGGCGGAAGGTGGGGAACGGAAGTGGAATAAAGTGTCTTAACTCTAGGTTCCTAAGTTCCCTCTGCTTACCCTGCCACGTGCGGGATAAGTCTGAGTAGATTTCAAATATAAGATTTAGTTGATCCTCGGAGAATCCTGCGCTAAAAATGATTGTGAGCAGAGCTCAAATAGGCTACGTGCGAGTTGGGTATAAATATTAGTCATTATGAATTTCCAGTACTAACTATAGGTTTGTATACGCGTCGACCCTTTTGAGGTTGAAGGCATAATTATTTCGTGGCCATCAGTCTCAATAAACTATGCAGCTATATAGAAACCAAAATATGTGACGTCACAAGCCAATTAGGGTTATGAGCCATGTATGCACGAAAATAGTGAAGGTAAATTATAAATATATGTACTTTAAAACATAATTATCATATAAACATTTAACTTAATAGCAATAAACAGTCAGAACTGCTTAAACAGTTATAGCATTAGGAAATAGAATAGATAAGCGCACAATATACGTATTATAGTAATAGAAGCACTCAGCATAGAAGGCATACCACTTGAAGTTGTAGAAAATGTTAAGTATTTAGGTTTGTTGTTAAATAGAAAATTGAAATGGGGTCCTCATATAGATAGCCTAAGGGGAAAAATATACAAGTTTTTGAATTTATTTAAAATGTTAGCAGGTTCTGGTTGGGGAATCCATCCAAAATACTTAACAAAGCTCTATGTCTCCATATTAAGAAGTAGAATTGATTATGCTAGTTTTTTATTTGATGATGCCTCTTATTCACATTTAAAGAAATTAGATCAAATACAAAATCAGTGTATGAGAGTTATAGGAGGATTTATCAGAACAACTCCTATTCATGTAATGGAGAGTGAATTAGCTTTGCCTCCTTTATTTATTCGTCGTAGCTATTTGGGAGGGAAATACATGTTAAAAGCAAAATCTTTAGAATACCACAGTATAATTATTTTTTTTAAAAACCATGCTTCGGAATTTGAAAATTCTTATTGGATTCGACGCAAAAAACCATTATTACTTGAATTATTTAATGAAATTAAAAACTTACCTATTCATAGAAGCAAAAATCTCGAAATGTTTAATTTAAGCGTATGGGTCTCAAAAATTTATTTAGGGCCTCACATCCGATTAGACATTCCTTGTATTAATAAAGCAAAACGTTTTTATAATAATCTTGATGTTAAAATAAAATCAGTTAATTATTTAAATCTTCAATATCCTAATTATTATAAATTATACACGGACGCATCTATTGATAATGAAGATATTGGGATAGCTTTTTATGACCCACAAGCGGAAACTAATATGAGATTTAAAAGTAACTACAAAATTTCTATTATGTACGCTGAACTTATTGCCCTGTCTGAAGAATTGTCATATATTGAGACAATTAATTTTGATAAATTCTTAATTCTCAGTGATTCAAAGAGTTCACTACAACATTTGATTCGATGTACCTCGACTTATCGGGGAACACCGATAGCCAACACTATTATTGAAATGATATTAAAATTAAAATCTCTAAACAAAAAAATTTTACTTCAGTGGATTCCTTCTCATGTTGGAATCACTGGCAATGAGAAGGCAGATATATATGCCAAAGAGGCTTGCACGGATGGATATGCAATTGATATGTTACCCTTCTATACAGATTGGTTTTATTTTATAAAAGAAAAATACAGCAAAACTTGGAAAGAATATTTCAATAAAAGGTCGAGGGTATATGGTATAAGACAATTCAACCCCAACTTTGTAATCGTTCTTGGATAGATATATGCAAATTTAATAGGGAAGATATTGTAACTGCATTAAGACTTCGCTCTGGACACATCCCATTAAACAAATTTGGATTTTTAATAAAGAAAGTACTTTCCCTAATTGTCCTGACTGTGGAGTTGTAGAGGATGTGTATCATATTTTAATGGAATGTATCCGTAGCGAACCATTGCTTTCGCAAATTCCAGATCAATCGATTGGAAGTTGTAACTTATATCTTGCAAGTCCTATTTCAGATTTAGCTAAACTGTTATATAATATGGTTAAACTCAATGTAAGCAAACGTAAATAATATGCAATTGTAAAACTAACATAAAGCTTAATATTATTTGTGTCACTAACCAGAGCAACATAGTCACTTAAGTGACTCAGCTCTTAAAATGAGAATAAAAAAAAAAAAAACGCACTCAGCATGCAAATGCACGTTAGTGGAGAATCATGTCTAAATGCAGCTCCACTGAGAACTGAAACCCTTGTAATGCAAATGAGTTACAATTTGATTTGTCAACGGAACGTCTCTTTTCTAGTTGTAAAGTTGTCGTGGCGTAGCGCAACAGCGTCTCATCGTGATCGTGGCGGTTGTGGATTCGATTCCCACTTGGGGATATGAATTACTTTACTTTCCTGACTCTCGTATCAAGACAAAACACGATGTTGAGTTCCGCCTCTCCGTACAAAATGTCACAAAAATAGGAAGATGCATGGGGTCGGAGTGTTATAACACTAGGTGGGGTACAGTGTGAAGCTGAAAATAACAATCAACTCATGATCTAATAAAACACTTCATTCTACAGTTTAGTAATAACTAGTTTGTCAACTGCTTACATACAACATAAATACAAACTTATATTTCCTTATACAAAAAGAAATAGAGATAAAAACAATATACTTTTATCACCATTAGCCCTTAACCAAGTTATTACGTATAACGTAATAGCGAGATCTCCAAGATGTGCACATTAAGATAACCATCGCGTATAAAAACGCACATTTACTAATGATATCTTCCTTGAACGGTTAGGGATGCTGTGTTGTATAGACTTGCGGCAATCATCATACACTTCTTGTTATGGTTCGTAAATAAAGTACGTAATTTACAAATAGATGGGAATCGTTAATTTGTTAATATGGCAAGTGCTTGTGTTATCTAAAATTTATGGATATATGACATTAAATCGTCTGGGGCCTGTCGTAGAGCAGGTGTGCAGGGGTGGTGCTACTGTAGACGAGATAGACTGTGGGCTCGATCATTATTCAAGGAAATGAAATATTTAACATTTTTGTTTCTCCTGGTAAGTAGGGAATACGTGGCGTTGATTTCATGTCTACTTTCTCTCTCAATATGATCGCTGATTGACATTTGTGGATCTCAAAGAGATGCTCCAGGGAAAAATATTTGGCTCGACTGAGGAGGTGGCCGCTGCTCATTTTAAGTTAAAAGACAAATCGTTTGGAAGGCGTTCGATGCAAAATGTCGTTATATTTAAATTAACTGAAAATGAAATATAATATGTAAAAAATATAAATTTGTAACAAAAAGCCAACGGCACGCGGTGTTCCCAGGCAGTCACCCATCCAAGTACTGACCGCGCCCGACGTTGCTTAACTTCGGTGATCGGACGAGAACCGGTGTGTTCAACGTAGTGTGGACGTTGGCAACTATTGGATACAAAGGACTGATAACCATCGGATAACGTCATGTTGTAAATAATAATTTATTGATGAGTTAAGATTTTAATTTGTAAATGCAAATAAACTACTGTAGAACTTCTTATCCCTACTGTGCTCTTGATCTGATTGGACGAATTTAAATTTATATGTATATTCAAATTAATAAACATTTTAGTACTAAAAAAATATCTATTATAGTTAATTGGTAGATCGTTCTGTAGGTATTTAAGTTACTAATTAAAGAAAGCTTCGCACAAAATGCTGGAGGTCCTACTACTGAAAAAAAAAACACAATTACAATAGAATCTTAGCGCTGTAGAACAGTGTCATACTTTAAATGTGGTGATTGTGAATTCGTTCCTACTCAGTGGAATAAATTGATTTTAGTATTTAGATCTGATGATACAAAACACGGTATTGAAATGATGGATATGCATTTTTTGAGAATTCAATGCATGGCAAGCGGATGACAGGACGTGATGACTGTTATTTGGGTACGTTCTTCTATAATTATATACATAAAAATATGCAAAATGGATTCTATTGAAGGTAATATATACTACATTGAGTTAGATGTAGCTTAAATGGAAAAGCAAAGAAAAAATCTTTTTGAGAGACCATTACAAAATGTTATTACACTCAAATTAACTTGATTGACACTACTGTTGTAACAAAATTGGATTATGAAAAAAAAAGCCAACGGCACGCGGTGTTCCCAGGAGGTCACCCATCCAAGTACTGACCGCGCCCGACGTTGCTTAACTTCGGTGATCGGACGAGAACCGGTGTGTTCAACGTAGTATGGACGTTGGCGAATACTAGGTCTGAAGTATTGATAACTATCTGATAATGTTCTGCTTGATTTTTATTATAAAGGGAGAAAATATATATGTAGAGGCTTAAGATGATTTGTTTAAAATTATGACAAATATATTATAAAATTATGTAACAGTTGAAACAAAGTGTTTAAAGGCGATAATATAAACAATACGGTTGTGGATTGGATTCCCACTCGTAATTCTATGTGAATCATTTAATGTTTCCCTTCCTTGCTTCCGTAAGAATTCGCTTGCTTTGGTAAGAAGGCAAAGCGTGGAGGTCAGTTCCGGCATTTAATATGCAATGCTTGAAAAATGTAGAGAACGAAGCGGAAGTAGAGAAGAGAGTGTCTTAACACTAAGATCCTTTTAGCTATACTATACTACTAGAAGCGGAATACAGCGTGAGGCTTAAAAAAATAAAATATTTCGAAATAATGAATTCGGTCAACACTCAGTAATAATTATAACTATACAAAATAATTTCGTTTAGTTTGATCTCCAAGCGAAATTAAACTTACGTTACGTTAAATAAAGTACGTAGTTGGTTACATTATATTTTATATTTACAAAGAAAACATATGATAAATGATGGGGAGACAAATTAGATCTAGGTCTTCTCATCGCTCAAGTACACGTCTTGTTGGTGTAATAATATATTTCATCAGAAAACAATCTGCCTCTTTACCTTTTCGTTATTTCACACATATAGCAGGGTGGACAGCGCCTGTCGTTTCGTTTTCCGCATTTATCTACTCACTTTCATCAAAGGATAATTTGAGAATATAAAGACTATAATATACAATTTATCAAAAAACATGAAATAATATTAAAATAATGTTTTTTTGATAAAAGAAATAAAATGACTTTATTTAACAGAGCACTGGAAGTAAACAATAATATTAATTATAATTACTTACTCACTCACTCACTCAGCTTCACGCTGTATCCCGTGCATGGCAGGGTAGGCAAGGACGGAAACTTGGGAACCTAGTGCATTGCCCACTTTCTGCCGAATATTTGAGGCATGGCGTGTTGAGTGGCGGAACTTAACGCCGCGTTTTGGCTTGTACAGAGCGAAGAAATGAAAACATTAAAGGTTCGATCCCCACTCGAGGAAATATATTAAAATATTTAATATTTTCAATTTTAAATATTTTATTTCCTCGAGTGGGGACGGAACCCAGAACCTATCGGTTACAGTCACACGCTTGTGTCGCTGCGCCACGACAGGCCTCAATTATATAATTAAGGCCTTATAATTACTTGTTACTGTAAATATTTAAAATAAGAAAAGAGAAAAATATGCTTAGTTTTGTTATCACAAACACTTTAACCGCAGGGAATTTACCGTCTTAGAACTTATAACTTCATATATAATAATATTAGAAGTTTAAAGTTAGGGTGAATCTGATAAAGTTACTTCCAGGTCATTAAACACACATTACATTTAACTAAGAACACGGTATTAGAAGCAGGAACTAATATGGATACAATATGATCGTGAGGAGGAGGAGTTTAATCAAAAATGTTAACATTATTACTGTTAATTATTTGCTGTTATGTGAAATAATAAAGATATTAGAGAGAAATATAAAAACATTGACTTTAAACACCTTCAAGTTTATAATTTCAGACGATCTCTTATCATATATAAATTTAATAAAATTATTTTTATTAATGTACTTTATTGATTGTAAATAATTTGACTTTCGTCTTCTTACAAAAAGCTCTAACAAAACTTATAATTTAAAAGCTTAATAATCTTTTGCACTAGTTAATAGTAATAATGTATTTACTATAAATATATAAAGCTGTAATGACTTATACGTCTAACTGATGATAGTAATAATAACACTGGATTGCACTTTACAATTTGTACAAGATTAAATATATAATCTATAAAAATACTGCTACTTACTGTCTGTACATAGAAGATATAATGAACAAAAAATGTAAAAGGGGAATTAATTTAATTGGGTCTATAGCAGTTATATTTAAATGTATTGTTTGTTCGTCTTCACCAAATCGTCGTTCACTAAAGTATATGCGGTTTTCATTATTATACTTTAGCAACGTTCCCTCAACATTTAATGTATGTTTTTTTCAAATCAGTTAGTAAATAAAAAAGTTATATCAATCTAAAATCTTTAATTCGACAAAACTGCTATCTTTTTTTTAATTATTTAGGTGAAATTTCAGCTTTCAATGTATAGATATTATCTTAAAAATGATAATGTTATTAGAACACGAAAGTAATAAAGGTTAGTGTATCAATTATTAGTGTAATTCAAGCAGACTAAGTCGCGAGCGGGTCGATAGTACTAAATATAATTAATCAGGCTTAATATTTAAAAAATTTAAAAATTTAAAAACAAATTTTAATTTTATGAATTTGTTTAATCAGTAATAAATAAAGACATGTTTCTATTTATACTTAGAAATAACATCATATTGGCCAAATTTAAGTTACATAAGCCAGTAATACCATCCCTTATACTCCGACGTGTTTATGTAAAAGAGTAAACCCTTCCGTTATTCTATTGACTTGTGGTCAAGTTCCTATCGGGTATTATGTCACGACTATTTTTTATCCCGAGTATGTCTGCAAAAATAAAGAATATTAGGCTTTCGATATGATTTTTATATTATTATTTAATTTAATTTAGTGTATTTTTTATATATTCATTTATAATACTAAGTATATATATATTATAAGTAAGTATATATATATTTAAGTATATATATATTTTTCGTTTTGTAAAAATATCGTCTTTGGACGGTTAGGGATGCTGTGTTATATAGACTTGCGGCATCTTGATACACTTCCTTTTATGTATCTTAAATAAAGTACCTAATTTATTATTAAAATACAATAGAAATTGTTAATTTATAAGGACAAATGCTTGTTGTACTTACGACTTAAGATTATTCTATTACGTAAAATTTAAGTCTTGCAGTGCGAATGTAAACGCAGAGGTTGTCGGTTCGATCACCATTTAAAGGAAGTTAATTTTTTATAGTTATTATGTAAAAAAACGTAAGTTGTAACAAAAAAGCCAACGGCACGCGTTGTTCCCAGGCGGTCACCCATCCAAGTACTGACCGCGCCCGACGTTCCTTAACTTCGGTGATCGGACGAGAACCGGTGTGTTCAACGTAGTATGGACGTTAGCGATTAATGACTTCAAAGAACTGATAACTATCTGACCACGTTATGTTTGAATTTTAATTAAAAAAAAATAACAAAAGAGTGTATATATACATATGTCATTGGAAAAAATATGTTAAAAAACATCGAGGTTATGAGTACATATATTATATAGCAGACGACTAGAAGCTGAACCTTGACGACGAGACAGACAAGTCTGGGAGCGACAGTAAGAAGTGGATTTTCTACAGATACCGTACGACCGGTCAGCAAACTACATGTATAAACAATCTCGTCGGCATACTCAACTGAATATCTGTCTGAGCACCGTAAGAAGGACATTATCATATCCAGATGCAACATAGAAAAACTCCAACTAGATACTTTACCCTGGCAAACGCTCGTCGAATATCTATAGTAAAAATGCTGAGACTATCTACAGTACTTAACCTCTTTCTAAAGCCAAACTGAGAGGGTGCTAAGATATTTCTGCTTTGCACTATCCACTCCATGTAATTTTTCAAAAGCTTTTTTCAACATTCTTTAATGACTAGGGCAATGGGTCTATTGAGAATTGAGATCCGGAGGACATTTTTCAGGTTTAAGGATAGGAGATAATAATTTGGGACTTCCACGAACGTAAAACTATGACAATACGGTTATGTACAGCGGTGTTTACAATGATGGACTTTATATATAATGCCCGGGAAATTTAATTATTTCAATAGTTATTATCAAATTGCCATAGTTATTAAATCAATATTCTTAATCTTTGGTCATTACGAAAAAATACCCCTTTATCCCCAGGTCGATAACATTTTTATAGATAATTTTAATTGCTTATACGTTTTTCTCAAAGTTGAAGAAATCACATAATTTTAATTAAAGTACCATAAATATTTATATATTACAGCTTCATTTCTCACTTTTATTTGTCGTTCTCAATAGAATATCGCTCTGTCTAATAGAATGTTCGTGAAGTCAATTGTGTCACAGCCAGTAATCCTATCTAAGTGACGCGTGCATCGTTTACGACGAGACGCGACTTCAATGAATTCTTAATTAAACATATGTACATTTCACTATATATACTCTATTTTAACGTAATTTGCAAGTGATAGTTAGTCACTTATTTTATGCCCTTAATTGTATAAAACATAATTAAAGTCCTTTTTCACTGTTTACATATTGTTTGTTTTGTTTACGAAGTAAGTGCATTTAAAAATCAAGTTAAATGTCTCAATACATATAGAAAGACTATTTTATAAACTTGTATCTCCTGCAATATTTCCAAACCGTCATCTTTGCACTAAATACGCGCTTTATACTGAAACGCAGCATTTACAGACGACATACCAGCAAATCCTAACAATGTAAATAATATATATATTTTTTCAGGTGCATCTATAGAAATTACTACCCCTGCAATGTCAGGTAGTACAAATTTATACTGTCATAGACACTGTAGAGCAGGAAATTAAGTAATATATTCTTCGAGACACTATACGAGTGTGTATATACGTATGTAGTTCATTTTCACCAGTGATATAGCGTTAGAGCGTGTACATGACGTTTTAATTTAGCGTAATGTAGCTAGTTTTCATTAACAGTCAAGTTACTAGTTTGTGTAATATAAGATATAATAAGTATAAATAGAAGATATTTAAATCACTAAATCATATAAATTATATTTTTTTTATTGTTTTATATATTAATTGTGTTGGTACAGATAAAAAACACTTTTAATGATTATTTCCTGAAAAGATTATATCCGTAACCGAAAACAAAACCGATATTGCATTTTTATTAGCAGAATTGTTATGAAGAGTCAGAAATGTTACTTTCATTGTAATTGTGATTTATAACTTCATTTCTCATATTTTTCTATTTACTAGACTTATATGCATTATTTAGGAAATGATTAGATATTTGATTAACGGAAGATCGAATCCGCAACCATTGGTACACTAAAAAGACTGTTATTATCAAGCAATATTTTACATTAAGAGTATAGATAAAAATTAAAACATCAGCACAACGTCCGGTTGTAAACCCAATGATTCGAGAGTATAAGAGAGATAGCGCGGCGTTAAGTTACGCTTCACCGCGCGATAGTTCGATAAAAATATTAGAAAATTGGGAACAGACGAAAAATTACTTTGAATAGTATTATTATATCACATAGAACATAATATTATACCAGAGTGCGTGCGGTTTTACGAAATGAACTAAAAGCAACATGTATGGGGATTACAGGAGTCCCATTGTACGTACATGTGCCTTTGTTATGCGAGATTCAGAACATTTTGTAAACTAATTGGGGAAGTTGCTTGAATATCTTTAGAATTGATATAAATACACGGTATTTCAGTTTTGCTTTATTTTTGTTGGATTTTTATAATTTTTATAAGAATGTATTAGTTTCACTGAAGATGCGAGAAGTTGAGAATTCGATCCTCACTTGCAGTAATTAAACATTAATACATATTTCAAAATGAAATACTTAAGATTTTTCATTACAACAAGGATGTCCTGGTAACTAGGCAACACACCACTTAATACGCAATATCTGAAATTCAGCAGAAAGTGGAGAATGGAACGGAGTGTCTTAACACTATGTGCCCAGGTTCCCTTTGCCTACCCTGGCATGTGTATTAGTTTATGTGTAGGTTGGTAATATCAATATTAATATTTTAAATTTATATCAATATTTTAAATTTAAGTTTAGTATTTTCTGTCCTAAGTGTGGAATAACACTTTAAAACATAGTAAAAATATCAATATGTTTTTAATTATAAGTCAATAGTATGTTTTTAAGTCATTCAAATAAAAGCTACTTTACGGTCACGCCCTCCGATACGACAGTGGACAAATGAATTTTTAAAATATACTTAAATATAATTATGATCATGATTTCACTAATGATTTTATATAATGTATTTTTGTTAATTTAGTTAGTAAAGACTTCATCTATTTAGCCTACATAGTATTATGTACTTTATACACATACATGTACACTGCTAATTTACAAACTAATTAGATACATACGACCTCAGCAAACGCAGGTTCAATTCTTACTAAGGCAAGATTAACTGACAAGTTGTTAGTTTGTTGAGGATTGTCATTTGCTTTGTGGTCGCACGTATGCTGGTACTATAGGAGGGAGTAATTTAACATATATACGTACGTCTTATAACGGTAATTAAATGTAGTTTTCGATGTCTTGTATTTACGTACATAAAGGCACAAGGTTGTGATTGTAAACGATAGGTTGAGGGGTCGATCTACACTCAAGGAACTGTAATATTTAATATTTTGAAATTAAATATTTAATGTTTTTGTTTCTTCGCTCTAGCAAAGCGCGGTGTTGAGTTCCGCCACTTAACACGCAATGCCTCCAAAGCGGCGGAAGGTGGAAAACGGAAGTGGAATAAAGTGTCTTAACTCTAGGTAACTAAGTTCCCACTGCTTACCCTGCCACGTGCGGGATAAGTCTGAGTAGATTTCAAATATAAGATTTAGTTGACCCTCGGAATCGCGAATCCTGCGCTAAAAATGATTGTGAGCAGAGCTCAAATAGGATAAGTGCGAGTTGGGTATAAATATTCGTCATTATGAATTTCCAGTACTAACTATAGGTTTGTATACGCGTCGACCCTTTTGAGGTGGAAGGCCATCAGTCTCAATAAACTATGCAGCTATATAGAAACCAAAATATGTGACGTCACAAGCCAATTAGGGTTATAGGCCACATATGCACGAAAACAGTGAGGTTAAATTATAAATATGTTTTTTTTTTTATTTTTTTTTTTCAGCTTCACGCTGTATCCCGCACGAGGCAGGGTAGGCAGAAGGAACCCAGGAACCTAGTGTTAAGACACTCCGTTCCACTTCCGTTCCCCACTTTCCGCCGAATTTGAGGCATTGCGTGTTGAGTGGCGGAACTCAACGCCGCGCTTTTGCCTTATTACCAGAGCGAAGAAATGAAACATTAAATATTTAAATTGAAAATATTAAATATTTCATTTCCTCGACCGGGGATCGAACCCAGAACCTGTCGGTCACAGTCACACTCTTGTGCCGCTGCGCCACGAATATATGTACTTTAGAATATCAAGATTGTCTAAACAGTTTAATTTCTTAGCAATAAACAGTCAGAACGGCTTAAACGGAAATAGAATAGATAAGCTCACAATATACGTATTATAGTAATAGAAGCACTCAGCATGCAAATGCACGTTAGTGGCGAATCATGTCTAAATGCAGCTCCAATGTGAACTGAAACCCTTGTAATGCAAATGAGTTACAATTTGATTTGTCAACGGAACGCCTCTTTTCTGGTTGTAAAGTTGTCGTGGCGTAGCGCAACAGCGTCTCATCGTGATCGTGGCGGTTGTGGATTCGATTCCCACTTGGGGATATGAATTACTTTACTTTCCTGACTCTCGTATCAAGACAAAACACGATGTTGAGTTCCGCCTCTCCGTACAAAATGTCACAAAAATAGGAAGATGCATGGAGTCGGAGTGTTATAACACTAGGTGGGGTACAGTGTGAAGCTGAAAATAACAATCAACTCATGATCTAATAAAACACTTCATTCTACAGTTTAGAAAATACTAGTTTGATAACCGCTTACATACAACATAAATACAAACTTATATTTCCTTATACAAAAAGAAATAGAGATAAAAACAATATACTTTTATCACATATGGTTCGTATATAAAGTACGTAATTTATAAATAGATGTTAATATGGCAAGTGCTTGTGTTACATAAAATTTATGGATATATGATATTAAATCGTCTGGGGCCTGTCGTAGAGCAGGTGAGCAGGGGTGGTGCTACTGTAAACGAGATAGATTGTGGGCTCGATCTCTATTCAAGGAAATGAAATATTTAACATTTTTGTTTCTCCTGGTAAGTAGGCAAAACGTGGCGTTGATTTCATGTTTACTTTCTTCCTCAAAAAGATTGCGGATTGACATTTGTGGATCTCAAAGAGATGCTCAAGGGAAAAAGATTTGGCTCGACTGAGGAGGTGACCGCTGCTACTGAGGCTCATTTTAAGTTAAAAGACAAATCGTTTGGAAGGCGTTCTATGCAAAATGTCGTTTATTTAAATATAATATGTAAAAATATAAATTTGTAACAAAAAAGCCAACGTCACACGGTGTTCCCAGGCGGTCACCCATCCAAGTACTGACCGCGCCCGACGTTGCTTAACTTCGGTGATCAGACGAGAACCGGTGTGTTCAACGTATTATGGACGTTGGCAACTACTGGATACAAAGAACTGATAACCATCGGATAACGTCATGTTGTAAATAATAATTTATTTTAAAGATGAGTTAAGATTTTAATTTGTAAATGCAAATAAACTACTGTAGAAATTCTTATCCCTACTGTGCTCTTAATCTGATTGGACGAATTTAAATTTATATGTATATTCAAACTAATAAACATTTTAGTACTAAATAAATATCTATTATAGTTAATTGGTAGATCGTTCTGTAGGTATTTAAGTTACTAATTAAAGAAAGCTTCGCACAAAATGCTGGAGGTCCTACTACTGAAAAAAAAAAAAACACAACTTACAACAGAATCTTAGCGCTGTAGAACAGTGTCATACTTTAAATGTGGTGATTGTGAATTCGATCCTACTCAGTGGAATAAATTGATTTTAGTATTTAGATCTGATGATACAAAAAACGGTATTGAAATGATGGATATGCATTTTTTGAGAATTCAATGCATGGCAAGCGGATGACAGGACGTGATGACTGTTATTTGGGTACGTTCTTCTATAATTATATACATATAATTATGCAAAATACTGGTTAAAATGGATTCTATTGAAGGTAATATATACTACCTTGAGTTAGATGTAGCTTAAATGGAAAAGCAAAGAAAAAATCTTTTTGGAAGACCATTACAAAATGTTATTATTCTCAAATTAACTTGATTGACACTAGATGTTGTAACAAAATTGGATTATGAAAAAAAAAAGCCAACGGCACGCGGTGTTCCCAGGCGGTCACCCATCCAAGTACTGACCGCGCCCGACGTTGCTTAACTTCGGTGATCGGACGAGAACCGGTGTGTTCAACGTAGTATGGACGTTGGCGAATACTATGTTTGAAGTATTGATAACTATCTGATAATGTTCTGCTTGATTTTTATTATAAAGGAAGAAAATATATATGTAGAGGCTTAAGATGATTTGTTTAAAATTATGACAAATATATTATAAAATTATGTAAAAGTTGAAATATAGTGTTCAAAGGCGATAATGTAAACAATACGTTTGTGGATTGGATTCCCACTCGTAATTGTATGTGAATCATTTAATGTTTCCCTTCCTTGCATCCGAAAGAATTCACTTGCTTTGGTAAGAAGGCATAGCGTGGAGGTAAGTTCCGGCATTTAATATGCGATGCTTGTAGAATGTAGAGAACGAAACGTAAGTAGAGAAGTGAGTGTCTTAACACTAATATCCTTTTATGTATACTACTAGAAGCGGAATACAGCGTGAGGCTTAAAAAAATAAAATATTTCGAAATAATGAATTCGGTCAACACTCAGTAATAATTGTAACTATACAAATAATTTCGTTTAGTCTCCAATCAAATCTCCAAGTGAAATTAAACTTACGTTACGTTAAATAAAGTTCGTAGTTGGTTACATTATATTTTATATTTACAAAGAAAACATATGATAAATGATGGAGAGACAGATTAGATCTAGGTCTTCTCATCGCTCAAGTACACGTTTTGTTGGTGTAATAATATATTTCATCAGAAAACAAACTGCCTCTTTACCTCTACGTTATTTCCCACACATGGCTGGGTGGGCAGAGCCTGTCGTTTCGTTTTCCGCTTTTATCTACTCACTTTCTTCAAAGGATAATTTAAAATATAAAGACTATAATATACAATATATCAAAAAATATGAAATAATATTGAAATAATGATTTTTTGATAAAAGAAATAAAATGACTTTTTTTAACAGAGCACTGGAAGTAAACAATAATATTAATTATAATTACTTACTCACTCACTCACTCACTCAGCTTCACGCTGTATCCCGTACATTGCAGGGTAGGCAAGGGAGGAAACTTGGGAACCTAGTGTTAAGACACTCCGTTCGACTTCTATTTCCCACCTTCCGCCGAATTTGAGGCTGGAGGATGGAGTGTTGAGTGGCGGAACTCACCGCCGCGCGTTTGCCTTGTACCAGAGTAAATATTTTATTTCCTCGAGTGGGGATCGAACCCAGAACCTATCGGTTACAGTCACACGCTTGTGTCGCTGCGCCCCGACAGGCCTCAATTATATAATTAAGGCCTTATAATTACTAGTTACTGTAAATATTTAAAATAAGAAAAGAGAACAAAAATGCTTGGTTTTGTTATCACAAACACTTTAACCGCAGGGAATTTACCGTCTTAGAACTTATAACTTCATATCTAATGATATTAGAAGTTTAAAGTTAGGGTGAATCTGATAAAGTTACTTCCAGGTCATTAAACACACATTACATTTAACTAAGAACACGGTATTAGAAGCAGGAACTAATATGGATACAATAGGATCGTGCGGAGAAGGAGTTTAATCAAAAACGTTAACATTATTACTGTTAATTATTTGCTGTTATGTGAAATAATAAAGATATTAGAGAGAAATATAAAAACATTGACTTTTAACACCTTCAAGTTTATAATTTCAGACGATCTCTTATCATATATAAATTTAATAAAATTATTATTATTAATTTATTTTATTGATTGTAATTAATTTGACTTCCGGCTTCTTACAAAAAGCTCTAACAAAACTTATAATTTAAAAGCTTAGTAATCTTTTGCACTAGTTAATAGTAATAATGTATTTACTATAAATATATAAAGCTGTAATAACTTATACGTCTAAATGATGATAGTAATAATAAAACTGGATTGCACTTTACAATTTGTACAAGATTAAATATATAATCTATAAAAATACTGCTACTTACTGTCTGTACATAGAAGATATAATGAACAAAAAATGCAAAAGGGGAATTAATTTAATAGGGTCCATAGCAGTTATATTTAAATGTTTTGTTTGTTCGTCTTCACCAAATCGTCGTTCACTAAAGTATATGCGGTTTTCATTATTATACTTTAGCAACGTTCCCTCAACATTTAATGTATGTTTTTTTCAAATCAGTTAGTAAATAAAAAAGTTATATCAATCTAAAATCTTTAATTCGACAAAACTGCTACCTTTTTTTTATTAATTTAGGTGAAATTTCAGCTTTCAATGTATAGATATTATCTTAAAAATGATAATGTTATTAGAACACGAAAGTAACGTTAGTGTATCAATTATTAGTGTAATTCAAGCAGGCTAAGTCGCGAGCGGGTCGCTAGTACTAAATATAATTAATCAGGCTTAATATTTGGAAATTTTAAAATCAAATTCTAAAGTCAAGTTTCTATCGGGTATTATGTCACGACTGCTTTTTATCCCGAGTATGTCTGCAAAAATAAATAATATTTGGCTTTCGATATGATTTTTATATTAATATTGAAATAGTTTTAGTGTATTTTTTCATATATTCATTTATAATATTAGGTATATATTGTATTTTTCGTTTTGTAAAAATATCATGTTCAAATTTTTTTTAGCTTCTCACACTGTATCCTTACATGGCAGTGTAAACATAGGGAACTAGGGCACTTAGCATTACACTACTGTTCTCCACTTTCCATCAAATTTGAAACAGCGTTTGATGAGTGGCGGAGCTCAACGCCGCGCTCTGATTTTACACCAGAGTGAAGAAATGCACATTTTAAATACTCAAGTGGGAATCGAATCCATATTAACTTTGTTGCCTTTACAGTGCCACGCTTGTGCTTCTGCGCCACCACAGGCCTCTTCGGTCTCAAAGAATATAGCAGGGTAGTCAGAGAGATTTTAGTGTCAAGATATTCCTTTCCACACCTTAAGTATGCAAATTAAAGTAATTAATTTCCCCCGAAAGAGAATCAAACCCACAATCGCTGTGTATAAAGTCAGACCCTGTGACCCTGACATTATCTATAAACATAGCTAATATAGAGTGAAATTATTTCCTGTCGATCTGTCTGTTCATATAGCATAAATATTTGGACGACGTGCAGGGATTTAGGGTAAGATTTCGTTTGCCTGATATCTAGTAATCCCAGTAGCTTGGGAAAAAGATATATTTATACTACATATAATGTAGCTATGTCAGCATAGATAACAAAATATAAGATTTTTTTCTTTAATTGAATATTTTTATTCTTTCAATTATTATTTTGTAATGAGCCGCCGAAGCATTGTGTTACTGTTACATTACAGCGGTAGACATTATACGTGGTCAAGTAAGGTGTTGAGTTACACTGTTCAACACGTAACTTTTCGAAAATAATGATAGTCCCAATTCAAACAGAAGTATTATATTGGTAACGAAAACTCAAAACTCTACGTTGCAATAAATTCATAAAAAAATGTTCATTTTTCTTAAAGCAGGGCGCTACTTAGGTAGAACAGCTAGTGTTTATACTACTACCTTTACACTTACAGTCAAAGCAGCTCCACGAAGGCCTTACACATAATAAATATTTCTTGAGTAACAGACTCAGTCACACTTTGAATGTTTTTAGAACCCTTGACTTTCGTATTCTGTATAACGATTAAAGAAACAATTAAAAGAATTTTCTCTTCTTTTAATTATTTCTCGAAGCGAATTTCAAGATAAATTTGATACAATTTTAATTAAATTAGAACTTTGGATACGTGACTACTTTCATTGCTGTTAAATAATAAAACTAAAGAGAGAAATATAAATTGAATATTTATATATTTTCGGTGAGGGTAGAAATAGAGTTACTTTCCTAGGCGGTTTTACTTTACTTTTGAGCTGATCTTTTAATATAGAGTATTACATTATCCTGAGGTGAGCACAAACGACACTTTATTTAAATGTCCACTAAACAGTGTAAGTATATTTTTGTAAATACGAGAAATATTTATACAATGAGGTGTTGTGACTCACCAGGCAGTGATTCGTCACCTAGTTCTCTTTATCTGTATAAATGTAGATGAAATGTGAATATAATAATCACTATGGCCATTGTATGGGATGTCCTGTATTGATGTAGAATAATTACTACTTAAGTTAACTTATCATCACGCTATATCCCTAGCGGGGTAGGCAGAGAGAACGGAGCGCCAAACGCTACGGTCTCGGCATACCTCTTTCGCCTCGTCGACTGTCATCAGCCTCTTCATACGTGCCCTCCGTTGAGTCCTCATGCATTTTACGTGACCTTCCTCCAGTATCATTTTTTGTATTCATTTTCGAAGGTCAACCGAGGTCTCCCTCTCCTCCTTATCATTCTTTCTTCACTCATTCGCTCGACGTGCCCAAACCACCGGAGCACGTTCTTCTTCATTCTCATTGTGACATCCATGTTAGTACCTACCATTCTGTGTATCTCTTCATTGGGTATGCGACCAGCTAAACTGACTCCGCATATCCGACGAAGACATCGCATCTCTACAGTATTCATCTTTCTTACATTCTTCTTTTGTAATACCTACGTTTCGCTGCCGTATAACAGTGTCGGTACCAACACTGCATTGTGTACGGCCAAACGCGAAGCTATGCTGACGTTTCGCCGTCTCAACAATGCAGCTAAGGCACCGTTAACTCTGTTACCGGTACCAATACGCCTTTCCACACCCATTTCGTATCTTCCGTCTCTCATAATTAATACACTTAATTTATATTAATATTCCTGTTTGGCTTAACAAAGTAAAGCTTTCGCCATTTAACATGCAATTTCTCATATTGTGAAAATGGACAACGGAGTTTCCTAATATTAGTATATCTATCTACATATACATATATATGTTACTTTCTTTTTTCTATCTATTTATTTTTTTTTTATTTTCACGCCTCACGCTGTATCTTGTCCATGGCAGATATTTCCTTTCATTCGCCAAGTTCTGCCGTATTTCTTTAAAAAAAAATATTTTTAATAATTAGATCACGATAAAAACGTTATTTTGATGTAAACAACAGTTTTACAACATGGAAAGCAAAACAAAACGAATCGGACGCGGTGTTAAATGAATTATCAATTCGTTGTTCAATTCAACGGTATTATTTATTCGTAAAATTCTATGTAAAATAACATTGAAAGTTCTAGTAGATATTTATTTCTTTATTTTATTTAAATAAATACGATTGTGAGGCTGTCATAGTGAAACGGAATAGTGCCTGATTGTAAACGAATGATGATGGAGCTTATTCCTTCCTCGAGGGTTAAATTATTTTTTTCGCTTTTAAAAAAAATCTACATGTATTTGAACATATTTCAGGATGTGAAGAACGGAGTATCCTAACATTTGATTTCATCTGCCTATTTTGCTATATGCAGAATACGACGTGAATTGTCCGCATTTTTCGATACATAATATCCAAATGGGCTTTTTTTTAATTATAACTATGTCAATAACATTTAATATAAGAATAAGTTTTATTACGACAAAACATGTTTTGTTTATTTTTATATAATAATATTAGTATGTATGTATGTATATTAGAATATATATTATTATTGCATTGTATAGTATTTGTGTATGTTTATTTATTACTTGTCTATTTAGAATTGTTCACATCCAACCCATTATTATTATTTTTTTTTGTGAAATCCAACGCCTGCAGGTTGCCTGGAAGAAATCGCTTTTTAGCGATAAGGTCGCCTATTGTACAGTGTCTTTTAACTTGGTTCCGCCCAGGTTCCCTTTGTCTACTCGGCTATGTGCGGGAGACATAAGAAGTAGTTACATGTATATAAATAACATTAATCTCTAGGATGATAAAAATTGCTCTGCATATCAGATTGTTGATTACACAAAGTACCCTTGAGGTAATGTACTTGCTATTAACGTTATTACTCAATATTGAGATTTTCAATCATATAAATTAAATTTATCAGTCACAGATATTTAACTAATGGCAAATATAAAGATGGGATTTTATTTTATAAAAATATATTTTTATTAATGAACCTGCCGTGGCGCAGTGGTACATCGTCGGATTGTAAACGGGAGCATAGCGCATTCCATTCTTAGTCGGGGTAATTGGCTTTTTCCATTTCCTTGCTTTGGTAACAGGACAAAAAGCGGCGTTGAGTTCTGCAGCTACACACACAATCTTTTGAAAAGGCAAGGCAAAGCAAAGCATAGGGAACGGTATATCTTACTAGTAGATTTTGTCTGGCCGTGTAAATGTGAAGTTAAAATAACACTTCCGGAGATCTTTATTGCGACTCGGGGAATTAAATTATTTACATTACTTCACTTTCACAAGAAGATAAAAAAAGGCGTTGAGATTCATCACGCAACACGCAAATGTCACTAAAACTAGGGAAAGAAGGGCCTTTACTTTAGTATCCCATTGTCTAATTTGTCATATGCGCTACATCATCCCGACGCATTAATATGCTTATTCGATGTAGTAGAAATGAAAATACTCGTATATCTTAGTCGTTTTAAATTCAAGAACTAATAGGAAGTCTTATGTCTGCTTTGAAAGAAATAGACTACTGTGTACTGTGTCTAACGCTTTAGGGATAGTAAGAGAGAACGGAACGCAAAGCACTGGAATAACATACCTACATAAAATTATATATTATTGACAATATATTTAAAATTAAACATTTTTACAATTTCCCACTCTAAGGTCACATCTAGTTACATATCACTTCTCTAATGTCAGCTCACACCGAGTCCGGTGCAAATTGAGGTGTCGTTTCATAAAGTACCTGCCAGTTTGTCGCTCGATGGCGTTTTGATTAATCGTCCTTTGTCAATAACACACTTCGTCCATTATCTTGACGGAAGGTATCCACAGGCTTAGGTAGAACAAAACTTGTGAGTCATGTTGGTAAATTGTAAGATCTATGTAATATATGGATATGTGGCTCAGGTTATATAGTGTATGTAAACCTTTATATAATGACTGACACATAACTAAGTAAGTAAATAATATGAGTGAAATTATTGGAAACATTCAAAAATTATTCGTGATATTGTGTGCTGAGTTGCGGGACTCAACGCCGCGCTTTACATTGTTTCCCAGGTTTTATGTAAAATCAACAATCACTTTACACCTCTAAGTGGAATTCTCGTCAGCATTTTATCGAGTATTTATGAACGGCGCCCACAGCTTTATGATTAATCGCCTTTTGTTCCTTACACGTCGCGCCCATTATCTCCCCAATGAAAGGGGCGTAATAAAAAAATTAGAGCATCTTGATAACTCATTTAATGAGATTTTTTTATTTTTTTCTTTAAATCTTTTGTATAAGAAAATGAATTTACGATCGAATGTTGGATATTTTCTGTCTTCAAGTATTGTTCAAACTTATATATTGACAATCGAATCGCCATCTTCGCTACAAACGGTAAAACATAATAAAAATTATAACTGTTATTATATGAGTTTGCCTTTTAATCGTAAACCTTGTTTATTTCTTTAGTTAGTTGATATGTATTATGAAAATCGGATTATTATTTAATGAATTACAAGCACTTAGATGCGATAAGTTCGGATTTTTGAAGTGAAAACTTCTTTAAGCGCGTTGAGCGTTTTGATAGGTAAAATCCTCGGTACGCGTCACCGACATGCTAATGATAATAGTATATCTATCGCTATGGAGACCCAGACTAGCGCACGCGCAGTAGCCTGTGTACACGTATACACTAATACATCGACTATGTGCGCGTTGGACGCTTTTTGGATAAGTATAATTTTGTGAGTCACGACAATGATGTAAATAATGAAAATAATGTTCAAACTTGAATTCATTGAAATTCGTGTAAATATAAATACTATGTATAATTAAGATAATTGTATATTAATTATTTTTTCAACCACTTTGTATTTATATTTTGCTCATGATTTGTTTAACCCATCATATGTAACTAATAAATAAAACATAAAAAAAATCATATAATTTTTGCATATAGTTTTAATTACTCTCAACTTAATAGTTCCGTTTTCACTTCTATCGGCAGTCCCACGACTGCTATTAGTTTTTTTTCATTAAAAATGTCCAAAAGATTTTTTTTTAAATTCAATCCTCTTGTTTATCTGTTATTTATTATATAACGGAGTTTTCATTTAAATTTACAACCGTACAACCGTTAAAAGTTTATGTGTCCAAACGTTTATAGCGACTTTGTTTTAATTATGGTAATAACGCAAAGTCGTAATATATGTACGTGGCAAAGATAAGGAAATGATTAACCATATTAGTAAAGTTTTAAAACAATGTCAGTCAATAAGAAGATAAAATTTTTATAAAAACAACAATCGTCTATACTGTACTGTAGTCGAATATATATATATGTATTTTGATCAGCTTTGAATTCTGTACCACATTAATAATATGATCAGTGTAAATAACACCTCAGGTGACTACTGAAAAATGGGCTAAAAACTTCATTACCTATAAAATATGCCCAAAAAAAACTGCCTTCTACTACAATGTCGGTATGAAAAAAGAATAAAAATGCATCTTTAGTTTCCTGTACAAAGGTTCTTGTTAAATTCGGGGTTATATCCTAGATAGGCGATCCAACTCAGTAAACTAGTGCATCTAAAATTGGTACAACGAATCCGAGCGAAAGGCAGAGCCGGTCGTCGAATAAAACCTGGCAGATGCTCTTTTACAATTTACCTGCACGAATATTGAGAATGGAAAGTAAAATTGTACTAAATATTATTTTTCAAATATCATAAATGTTTCAATATTTTATTAATTTCCTCACTCTGCTAAAGTAAAATGCGGGATTGTGTTTTACACAATCAACGCACAATGTCTCTCTCCAAAAAATGGAAAACAAAATCGGTCAAGTACGAATCGGACTCGCTCACCGACAGAAGTACCCTCTAGGAAGTACCTCCTATGATTTGATTACGCGAAGAATTTTATACAAAACGCAGCAAATGTGATTTAAGTATCTTGTAATGTCGTTGACTTAAAATATATAACGTAATATATCAACTATGCCATCGGTATATAATATGGAACATTTTAGAATTTGTAAAACAATCCTTGAGTAACATACAGCTTAATTGGTTAGAGCAACTGCATATGGTATCAAAGCGAGCAGAGGCTATAGTCTTAGTTTATTTTCAATATGTAGCAGAATTGTAAACTACTTTTGAGACACCTGATTTTCTGCCGATGTCGAGTAGCGAAATTCAATACCCCGCTCTGTCTTGGTCACCAGAGCATAGAAATGAAAATATATAATAATTATTTTCTCAGGTAAGAATCGTACCAACAACCGCCGTGTCATGATGATGGTAACATCACACGCTGTGCCACTGAGCCGCGTCGGCCTCTACAATTGTTTTTGTACAGTATGTATATTTCATGTAGTTTGAACTGTGTTATTACTTATTTTATTTATTTTTAAAATAAAAATATTATAAAGCGAAATAATATACTCCACTAATACTTTAACATTGATTTATTTTACGTTTTAATCCACATTTTATAATTTCATTTCAATTCAATAAGATTGGTGAAGGGAAAGTGAGTAGTAAGAGAGGTAGGGGGAAACGTTCGTTGACTTTCGGAAACACAGTATCTAGGATACTGGAGGAAGGTCATGTAAGTAGCATAAGGACCCCCCGGATGTATGAAGAGATCGGTGACGGTGGACGAGACTAAATAGATATGCCAAGACCGTAGCGTTTGAAGCTCCGTTGTATCTGGCATCCCTGCTATTACATGGTTACCCGTCTAGTAGAGCGTCTGGAGAGTTAAAAATGTTAACATTTTGAGATTTCTTAGGGACTTGATGGAATTAAATGATTTTTTCGGAGATGTGTTATGAACAGCAGAAATAATAATCTCTACCTATTTAAAAGTTGTGCATTTAATTTTTAAATAAAAAAAATATGATTGAAATAAGTATGTACTATAATGAATGAAAATTCTATATATAAATGAAAAAAAAAAAAAATAAAACATTATATAAACCATCCTATTTTTTACTTATGTCAAGGGTACTTTATTAAAAATATTTAATAAAAAAACCTGGCTAACTGTTATCAGTCAGTCAGAGTACATAAATAACGTACAGCTGCACGTTAGCTGTGATACTAACGTGTTAAATTTGAAAAATACTTATGTTACTGTTTTTTTCATATTCATTCATTCCCTATTCTGTTATATGCGGGACACAGCGCATATAACAGATTATGGAACAGCATTGAGATACTTGCATTATTATTTACAGCATTGAGGTTCTCTTAATTACATTAGGTACAAATTATACAAACATACATATATTAAATCGCTTTCGCTTTTATGATGTATTCTAACGCTTCTTGTTCGATGAACCTTGATGAAGGCTTGAGGAATTAATATCGGTACTAGTGAGTATATCGAATTTTTAATTGGCATGTCTATCTTTATTATGTATATATAATATAATTTCTCTCTCAGCTTTATGCTGTATCCCGGTCTAGGAAATGAAATATTACAGGGTATACAGAGGGAACCCGGGAACCTAGTGTTTAGACACTCCGTTCCACTTCCATTCCTCACTTTCCACCGAATTTGTGGTATTGCGTGTTGAGTGGCGGAACTCAACGCCGCGCTTTTGCGTTATTACCAGAGCGAAGAAATGAATTATTAAATATTTAAATTGAAAGTATTAAATATTTCCTTTCCTTGACTGGGGATCGAACCCAGAACCCGTCGGTTACAGTCACATTCTTGTGCCGCTGCGCCACGACAGGCCTCAAATATAATATAATACAATGTATTTTGAGTTTCTCCCAGTATCTCGCACTAACAGGGTAGGCAGAAGGACACTCCGTTCAAATTAAAATCTACTCTCTCCAACAAATTTTGGAGGCAATGTTTGTTGAATAACGAAACTATCGTTACCAGAGCCAGGGTATGAAAATATTTAATATATCATTTCCTCGAGAGGGGATCGAACCCGCGACCTGTTGTGTTTACAGTCGCACTCTTGTATCTCCGCGTCACGATAGATCTTATGAATATGTATAGAAAATATTTTAAATAAATTTATTTAATGAAAAAATACTAAACTATATATAAATTAAATTTACAACATTTTTAGGCAACTATTTTATATCTAAACTCTAGAAAAATTTTTCGTATGATATATAAATTATACAATTTGTAGAAAAATAGAAGAATATATCGTCGAGAATATCCAGAGAACGCTCAATTTGTTGATGAAACGTCCGAGTGAACTGTCCACTGTCCAGTGACGATGCACTGTTTGCCGTCCGTGCTCACACGGACGCGAGCGCTACTTGGAAGTTTTCCGATTTGATTATGTTTTGTTTTGAGTGAGTCTTTTAGAAAGTTCATATATACTTGTACAATTACAAAATTTATATTTCTTATTTCTTGTTGCGATGATATAAGTAGGCTTTTGCAAGAAAAAAATTAAAATGTAAATATTAATATTGAAATAATAGTTAACGTTATCAACAAAAAAATTGGACGAAAACTTCATGTATTTTCTTTAATGACAAAAGTATTACTGTAATATAACTTTCTTCTATAAACAATTTGTAATTGTCACTTCGCTTTAAAATTTGTGCATAAAAATCTTCTAAAAGCTGCAACTATTTCAATATTTCAAAATTAATCAATAACTTAAGTTAACATAAATATACCTATATTAAATAATATTACCTTAAACATTTTTAAACCCAAGTACAATACAAAAGCACTCTTATCAAAGGTTATTTAAGCGCACCATTCAATTAAGCGTCATTATCGTACTATAACATAAAACAGCTTTAAATATATAATTTATTCGAATATTATTTTTTTTATGATATAATAACTCTTTATTTAGCTACACGCTGTATTCCGCACAGGCAGGCACGGAAGGAAGACGTTTTTGGAAACTTAGTGTTCAGACACTCCGTTCTGTTTCCAATTTTCGCGTACTTTGAGGCATTACGTACAAGTCGCGGAACTCAACGCCGTATTTTTTAGATTGATATCACAATGTAAAAGAGAAAATATTAAATATTAAATTTCTGGTGTGAGTGGGAACTGAACTTATGCCCCTGCGGTACCAAAGGCTCAACTACTAGATCTATACACGCTCGTACTGATTTTGCTCGTCAGGTCAAATATTATACTTAAACGATAAACGTGTTGTATTGATATATAATCTATAACTGTCCTTGATAAATGAGTAACACAATGCTCAATAACTTTTCCAATTCGAATCGGTAGTTCCTGAGATAAGTAAGTATAACCAAACAAACGTCTCATCTTTATAATATTAGAATAAATACTTCTAAGCGAATATTGAAAATAATTAATATTTACAACTTAAAACGACTAAACATATTTATTTGCACATAGCTCAAATCATGTTATTGTAAAATACAAGGCAAATAAGGCCTATTGTGAGAGTTCACCAGTGATTTGTGGAGGTACGAAAACATTTACACTGAACTGTGACTGCTCGAACACGAGATGCATTGTCCGTTTTGATTGATTGTCACCTTGTAGATGATTTGTTATAAGAATTTCTATTTCTATTTGTACAAGAAGAAATTGTAGATAAGAAACAGTAATGTTGCTACAATGTTTTTTAGTTTTGTTGTTTTGTCTTCTTTGTCTTTACTTTTTATATGCTCCTTTGATACATTATTGGATATGCAATTATGTCAAATTTGTAAATCATTATATTTATATACCAACTGATATTTGATTTCACTTTTAAGACATTTTTTTAGAATAATAATGGTTTACTTCTAAGTGTACAGGTGAAACTGAAAAGTTGCATATAGTAATATTTTAAATATATTCGTACAAGTTATTGGGTAATTGCAACACTGTTCTCACTCTCGTTAACTAGAGGAACTCTAGGGAAATGTAGTGCTAAAATACTCCGTTTTAATTAAGACTCAAAAGAATCAACGCTACGTTGCGTCTCATAACCAGAGCGAGGAAATAATAATATTATTGTAATATTCTACTCGGATGGGTACCTAATCCATAACCTATAGCGCTTACAATAGCTTCTGTGTACTGTCATTATTTATATCATAAAATCACACTCATCTAGCAGGAAATAAAATAACAAAATCAATGCAAATAACCCATTTACGAATACTTTATATTTGTTTTTAAAATTATGACATTTACTCACTCACTCATTCAGCTTCACGCTGTATCCCGTACATGGCTGGGTAGGCAGAGGGAACTTGGGAACCTAGTTCGTGACGTTCCACTTTCGTTCCCCACTTTATATATAATTGCGGTATATATATAATTGCGGTATTTATCCATACGTGAGGTGAAATTAGAACACCTTTTTAACATCTTTCATTTTCACTCATCGTGAATAACTATTTTTAACAGAAAGAGACCTGTGAATAACGACATAGCTTAATCTAAATGAGTCCATATGACAGTATCTTATAGCTATTTCAAATAATTTATATATATATATATATATATATATATATATATATATATATATATATATATATATATATATATATATATATATATATATATATATATATATATATATATATATATATATAACTTCCAATTTAATTTGTATAGTAAACAAAGTGCCTAGAGTCAGGTTAGAGCGCAATATTCTAGTTTTCAATTAACGTAAAATGTAATACATGGCAGGCTTGAATCAGCCTAGAGTAGAGCCCCGGGCGGATGGTTTGCTACATCATAATCAAACGTTCGTTAACCGCTATCGTACACTGTAGATTTTATTTTATACTTCAATATTCATTTAGTATTTCTTTAGGAAATAGCTTTTTCATATACTTAATGAAATTTAGTTTAAGTTAGCTTTCGATTTCCCCCATACAATCCTTCGACATATCAGAAACCTGGTGTTAAGGCAGCGCGTTTTTTATTTATCTCTTAATTTCTGAGGCGACAGAGACACACTTTCACTGCCTCTATAATGAGGAAATAAAACGATTATTAATTAAATATAATCTTCCCAGAAATGGAAATCGAGTCCACAACTATTGCGTAGAACAGTCGTTGCGTAGTGGTTAATCATAAATAACCACTACGCAACCACTGTTAAAGACGTACATAGAAGGAGTGATCTTATAATAGTTATTGGGTTGGTTAATTCCATGCAAGTTTGTATAGATAATTTGTTGAATAGTTATGATAATTTTTGGATATATATATTTTTTTATAACTTCACGCTGTATCCCGTACGAGGCAGGGTAGGCAGAGGGAACCCGGGAACCTAATGTTAAGACGCTCCGTTCCCCACTTTCCGCCGAATTTGAGGCATTGCGTGTTGAGTGGCGGAACTCAACGCCGCACTTTGCCTTGTGCCAGAGCGAAGAAATGAAACATTAAATATTTTAATTTGAAAATATGAAATGTTTCATTTCCTCGACTGGGGATCGAACCCAGAACCTGTCGGTTACAGTCACACGCTTGTGCCACTGCGCCACGACAGGCCTCATACTTGGATAATTTAATGTAATACAATTATATAAGTAATAATAATGAATAACAGTATAATTTTAGATTTTTATGTTCTTTTAAATTTAATATTGCAATATTTTCTATTAATGATAAAATATTTACTGTTAAAGATTTAAATTTATACAGATTTAACCTAATCATCTATTACTATTAAGTAATAATAATTTGACGAATAGTTTAAATTAAAATTATTCAATTCAATTCAAGAATATTTAGGAATATTTAATGAATTTATGAAATACACTTTAACCAACTATGTATTACCTAAGTGTTTTTCTTACCTAATTTAATGAGGACGTTTCAAATATATCTTTTATATAAGTTAAAAATTATTAAGTTAAATTTATTAAAATTCTGAGCATCATATCGTGCCCGCTTCATATCGTGCCCTTATTTATGTAGAGGCTCACCAGCCCTTGTATACAAGTTATAAATAACTTATTATTACGGTTCAAAACAATATATATGGTTAATTTACATATATATATATATATATATATATATATATATATATATATATATATATATATATATATATATATATATATATATATATATATATATATTTATATATATATGTAAATTAATGTGTCTGATTGTAAACACGACGGTTATAAGTTCAATTCCACTGTGGGAAATCATTATCATTTCATCACTCTTGTAATAATAATACAATGCCAATATATTTTCCAGTTAAAAATTTTTATTTCGATTTCGATTCCAATTGTATCTCTCGGAGCCATTAAAATTACTCGAATAAGTGATGCGTCACATGTTACTTGTGACTTAGTCAACCAAAATTATTTGCATTTAATCACGGAGGCGAAGCTAAAAGAAAATCATAAAAATATTATATATGGTTAATTTACATACAAATGAGAACAACAAGCACTAATACATTGCTAATTATTTTCAATAATTACTAATTATAATAGCATTATATGCAAATTGTGAATATTGGAATGAAAATTTCAATATTTGATCTTGTTATTGCTAAATAATGTACTATTGGGAATGTGTAAATAAGTTTAGATAATTACTTAATATGGTGTAGACGGATTGTATCTAAATGCTGATGTGAAGATCACAAGTTCGAACCCTGATCACCGGAGTTGTAAGTTATATTTACGTATTTTAATTTCCCCGCTTTACCGAGATAAAGCTATGGGATAAATGTTTACAAAAATAATGTGCAACATGAAGAGGACAGAAAACTTGTCGTAGGGACGGTTAGCTAGGTTAAAGTAAAGAGTGTTATCGTTTTGAATTATTATTGTATGCAATACAAATAACTACATTTTTATATAATTGCGTTAAAGGATATAGGAAAGGCCAAAAAATATCAACCTTTAAAATGATTCCTTGTGTAATTTTGAATGGTAGCGTTGTTGTCTTAGAAGACACTATAGATTGATTGATTGAAAAATAATGATTATAACAATTAGCAAGTAATGTATTCAATATTTTCTATTCTCAAGTAAGTATATATTTGTATTTATTTACAGCGTGTAAGATAATACAAATTAATTTACATATGCCCCTAATGTTGTTGATAATTCACGTCGCGTGTGTATTTGGGCGGTTTGGTTTTGATATTAGTTTGTTGTCACAACAATGATTTACAAACGATTATAAGAAGATGTGACGGCTTAGTGGTTACTTACTTTGTAAGCGTACATATTGATTTATATATTGACAAGGTATTTTATATTGTCCACTTGATATATGAGGCCTGTCGTAGTGCAGCGGCACAAGAGTGTGACTGTAACCGACAGGTTCTGGGTTCGATTCCCAGTCGAGGAAATGAAATATTTAATATTTTCAATTTAAATATTTAATGTTTCATTTCTTCGCTCTGGTAATAAGGCAAAGCGCGGCGTTGAATTCCGCCACTCAACACGCAATGCGTGTTGAATAGGTTCCCGGGTTCCCTCTGCCTACCCTGCCTCGTGCGGGATACAGCGTGAAGCTATGTATGTATGTATGCACTTGATATATAGTATGGATTTGTATATGTTTATAGTATTAAGTAACTTTTTTTTTTGTCTGGTAACAAATAAAAGCGCATTTTTGAGTGCCATCATGTAAGTAGTGAAAAATAGGGAACATAAGTGTCCTAGTGGGATTAGAGTATCTTAGTTCAAGGTTTCCAAGTATCCTCTGCTTACTTTCTTATACGTGCAGCACTTAGTGCCACTATTCAACACTTTCTGCACATTACGCATAATGTGTTTAACAAATTTTAATATATTATTATTATTATTTTGGCCTCAAACTAACATCGCATATACATTGTTAAGGAAAGAGTACCTATGGTGTTAGTACTCCGTACTACTTTTAACCTGAGCTCCAGACGTTACATGTTGAGTGATGTTATTTCTATGATAGAACTTCGTGGGCCGTACTTTGTTTTAAATTATATAGTTTTTTTACTCTCAAGCTTATTACTAAAGGTGACACATTGATTCATATTCATATATATACATATAACGATGTAATAAAAGCAACGACATAAACTCTTTGTTTATGATCATTTGTCGAGTTATTCCCAACAGTCTTGTTTCAGAATGATCCAGTTATTTAAAATTTTGTAAATAATACCAACTAGCCAGGAGCGAGTCAGATTATCGCACGAAGTGTCCCGTACCATTGCCTATAAAAAGCGACATAAAACTAAGGTTGTTTTATGGGAGCTCCTTTTGAATATTACTTTTTTTTTTTCAGCTTCACGCTGTATCCCGCACTAGGCAGGGTAGGCAGAGGGAACGAAAGTGAAACCTAGTGTTATGACACTCCGTTCCACTTTCGTTCCCCACTTTCCGCCGAATTTGAGGCATTGCGTGTTGAGTGGCGGAACTCAACGCCGCGCTTTGCCTTATTACCAGAGCGAAGAAATGAAACATTAAATATTTAAATTGAAAATATTAAATATTTCATTTCCTCGACTGGGGATCGAACCCAGAACCTGTCGGTTACAGTCACACTCTTATGCCGCTGCGCCACGACAGGCCTCATCATTACTTTATACTTTAAATAAGTATTTGTTGTTATAGAAGCTACAAAAATACAACATCTATATGAATTTCAACTGCGTTACTATCCTGATTTTAAGTTACAGCCTGGTTATGAGTCCGTCTGGGATCCTGAAAAAACTGCAGATCTTTCTCTGTCTATAGATCAAAATTTAAAAGTACAAACAAAACATTTGCCTTACTTAAATAAATATTAACGGTCATGTAATTCAAAGCTACCTTTTATCAAAATATGAATGTCCCAAATCAACCATTTAAGAATACATAGCGATATTTATTTATAACAAAAAGTTTAAAATAACTTATATTTTATATACAGTTATAAATAAAGCTATGTAATAAATGTTTAACCTTGTTAGATTATCAACAAGTGAGCAGTAATACGACTTTCTAGGAAAAGCGACATGGTGCTTTCATGCGGCAAATTAAAAGTATCCTCTAATATTTGATTCGATGATGGATGAAGGCTTATCGGGGGATATCGAAAACGTGATTTATTTCATGTTTTTAGAATTTCATAACAAAAAGGAACAAGATTAAATTTGATTTAAACTAAAATACAAGCGCTCTTCAAGTTTGGTGTATATTTGTACAATTATAATACCGTTGGTAATTCATTTATTGCTTATAAATTTATTGCTTGCTTAATATTGTGTATAATGGTTTATTGAAACCTTAGTGCCGCAGCTTCTACGTATCTGAATCTTAACACAACGGTTCTGGAGGGCGATGCTCATTCAGTGAATGAATATTCTTAAATATTCTCTCTGGTAAGACTATTTAAATTAAAAATCTAACCTACTCATACTCATACTCAGCTTCACGCTGTATCCCGCACGAGGCAGGGTAGGCAGAGGGAACCCGGGAACCTAGTGTAAAGAATAAGTCTAACTAACAATACAATTAAAAGATATGAATATTTCAAAAATATCTAAAGAGTTTTTCCTTACCGTGACTACTGCGTTACTTAACGTGATCCAATAGTTATGAAATTTGGCACGAATAATTCACTATGTACTATTCATTTAAATAATATAAATAATTAACTCTTATAAATAAAGGCAAAAACCGACAAGCGAAAATTTATCAGTTTTTTATAAAAAAAAAAATTAGTAATTTATAAGTTTATAAGACATATCATAGAAAATGTACGCATACTGCGACTAATTCACGTTTATCATCTTTTATAAAGTGGACTCAGTGGACAAATCGGACTCGCCCTTGACCAGTATTTATTGTTATCCTGCATAGTACCGTATTCTGTTCATAGACATCAGAATAGATATAAGTAATAAGGGTACCACGTAATACTTAATTCTTATTGAATTGGTTAAGATTGTCTTTAACAAAATATAAAAAAAATAATTAACCAATTCTTTTTTTTTTTATTATTTTTTTTATTTTTTTTAGCTTCACGCTGTATCCCGCACAAGGCAGGGTAGGCGTTCCATTTCCGTTCTCCACTTTCCGCCCAATTTGAGGCATTGCGTGTTGAGTGGCAGAACTCAACGCCGCGCTTTGCCTTATAACTAGAGCGAAGAAATGAAACATTAAATATTTAAATTGAAAATATTAAATATTTCATTTCCTCGACTGTGGATCGAACCAAGAACCTATCGGTTAGTCACACGCTTATGCCGCTACGCCACGACAGGCCTCGAAATTAGTTTTATTAATTTTCTGCAGTAATTATTATTCCTTCAAAGTTATAATCGAACATTGTTTTACGAATGCCGGATCTAATAATAACTGATTCTTTTATTATGTAAGCGACGAATGTGTACTGGAAATATAAATATTTCCTATTATTATATGTCGTGGCGCATCTTAACACTTACAAGGATCGAAGGTTCCCACGTTCCCACTGTCTACCCTACCGGATATAGCATGAAGTTGTAATAATAAAAATAAAATAACAAATACATAAGTTATGATGAGTTAATAAAGTTCATACTTTCTTTGTTAAAGTGTTGTTAAATAGGCATCGCGTGGTAAACGAACCAAATTCGTCCCGGAAAGTTCGCCTCGTCAAGGTTAGTTTAATGTTTACAACACAATATCCGGTTTTTGGATTAACTTTATTGGTGCGCAATTTTTGTAAAGTAAACGATAATTAGAAAATGAAACGATATTTTAAGAATTCGGTACCTTAAAAGATAAAAGAGGTCGATTTTGTCCTGATGCTGCTTCATAAAAATAAAATAACAAAATAATACTTAATACATTATGCAAAGTATAGTGATTTTCTTCTAAAATATTGAAAATTTACAATTCATCGTTAGTTTACTTTAGTAGTTATGTTAGTATATTAATTTTTTACTCAACGTTTTGTAGTTTGAGGCCAGTTTTCGTGCAAAGTCTTAAGCTTTTGAATGTATCGCGACAGGTTATGAGTTCGATCCCACTCACAAAAAATGTAATATAGTCGGCTTATAATGTAAAACTGCTAACAGCCTATTAATGAAATTGGTCAAAGATGGAAAAAAATCTTTCATTATACACTATGAGTCTAAGTATATTATAAATATTCTTTATTTTACTAATTAGATATATAAGAAATAGTAACATGAAAAAAAAGTGCACGAAGGTGGAGCCATCTCTTTTAGAGATCTTTTCCACCCAACCAGTGGAAGTGGATGAGTGTAATTAAGCGGGAAAGAACACACTAAGTTTTTTTTTTTTTTTTTTTCCAGCTTCACGCTGTATCCCGCACTAGGCAGGGTAGGCAGAGGGAACGGAAGTGAAACCTAGTGTTATGACACTCCGTTCCACTTCCGTTCCCCACTTTCCGCCGAATTTGAGGCATTGCGTGTTGAGTGGCGGAACTCAACGCCGCGCTTTGCCTTATTACCAGAGCGAAGAAATGAAACATTAAATATTTAAATTGAAAATATTAAATATTTCATTTCCTCGACTGGGGATCGAACCCAGAACCTGTCGGTTACAGTCACACTATTGTGCCGCTGCGCCACGACAGGACTCACACACTAAGTAAAATTTAAAAACACACTAAGTAAAATTTAAAAACACAATATGAATGATTACGCCAAAAAAAATACTTACAATATTATAAAATATAAAAGCATATATAAGATAAATATAAATATCGATATATAAATATACAGCTAATAAATATAATATTAAAATAATATGCAATATATTATACACAAATGTTATATGCTATATATTACATACAATATATATATACAATATATACATAGACATACATATACTCACATACATATGAAAAATAAACTTATAATGAGTTTACCCGTGACCACGGACTACTGTAAAGTGTTCGAAACGTCGGGTTTCCCAAAAATGTTTACCATTCAATATACGCGATTAATCCGTTTAAAAGTGTTTCATTTAAAATGTATAACAATCGCGAAAATCAAAGACATTATTAAACTTATAATGATTTATGAGATGATAATGCGATCATTGAATTCATAGCCATTGTCTAAGATCTAAAGTGTAATGCCTAAAGTACCCAGTAGATAATTTTTGTTACTTTTTGCTTAAAAGAAATTACGGAAACACTTTTCTGAATTGATTTAGAGAGTTTATTCCATTGGGATTCGGCATAAACAAAATAGGATTTTTGCAGGAATTTGGTGTTACTCTTAGTTATGTCAAGTGTCGGTATGACACAAGACCGCCTAGAGCGTGTGGGAAGTACGGTAAAGCGGGAGTATAGATAAAAGGAACATGTTGAAAATTGAGGATTTTAAAAAGGAGTGAAAGGATGTCCATGTCGCGGCGAAGTCAGATTGGGAGCCAATTCAGCTGAACTCGAAATTGAGAAACGTGATCGTACTTTTTTTACATTACTTAAAAATATATATATAATTTTCAAATTTATATTTATTTACACTTTTTAATATAATTTTTAACTTCTCACGGTATATAAATGTATGAGTACATAAACAGCTTTATCAGATTTAAGCACCAGGACGATACACGATTTACTATTTCACGTCAACTTGTAAAGTACTGACGCAGTATCTGTACTGTAAACGCTTTAAAGTTGTGGATTCAATTTCCACCAAGGGGAATAAAATGTTTTGATTTCCTCGCTAGAGGTCTGTCGTAGCGCAGCGGCACAAGCGTGTGACTGTCACCGACAGGGTCTGGGACCGATCCCCGGTCGAGGAAATGCATATTTAATATTCTCAATTTAAATATTTAATGTTTTATTTCTTCACTCTGATCAGGCAAAGCGCGGCGTTGAGTTCCGCCACTCAACACCCCATGCCTTGAATTCGGCGGAAAATGGGAAACAAAAGTGGGACAGAGTGTCTTAACACTAGGTTCCCGGGTTCCCTCTGCCTACCTTATCTCGTGCAGGATACATCGTGATTTAAAAAAATAAATAAATTCCTCGCTCTCAATGACTAAGCGCGGTGTTGAAAACCATCATTCAACTAAAGTAGGAAACGGAATGTCTAAAAACTAAATTCAATCAGTCTCCAGACCCGTCTGCGATGAGCGAAATACTTCATGAAGTGCGCGTACGAAAATATTTGATTATATAATATCACTGTAACTGAACAACCTTCTGACTTACGACTATATATAAAGCGTCTTTCAATTAATGTAAAATACCACACAAGATGTAGGCTCGTCTGGGACCTGTAAGTGCTGTACCCCGGGCTGCGGTCGAACGTCGTTCACGCTGTATAAATTGCTACCTAACGTGCGGTCACGATAATTTACTGTAGATGTGGCTATTTTGATGTTGTTTCTATAGAATATTGAGCAAGGATATATTATATTTCATGTATTTTTGGTATGTTCAATTTGTGTCATATATAATAGAGTAATCAGAGAGAGCTGTATATTAAGATAAAAGTCCCCAGAATGCTACAAATTTCAAGAAGTTTAACTTTGAATTACGTAAAACAACGCCGCGCTATGTCATTGTACATTCTTTGCTTTACTTACAAGTATAAGTTCAAATGCTTACTAAAGTTAAGTTTCGAGTCGTTGACATATGTATGTATATACGTATTTATTTCTTAACGTATAACATTTCATTAAAATATTTTGTTTTATTACCTTATGCAATAAGCCTTCGATAGCTCAGTTGGTAGAGCGGTGGACTGTAGAGGGACTTTGCGCTGTCATCCATAGGTCGCTGGTTCAAATCCGGCTCGAAGGATATTTTTGTTCCTTTAAAAAATATAATTTTATGTAATTTAGAATTAATAAACATTTAAATAGGATTTTTTTAAAATCAAAAACTCATTTTAAAAACTGTATAATTATATTGTACTTTTTTTAGCTTCACATTATATCCGCACATAGCAGGATAGGCAGAGAAAACCTAACCTAACCTAGTGTTAAAACACCGCCTATTCTGTGACTCTGTGACAGTGTGTATTGAGTAACGGAACTAAACGCCGCGCCACATTTCCAGAACGAGGAAAACAAATCCACAACTTGAAGCGGTAAACACGCTTGATACTTACTGCACATTGGTATTTTAAATTCATTTCGCGAGCTTATAAACGTAATTAAATAGTCTTATCGAATGAATGCAACATTGCTTTCGATTCCACGAACGAATTGAATATGCTGGTTTTCAATTAACGCGAATGGTACTCGATGTATCAGGTACGCGCAAACGTGGAATGAGAATACTCAAGTCAATTTCAAAGGGCTTAAAATAATCTCTCAGCTTCACGCTGTATCCCGCACTAGGCAGGGTAGGCAGAGGCAACGGAAGTGAAACCTAGTGTTATGACACTCCGTTCCACTTCCGTTCCCCACTTTCCGCCGAATTTGAGGAATTGCGTGTTGAGTGGCGGAACTCAACGCCGCGCTTTGCCTTATTACCAGAGCGAAGAAATGAAACATTAAATATTTAAATTGAAAATATTAAACATTTCATTTCCTCGACTGGGGATCGAACCCAGAACCTGTCGGTTACAGTCACACTCTTGTGCCGCTGCGCCACGACAGGCCTCAACTCGATAAAAATTAAAATAATCGATATTTCTAATTATCTATTTTAATGTTTTGTCACTTTTGAGACAATATCAGCTTCACGCTGTATCCCGCACGTGGCAGGGTAGGGAGAGGGAATGTGGGAACCTAGTGTTAAGACACTCCGTTCTACTTCCGTTCCCCACTTTCCTCCGAATTTGACTCATTGCGTGTGGAGTGGTGGAACTCAACGCGTCGTTTTGTCTTGTACCAGAGCAAAGAAATGCAAACATTAAATGTTTAAGTTGTAAATATAAAATAAATTAATTTCCTCGAGTGAGGATCGAACCCACAACCCGTAGGTTACAGTCACACACTTGTGCCGCTGCGCCACAACAGGCCTCAGACAATATCAATACATTCAAAATTAAAATTTCAGCTAAATGAATAAAAAAAATCATCTTAATAATTTAAAACTTTTTAACAATTTTATTCACTAATTTTTAAATCGATTAAAATAATACAAACACGAAATGTTGTGGAAAATTTGCCAAAATATAATAGTGGTTAAATAATCTAACAACATTAAAAAAAAATACTAAACGTCCCGTAACGTGTAAGATTTTTTGATATCTTTCATGATTGACATAATAAATCAGTTATAGATTTATTATAAATATAAATTTCGCATATAAATATACGTTTAACAATTGCTACAACAAAATAAATAGACACTGAATTGGTTGCAATTTACAGTTCCTGCTGTTCATTGCTGATTGAAAGCAAACTGCACGTTCATGTTGATAATGTGGCTTCTCGTGGTTTTTAGTTTTTAATTATTGTTTGTATTGAGGGGGACATATAGAAAAATATAGAGGGAGTAAAGAAGAGTGAAGTAAGAGGCGAGTTAGTGAGTTATGATGTATGTACGTTTTACTTACTAACTTATTTAGTAACTTAGCTTCACGCTGTATGCCACACGAGGCAGGGTAGGCAGAGGGAACCCGGGAACCTAGTGTTAAGACACTCCGTTCCACTTCCGTTCCCCACTTTCCGCCGAATTAGGGGCATTGCGTGTTGAGTGGCGGAACTCAACGCCGCGTTTTGCCTTGTACCAGAGCTAAGAAATGAAAATATTAAATATTTAAATTGAAAATATTAAATATTTAATTTCGATCGAACCCAGAACCTGTCGGTTACAGTCACACGCTTGTGCCGCTGCGCCACGACAGGCCTCAGGTATGTACGTTTTCACCAAAATATGTGATAAACGTTGTTTTATTTAGCTTTTGGCATATAGCAAGGTAGATCGAGGAAAAATGTCGCCCAATTTATTACATTTCCAGTTGAATGGCGGAATTAAAAACCATCCATCCGTTTTTGTCTTTTTGTAATGATTGTTGTAAAGTTTCATAGATTCGTACTTACGTTCTACGAATATTTATTACACATGAATTTGAAGTTGAGCTTGGATTAAGGTCTTCAAAAATATAAAAAAATAATAGTTATGTTTTTTAAGCAAACATAAATTTCATACAATATATTTGTATTCTAATCATATATCAAGTTTTATTACGATACCTGTACAATAGGTTGTTATTGTAATCGCGTTAAATTCTTATAGACCTACAACCGTTTACGATGTCACATATAAAATTGACTTATCTTTAGAGCGAAAGAGAAATTCCTTGTTAGGATGTCTTCGATCACTTCCTCAGTACTTCCCCATCACTATCTATTGGATAATAAAACTGAATAAGTAGTATAGAAATAATGTTATCAACGTACTCTAGCCTTAAAGCAATAAGTGTGTATTGTGCGTATACGTTCATATACATATATGTAAAGGCTTCAAGTCATGGCTCTGATTCTGCCTGCAACCCCACTCGAGGAAATGAAATTTTGAATGTTAAAATAGTTAGTAGTAGTAGGTAGTAGTTTTCATTTCTTCGCTCTGGTAAAAAGGCACGGTGCGGCGTTGATTTCCACCACTCGACACGCAATGCCTCGGCGGAAAGTGGGGAACAGAAGTGGAACGGAGTGTCTGAACACTAGGTTCCCAGATTCCCTCTGTCTACCTTGCCATGTGCAGGATACAGCGTGAAGCTGAGTAGAATAATTTGCTTCTGAATTATTTATAACTTTTTTTTTTGTGATTATGACGCTCTTTGTTCTTAAAATAATAAAAATTAAATGTGTCAAAAGCAACATTTCTTCTTCTATTATAAGGAATACATAATTTAAATTAATGTACTGAAATAAATAAACACAAGATTAAAAATTATAATTAGAAATATCGATTACTTTTAGCACTTTGCAATCAACTTAAGTATTCTCATTCCACGTTTGCGCGTACCTGATACATCGAGTACCATTTCCGTTAATTGAAAACCGGCATATTCAATTCTGACGTGGAGTCGAATGCAATGTTGCATTCATTCGATAAGACTATTTAATTACATTTATAAGCTCGTGGAACTAATTTTAAATAACAATGTCCAATAAGTAACAAGTGTGTGTAAATGCAACATGTCGTGGGTTTGTATATCGATGAATGGAATTACTATTATTTTCGTTTTCCACGTTTAGGGAATGAGGCAAAAGCGCGACGTTCAGTTACGTCACTTAATGCGTATTGTCTCAAAATAGGCGAAGCGAAATTGTCTAGTAGGAATGGATTGTCTTAACACTAGGCTCTTAGATTTACTCTGCTTACACTGCGGTTAGCATACTATATTGTGTAGCTAAAATAGTGCAATATAAAATATAGAACTTTTTAAATAAAAATTTGAATTTTTACTTATATCTCAAAATTTTTCAAAATTTGAATGTTTACTTATTTAAAAATATAATAAGTTGTAATATTTAAAATTTAAGCAAAAAAATCCTTCGAGCCGGATTTGAACCAGCGACCTATGGATGACAGCGCAAAATCCCTCTACAGTCCACCGCTCTACCAACTGAGCTATCGAAGGCTTATTACATATGGTAATAAAACAAAATATTTTAGTAAAATTTTATGAAATTATCACGTAACTGCAACGACATCAACACATACAAATGTCATCGACTCGCAACTCAATTTTCTTAAAGCATTTCGACTCATGTATATAAACGAAAAAATAAGCAAGGACATTGCGCGGCGTTGTTTTACGCTATTCAAAGCTAAATTTTTTGAAATTTGTAGCAGGCTGGGAACTGTGTGAAGTGTCTTAATACGCAGCTCTCTTATTACTCTGTTATATATGAGATGAGGCCTGTCGTGGCGCAGCGGCACAAGCGTGTGACTGTAACCGACAGGTTCTGGGTTCGATCCCCAGTCGAGGAAATGAAATATTAAATATTTTCAATTTAAAATATTTAATGTTTCATTTCTTCGCTCTGGCACAAGGCAAAGCGCGGCGTTGAGTTCCGCCACTCAACACGCAATGCCTCAAATTCGGCGGAAAGTGGAGAACGGAAGTGGAACGGAGTGTCTTAACACTAGGTTCCCGGGTTCCCTGCCTCCTGTGTGATACAGCGTGAAGCTGAGCAATATATGGGATACAAGGTGATGAATGAAATACATCAAATATAATATGTCTTTGTTCAATATTCTATAGATACATCATCAAAATAGCTACATGTACAGTAAATTATCGTGACCGCACGTTAGGTAGCAATTTATACAGCGTGAACGACGTTCGACCGCAGCCCGGGCTGTACAGCACTTACAGGCCCCAGACGAGCCTACATCTTGTATTTTATTTTACATTAATTGAAACACGTTATATGGACAGTCGTTTTTGCAGCTTCACGCACTTTAAATAGTATCACGCTTATCGCAGACTGAACTGTAGACTGAGGGAATTTACTGGATTTTAACGCCGTGCATAGTCATTACGAGCGAGGAAATCTAACATTTTATGACCTTCAGTGATAATTCAATCCACAACGACCTTATAGGATGACATGAAATAGTAAATCGTGTATTGTCTTAGAGCTGAAATCTGATAAATCTGTTTTTTTTTTTTAATAACAGTAACTTATCTCTAAAATGAAAAGACTGATTGACACATTTTAATTTTCTATAGATTCAGTTCGACACTTGTGCTTCAGTCGATTCTAAGTGTATGCATGTACACTTAATCTAAATGTTATATTTATATACTATAATATTTATATACTATAATACTTATATACTATAATATTTAAAGTTATATTTAGGAATTTCACCCGCAAGAATAGAACCTATCATCGACAAAGAAATCAGTTACCACTATTACGTTAGGCAGAGTGATCTTGGGGTAGATGCCCCCGTCCCCAGGGTTACACACACTCTGCGACAATATTAAATATTACATTTCTTCAGGGATCAAATCCACAACTTGTTGTACATACATACGCTTATGACCCTGCGCCACGATTGGCCTCAAGTTAGCTATATAATAATGATTTAAAAAATAATATATTAACATAACTATTACGTACAATATTTTAGAAAAAAAATCTGAATAGTTGGCATAAAGTATTAAGTATTATTTTGCTATTTTATTTTTATGAAGTAGCATACGATATATTGTATCTTGTACGGTAGGCAGATAGACAAACGGACAACAAAGTGATTTCGCTTTTATCGGTATAATTTCGCTTTTATCGGTATAATGTACGGAATTCTGAATATATCGTTGCATTTTCTAATAATCGTTTATTTTACAACAATCGTGCACAAATAAAGTTAATCCAAAAACCGGATATTGTTTGTAAACATCAAACTAACCTTGACGTGGCGAACTTTACTGGACGAATTTGGTTCGTTTACCACGCGATGCCTATTTAATAACACTTTAACAAAGAAAGTATGAAAGTTATTAGCCCATCATAACTTATAATTTTCTTATTTTATTTTTCTTTTTACATCTTCACGCTATGTCCTGCCCATGTCAGGGTAAATAGAGGGAACTTGGGAACCTTCGATCCTTGTAGGTGATGAGATGCGCCACGACATATAACTATGGGAAATATTTATATTTTCGGTGCAATTTTTTTTCGCTTATATAATGAAAGAATCAGTTATTATTATATCTGGCATTTGTAAAACAATGTTCGATTATTGCTTTGAAGGAATATTAATTACTGAAGAAAATAAATGAAACTTGGTTATATTTTTAATATTTTAGTAAAAGACAATCTTCAACCAATTCAATAAGAATTTAGTATTACGTGATATCGTCATCACCTAAAGGTTACTTAACGACCTATTCTGATGTCTATGAACAGAATACGGCACTATGCTGGATAAAAATCAATTGTAAGACAACGGGAGGTAGAATTTATGAAATGTCTTACAAACTTATTTTTTTTTAATATTTTTTTGTATAAAAACTGATAGATGTTCGAAACTTTAAAAAGATAAAAAAAAAACTAAGTTATCTAAACTAAACAGAATTGAGTGTTATACATAAAAATAGCTTACGTTGTATCTCGTATAAAGCAAAATAGGCCAAGGTCACTAGTGTTGTGGCACACAAGACCAGGCGAGTCGATTAATCGAACTTCACACGTCTATTTTATCGTCTTACCGGGGAGAAGAATAAAGAATATTCATTCACTGAATAAGCATCGCCGTCCAGACCCGTTGTGTTTACAGTCAGATACGTAGCAGCTGCGCCACTAAGGCTGCAATAAACGATTATACACAGTATTACTTACTTACTTAGCTACGCGCTACATCACTAGCGAGGTAGGTAGAGAGAACGCAGCGCCAAACGCGGCATCGGTCTTCTCGGCATACCTCATTCGCCTCGTCCACTGTCATCAACCTCTACATACATGCCTTCCGGGGGGTCCTCATGCTTTTTACGTGACCTTCCTTCAGTATCGTCGATACTGTGTTTTTAAAGGTCAACCGAGGTCTCATAAATCTTTTTTTACCATTTTTTCTTCACTCATTCACTCGAAGTGCCCAAACCACCTGAGCACGTTCTTCTTCATTCTCACTGTGACATCCACGCTAGTACCTGCCATTCTGTGTATCTCTTCATTGGATATGCGATCAGCTTAACTGACTCCGCATATCCGACGAAGAGATCGCATCTGTACAGTAATCATCTTTCTTACATTCTTCTTCTGTAATACCCACGTTTCGCTGCCGTATAACAGTGTCGATACCAACACTGCATTGTGCGCAGCTATGCTGACGTTTCGCCGTATCAAAAATGCAGCTAAGACCCCGTTAACTCTGTTACCGGCAGCAATACGCCTTTCCACATCCATTTCGTATCTTCCGTCTCTTCTAAACATACTTCCTAGATATACACAGTATTAAGTAAGCAATAAATTGGCCAACGATTCTATTTCGTACTTGTACAAATATACACAAAACTTCATTTTAACTCGAAGAGCGCTTGTCTTTTTGTTTAAATCAAATTCAATTTCGTAAGATAACCTTTTACACGAGATCCGTACGTTAAATATTGCTCTTTAATCTCATAGGTTGTAGTTTCAAAGCTAACTTACAAGTGATAACAAATACTAGAACCGAATTCAAAGGTTAAATCGTGTAAAGCTTATTCTAAGATCATTGATAAAATGGTTACAGGTAACTTTCTTTTGCTGGGTTTTTTGCTGGGCTGGGTATGCAGAGAAAATTCAGGACCTTACTTTTAAGACACTTTATTCGATTTCCCCACTCTTTGACGAATTTGAGACACTGTGTGTTGAGTGACGGAACTCAACGCCGCGCTTTGCTCTGCTACGGTAACGAAGGAAATTAATATTTAATTTCTTCGAGTGGGTATTGAACCTAAAACCTGCTGCGTTTACAGTTGCACGGTTGTGTCCCTGCGCCACGATAGAGCTCAACAATTATGTGTATTTTATTTGCCACTTATTATATATCTTATTTCATCAAAATCAAAGAACGTTTATATATAAAAGCAAGCACTGAGTTAATTTATTAGCTTATCGTAGATGACGTGGATAGCTGACATTTGTCAGCGAGTGCGTGACACACACGTGTCCACATATAATAATTGTGTTTTTTATCTGGCAAAACATATTTTAATATATTCGCGTTTTCTATATACCTATTTTGTCAGAGAAGACTAAGAGAAGCTAAGCCTCTTTAATTTAAATAAAGGGGTTATTTTTTTTACTTTTAAATTACGTAAAATAATTCATCGTCATCAATAATTACAGCTTCATGCTCTATTCTGAATATACCAAGATAAGCATAGGCAAGGTAGAGCAACGTAAGAGTAAGAATTTCCGTCAAACATTCGAGACATAGCGTGAAAGCGAAACTTAACGCCGCGTCCGCTTTTGCGTTGTTTATTGTATAAAATTATAATTGTATGTAGTTTAATTTAAAAATATTTATAACAAGCCAGACAGGAGCTTAAAACAACTTGCCACTGTCATCATTCCTGACTTCTTAACAACTTTTTATCCGAAAGATAAACAAAATATTAGCACAATAAATGAAGAATTCATGTTCCTTTCTGTTATGAAATACTAAAAACAAGAAATAAATCACGTTTTCGATATCCCCCGATAAGCCTTCATCCATCATCGAATCAAATATTTGAGGATACTTCCAATTTGCCGCATGAAGGCACCTTGTCGCTTTTCCTAGCAAGTTGTATTATTGCTCACTTGTCGATAAATCTAACAAGGTTAAACATTTATTATATAGCTTTATTTAATAACTATAATTTACTTGGAACTTTTTGTTATAAATAAATATCGCGACGTGTCCTTAAATGTTTGTTTTGGGACATTCATACAAAATATCAATGTCTTTCATCAAAATGAAGGGTAGCTTTTTTTTTGTTTAAATTACATGACCGTTAATATTTATTTAACTAAGACAAATGTTTTGTTTGTATTTATAAATTTTGATCTGTAGACAAAGAGAGAGATCTACAGCTTTTTAGGGTTACGTACCCGTAACCTGGCTGTATCTTAAAATCGGGATAAAAAGGCAGTTGAAATTCAAACAGATGTTGTATTTTTGTTGCCGCAATAACAACGTTCGAAGAATAAAATATTATATAAAAGGAGCTCCCATACATCAAGCTTGGATTTGTGCCCTTTTGATAGGAACCCTTCATGCGATAGTCTAACTCGCTCCTAGCTCGTTGTTTTCGTCATTTTTGACAAAGTAAATAACCTATAATTTACAACCTGTTGGGGATAACTCGACAAATGGTCATAAACAAAGAGTTTATGTCGTTGCTTTTATTACATCGTTATACGTTTTATTCCTCGATAAATATATACAGATATATGTATGTATATGCAAATAAACAATAAACGTGTCAACTTTAGAAATTGGCTTGACAATAATAAAATTAAATGGCTTCCATCGTTCACTTTGATATTTTAGTGAAGGACTTAATAATTGGGACAATGAAATCGCATGTTAGGATGTTAATGGTTGTACAAATTTCTATAAGACACACATGGGACAAGGTGATATATTTAATACTGGCAACCCGCCCTCTCTAAGTGTTTTATTTTATTTTCTAAATTCAATTATTTTTTTGTTCTAATAACATTATCACTTTTAAGACGATATCATAATTATACACTGAAAACTAAAATTTAGCCAAATAAATGAAATATTGTGTTTTAAATTAAACAAATTAAACAATATTAATCGAATATAAATATGCGTATGTAACAATCGTGAAAATTAAATATTCGTAGCGATTTTGCCAAATTAAAATTGATGTAACCTGTATTTAAATATGGTTAGCCTTTTCTTTAATTTCAACGATATTCTCGAACCTTGCTCTTGCAATTTGACACACAAAGTTCCTAGAGGCACAGTTGCAATTTATTTTTAATATTTTACCTTCGAGTCCTTATGGACCAGTGCCTCAGCCCAAATTTGATATGCCTCGCGCTTGCCAGAAGAAGCAAGTTTGCAGGACGTATCAAATCAAGGCTGTAACTTGCCACAGATCAGCACTACGGTGCTATAAATGTAAAGTTTCACACTGTGCGAAAACCACGCCAGTGTCAGCAATATCTCAAGTACAATGATTATCAGAAAAATAAAAAACTGGCCGTTAGGGATAGGATGAGTAAAATGTACATATACCATCCCAATTAGCTCATTTGTAGTGCCTGCTGATATTCTGCGACTGGCGCGTTTAATGGCCGCGGCACTCCGCACCAGGCAGTGGCCTGAAGACTATAGAGGGGCATCGACGTCAACCTAGTACGGTTCCGAATGTGAAGTCAACTGAAGGTCTAATAAAGAGGCGTTGGGTTGTCCACATCCGGGATTTGTGTAGGTGACTCAACTAATTGCGACCATCCATTCGCCGTAGCAATATCAAATACAGCCCTCCCCGCGTGGTCGAGCCGCAGAAGTATTTGCTTATTAACCTTCATGCTATACAGTCCTGGTAGGCGAATCTAAGTATAAAAACTCGAAATCGAGATATTGTATGTTAAGTAGCGCAACTGAATGCCGCACTTTTTTTTATACGAACGAGAACAAAATTAATTGATTCTTCTGTAAAGGGATCGAACCCACATCCATCGAGCTTACAATCAGTTGAGGCGTCATTGTACAATGACACATGGTGATATTTGTACACAATTATTCAATACAAACGTTGAATTATGAAAGTCGTGGTTATTTTGGATCATTTTATATATTATTATGATTGCACAAAAGCAGCAATCAAAATAGTTGAAATATATTAAATGCATTTGATGAATATAATATGAAAATAACAATGTGTTGAACATTTATATAAAATTGGTAATTTAATGTTACTATGTTTTTCAAAGCTTTAAGGTTCAGTACATGACAGGTTGTAGGTTCAACTCTCGAAAAATAAAATATTTAAGTATAATGTTTTCATTTCTTCGCTCTTATAATAAGACAAACCGCGGTATTGAGTTCAGCCACTCAACACGCAATGCCTCAAATTTGGTGGAAAGTGTGGAATTTATTGAGCGAACAAAAATTCTAGTTTTAGTTTTGCTTATTTAAAAAAATCAGGCACTACAGAATCGTTCATTTATAAAACTGTTACAATTTCGACGATACTAACAGTTAAATAATAATGCGAAAATCTCATAATACTATTAATATTGTCGATTTCCTTTATAATCGCATAATGGCCTTTGTTCGAAACATTTAATTTATATGTTATTAGTCCGGGAGCCAGTGACAGATTTTCATGACCAATTTCCTCCCAAGTAAAATTTCGTAAAATGCATTAAGAAGTTGTGTTATGAAGCTTCGCGATCGTCAGCTGCGACTCCGGTAGTGGGGCAGGCAGTGGCAGCCTCCCACGCACGACGAAAAAAAAAGTTTTTTTAGTCACTTCCTCCCGTTCTAAAATTTCTTGATTAATAGTTTATTTAATATCTTGAAGGAAAAATAAAGTCAGCTGACCATAACATGGCGGATTATACGTCAGCTGGCCGCTTGAATATGAAAAAAAAAATGTATATTTTCAATGATTTCCTCTCAACTAAAAATTAAACTGGTTATAGTTTATATGTTACTGTCAATAAAAATTAACGTCAGCTTGCTGTATCTCAATGGAAAGTTTGTCAGCTGGTAACTTGAAATGTGTAATGTAGCAGCATTATCACCTACTGAATCTTATCAGCTGACGACTTTTCCCTTGACTTACAGCTAGCTGATTTTTTTTATTATTCACCAGAGTATATTAACTATTCTTTTATAAATTTTCATCCGGGAGAAAACACTTTTCTCTAGTTGTTTGCAAGTCAATGTAGTATTGCCAAGCGCTTTAGCGCTGCATACATTTTGTTAGCATTAAACGGGCAATAAATCGCAGTTTCGCTAAAGCGCTGAAACGTTTATTTTGTTTTTATTTACAATGGCCGGCGGGCTTAATAGGATGCGATTATATCAATGATTATACTATTTAATATGTCTATGAGAATCTGAAGTGTCCGTTTTATACTAATATTTGATTATTGTAGTATAAAACACGTGAATATTTATGTTTACAAATTGCATGCCAGCAGAGCTGGGGCCAAAATTACACATTGTCCTTTATTCACAAAGTCACTGCACGGCTAGTTGCTCATGCTACGTTCGCCCTGTCTTACTCTCTCTCAATCGGTCTCGATCACTCTCTCTCTCTCTTTTCCGACACTTCCGTTGCATACCGGCGTGACGTTTCATCTGTAAAAATTTTACCCTCATGCGCCTAAAGAAGTTTCACTTCAAAAAAATCAGCTAGCTGTAAGTCAAGGGAAAAGTCGTCAGCTGATAAGATTCAGTAGGTGATAATGCTGCTACATTACACATTTCAAGTTACCAGCTGACAAACTTTCCACTGAGATACAGCAAGCTGACGTTAATTTTTATTGACAGTAACATATAAACTATAACCAGTTTAATTTTTAGTTGAGAGGAAATCATTGAAAATATACATTTTTTTTTCATATTCAAGCGGCCAGCTGACGTATAATCCGCCATGTTATGGTCAGCTGACTTTATTTTTCCTTCAAGATATTAAATAAACTATTAATCAAGAAATTTTAGAACGGGAGGAAGTGACTAAAAAAACTTTTTTTTTGTCGTGCGTGGGAGGCTGCCACTGCCTGCCCCACTACCAGAGCCGCAGCTGACGGTCGCTAAGCTTCATAACACAACTTCTTAATGCATTTGACGAATTTTCACTCGGGAGGAAATTCGTGACGAAAAATTGTCACTGGCTCCCGGACCATATTGTTTTTAAACAGTTCATTTCTGTTTATACATTAAAAGTAAAATTTTATTTGCGATCTTGACATAATTTCTCATACTGATGTAATGTGGGATCGTGTTACTGTTAGTGTGACAGTTGTGGGTTCGATTCCCACTTGGAGGAAATAATTATTATCAATTTACTAAGTGAGACAATATAACCTAAGACAAAGTACGGCCCACGAAGTTCTATCATATAAGTAACATCACTCAATATGTAACGTCTGGATTTCATGTTAAAAGTAATATGGCATACTAACACTGTAGGTTCTCTTTCCCATCAATCAATATGCATGATGATCAATAAAGTTTGAGGCCAAAATAATAATAATTTTATATTAAAATAAATGTAACATATTGAGAGTAAAGTTGAGAAAGAACTTAATTATTATTATTTTTTTTAATTCTATGCTGTATGCCAAAGTAAATAAGGTAGAAGGAACGTAAACACCTAGTGACACTCCGTTCGGTGTCTTAAACGCCTCTTTCTCTCCACAGAATGCTTGAGGCATTGAATATTTACAATCGCAAGCTTCTACCGCAGTTATATAATATTTAATACATATTATAGTTCCGCCACTCAAAACGCAATGCCTCAAATTCAGCGGAAAGTGAAGAACGGAAGTGGAACGGAGTGTTCCCTCTGCCTACCCTGCCATGTGCGGGATACAGCGTGATGCTGAGTATGAGAGTAATACATATTAGTAGAGTTCAAGCGGGCAAAGCCGCATGAGTCAGCTAGTATTATATAAACCGAAATATTAATTGTGTATTATTAAAATATCTTTTATAAATATCATATAAAGCATACTTTTAAAAAAAATATATTAAATGTATCGGTTTTGTAATTAACTAATCTTGTATGATAATATTCAGAGGGACACCAGATGTGACCTTTTTTTCGTAAGATTAAAAATTCTGCAAAGGTCGGGCAGATTTCATATATTTTTCAAATGAAAGTTTCAAATCAAAGTAAAGATTTGGTTTGATAAATTTCTAATCTAAATTGAAATAAATTTGTACTCAGGTTTTTTATTAATATTAAAACTGAAACTAATTAAAAATGACATCTGTGCAGGAGAAATCGTAAAGAATATTAAAATTATATAAAACGCTATTCATCAATGTCTTCTTTGTCACAGTTTACATCTAATACTAAAAATTACTGAAAAGTCTTGGGAAAAATATAGAAAATAAAAAGATGTATACAACACTACTCCGCTGGGACAGCTATTCGCTGCCGTGATCAGGATTCAAACCCTTAGGAAGTATTATACAAAGTTTAATTTCATTTAAAACCAGCGTTAAGCAGTCGCTTTGGTCACTGCGTTTCGCATTGGATAATGTAGACCGGCAACGCACCAGTGGAGCTAAAGGTAGCTCCACTGGTGCTACACGGGGCCGTGGGCGACGGAGTTTACATACCATCAGGTGACCCGTACGCTCGTTTGCCGTGTCTTTCCATAAAAAAATAGCAGGGTACGCAGAAAGAATCTAATATAAAGATTCTCCGTTTCTAATTTTCCGACGAACTCTGGAAGCATTATGTAACTCTTAAAATTTCCCCGTGTGTATGGGAGAAGCGTTTGGCGCTCCGTTCTCTCTGCCTACCCCGCTAGGGATATAGCGTGAAGCTAAGTAGTAAAGTAAAGTAAAGTGTGTGGGAGTGGGTGAGAATCCAACACACAACTCAGTATACGACTATATTATGATACATTAACACATACCTAAAAGAATTCACTCACAAGTAATCCTATTACAGAAGAAATCTCATATCAGATTTAATATTGAAAAAACAAGGGCTTACTACTCGAGATCGATAGGCTTAATAGAATCCCATTCAGGATCAAGAACCGATACGGTGGAGGAAATATTTCAAAACTTCATGTAATATATTATTTATGCTAGAACTATCTTTGTTTTGTATGGAATTGCTACAATTTCTTTATATTTATATAAACTGTATATGATATTTATGAAATTTAGTTAAATAACTTTTCTGTATTCTTTATTGTATTTTCTTTAACGTTAAATTGAGATAAAAATTATTTTCATTAAGTAATAAAGAAGATTTTCTTATATTAAACAATTGCAAAGATAAATTTTAAATTGTTTTTTCTTTTTCAGTTTGTAAAGTACTTATATGTATTAAAATAAATATTTTTTACTAATTTATCTTTAACTAGCATCAATAAAACTAATTCAAACAGTGTCTAAGCTCATTACAAGTTGAGAAGTTGAACTAAGTGTTGTTTATGTTACTTATTACCAAAGCGTAGAAATTAAAATAACTCATTCTCCGAGTAAGAATCAAACTAAAGAAACTTATAATTGTTAAATATATACGTAGTATAAGACTTTTTTATATATATGACAGGGTAGGCAGAAGTAACCTGGGAACCTAGTATTAAGACACTCTAATTCTATTAAGGCACTTCCGTACCATACTTTACGCTAAGTTATCAGACCGAAAAAAAAATATAGTTAATTTATATTTACACAAATGCATACTATATTTAAAATTACTACCTTTTCAATATTTAAATCAATGTCTACACTTGGAAAGTGAGTAACCACTAAGCCGTCACATCTTCATGTAATCCTTTGTAAATCATTGTTATGATAATAAACTAATCTCACAACCAAACCGCCCAAATACACACGTAACGTGTATTATCAACAATATTAGGGGCATATGTGAAGGGATTAAAATTATCTTAGAAACTGTAATTAAATGTGTATACTCTAACTTGAGAATAGAAAATATTAAATACATTACTTGCTATTTATTATATTCAGTATTTTTCAATCGATTAATCTAAAATGTCTTCTAAGAGAGTGATTCTCTCACTCGAAATTGGATATACTCGTAAAATCGTCTAGAAAGTCAATACTTTCAGGCCTCTTATTTTCTATTATGCAATTATATAAAAAGGTGTGTTCAACATAAAAACACTCCTTACGTTAATATGATTAATAATTCCTGTTACACGTTATTCTTTTTTAAACATTTATGCCATAGCTTGGTACAGCGGGAAAAGGTGTCCAGAAAGGGTATCGGGTATTTGTAAGTTCAATGAAACAAAAATTATTTGTACGCAATAAAAAAGGTTATTGTTTATTATTAGCATATGAATTGGAGAATTATTTGGAAAAGATGATGTTATCCAATTTGATGACCTTTACGTTGCTGGCACTCTTCTAAACGGAAACGAAGATTGGCGATAACACGTTGACATATAGCTATCGATATTGCTGCCATTTCTGATTTGATGTTTTGCTTTAACTGGATTAGATTCTGGAACCACGTTCTTGAGTTGAAACCTGCAAACTCCTGCTACTGTGGGACCAAAAAAATTCGCAACATATCGCAATAACAGTCACTATTCACATTAATTGCTCGGCCTCGTTGATCTTCGTGAAAATAAGGACCAATTATGCCTTTAGCAGACATAGCGGCCCAAACAACGACCTTTGGGCTATGCAGGGGTCGTTCATGCTTTCCTCTCGGATTCTCCACTGCCCAGTACCGACAATTCGCTTCTTCACACGAGCATTCAGGTGAAAATTTGCTTCGTCACTGAACAGTATGTTGTTAAAGTTGTTAAATCGCTGCAACATTTCGTTCGCAAAATTCAGTCGATTAGCATAGTCCGTATCCTTCAATTCTTGAACCAATTGAATTTTATAGGCTTTTAGATGTAAGTATTTCTTTAAAATCAAATGTAAAGACGATTTTTTGATGTTCAACGCTTGGCTTCGCTTTCGGATGGATAATAACGGATTTCGACGAACCGATGCCTCAACTTCTTCTATTGTTTCTTCATCGCGAACTGAACGAGGACGACCAGAGTTTTGAATTTTAACTGTCGCACCTGTATTCTCGAACATCCTGATCCATTTCCCCCCGAGTACTGTTCCATCGTGACTAAAACTCCACAAAATGGCGGACGCCAGGAACCCCTCCCCGCACCTTTTAGACACCCGTTTCGAATATGGCGCGAAAACAAATACCCGATACCTTTTCTGGACACCTGAACGTAAATATAACTTATAATTCCGTCACGGTTCAGGGTTCAAACTTGTGACCATCGCGTAGACGTTTAGATACCATCCTACTACACCACATGATTGATAATCTGATCTTATTTACACATTTCCAATAATAGAACATATAGTAATAACAAGATCAAATATTGTAATTAACATTCTAATAAACACAATTTTGCATATAATGCTGATATAATTAATAATTATTGAAAATAATTAGCAATCGACTACGAGCTTGTATTAGTGCTTGTTGTTCTCATTTGTATGTAAATTAACCATATAATATATTTTTTTTACTTATAGCTTCACCTCAGTGATTAAATGGAAATAATTAAAACCTATGACACTTGACACATTTTATGTAACTATGTCACATGTGATATATGGCACATGATACATTAAGATAACTTTAACAGTTCCGTCAAATACAGTTAGAATCGAATCGTATTTTTTATTATTATTTACCAGTGCGTTTAACAAAATAAAATTTTCGACTGGAAAATCAGGAACTGTGGTAACGCCGCGCATTGTATAGGTATTATTTTTCTTTATTTTTTCAATAATACAAGAGCGATGAAATGAAAATAACTTCCCTAAATGGAATCGAACCCATGACCGTTACGTTTACGGTAACGTGCCTACATATCATTTCAATCTAATAGCAAAATTTGTAATTAATTTGAATAAGTCAATCATGATACATATAACATACATAGATTTTATGCAAGTACAGTAAAGCTCCCTATTCTTAGCCCCGTTTTGCACCCTAATAATAAGTTATTTATAGCTTGTGTACAAGGGCTGGTGAGCCTCTACATAAATAAGGGTACGATATGAAGCGAGCCCAATTGATGCTCTACTATGGGTTAGTAAATACTTTCAAAGGTTCAATTTTACGAGTGTTTGCTGTAACTTTGGAAGTAATGAAATTAATATTTTAGAAACTTCGGCTTCAGTTTAAATTTTGATAAATTTGATTTACTATTCATAAACATATATGAAGGACATATTTTTACGTCACAATACATTTATATGTCACGTTAGAAAATGTTATAGGTGCATTTATATCGGGGCTTCTTTAATATTATCACAATATAGAAGACAACTATTTCAAAAATTCATTAAAGACAGGTATGAAGCAGTCGTTTCGTAGTCGTTAGTAGTAAAAGCAATAATTGTAGACTTGAGCTTGAGCCATTCTTTTAGGAAAATTGTAAGTATTATATTTTTATAAGAAGTTGGCGACTACCACTTTATGTCTAGAACAATTGAACAGGAAATAAAGAACGAGAACGTTTACCACCAGGTTTCTGACATGTCGAACGATGGTATGGGGAAAAGGCCTAAAGCTATTAAATTTCGTACAAGAAAGTTATACTTGATTTTTTTTTTCAGCTTCACGCTGTATCCCGCACTAGGCAGGGTAGGCAGAGGGAACGGAAGTGAAACCTAGTGTTATGACACTCCGTTCCACTTCCGTTCCCCACTTTCCGCCGAATTTGAGGCATTGCGTGTTGAGTGGCGGAACTCAACGCCGCGCTTTGCCTTATTACTAGAGCGAAGAAATGAAACATTAAATATTTAAATTGAAAATATTAAATATTTCAATTCCTCGACTGGGGATCGAACCCAGAACCTGTCGGTTACAGTCACACTCTTGTGCAGCTGCGCCACGACAGGCCTCAACTGTTACTTGATAGATATTTAAAATACAAAATTAAATCGACAATGTATGATAACGTAGTCGACGCATGTTTAATTATAATGTTGCAAACCATCCGCCCTCTGCTCTACTCTACAGGCTGATTCAAGCCTGTTATATATTAAATTTTACGTTAAATGAAAACTAGCATATTGACTATAGGGCTTATAGGCAATATGCTATATACCTGACTTGACGGCACTTTAAGTTTGCTTCATAAATGTATTCAATTGAGTATTTGAACATATTCTATGTTAAAATTTGAGTTATTGAAATAGAAAGTGTTATTTGTAGAGCTGAATATTGTATTTAACAAATATGCATAGAATATCAGATAGGATAGATTTTTATTCTTATTAATTTCTTTACACACACACACACACACACATATATATATATATATATATATATATATATATATATATATATATATATATATATATATATATATATACAAAAAAATCTGTTCCTCCTCATATCCTTGTAGTGTGAATTACTTGAAAAGAAAATTTATTGGGATGTAACAACAACATACAATATTTTACAAGCCCTGAAGAAGGTAAGATATACATAGGAAATACTTTTCTTTAGTATATTCTTTGAAATTAAACTATGTCGTCATTTTTCACTGATCTCCTACATCACGTGAAGTACTTAAAGAAAAGGAACCTGTTTAATTTAATGCATGTTTAGCGTAGGTTGTGTAATAGATGCTATAATTATATTCTAGTTTTATCTTTCATATGGATAAACATCTCGTTAATTATGACATTTTTGTAAGCATAATAATAATGTAATGATTATAAATTGGCTATGTTTCATTTTGTTGTTTTAATTGATCGATACGTTATGATAATATGATTTCGTAAAATAAATAAATAACCACAGTAGTAGATACATGTTGTAGCGTAGGAGAACAAGTGTGCGACTGTAAGCATGATAGCTTGTGGGTTAGATTCTCAAGCAAGTAGATTATTTGATATTATTATTTTATTGCTCTGGTAACGAGGCAAAGGCTGGTGTTATGTACCGCCACTGAACGTGCAATACTTTCAGAATTATTGGGTAACTGAAGGGTCATAATGGAATTTTAGCATTTTAGCATTATGTTCCCAGGTTCCCAGGTTCCCTCTATTTTACCTGGTGTTGTGGGATACAGAGTGAACCAAAAATATCACAGTCAAAATATCTGTTTCTCTTCTAAATCTAGGAACGGGTCGAATTTAGAAAATGTTTCAATTAGTCCCTTACTACTTTAAACTCGAAAACACAATTTAAATTTATTTTTTGCGTAGAAAAATTGAAATGGGAGTTTCTTAACCTTCTTAACCTTTTCTTTTTTAAGAAACTCCTATTTAAATGTTTGTCTACCTTATCATATAAAATTTAGAGCACTAATGTTGTTTTTGGTTTGGTTCTCCATAATAAAAGGAAAACCCATACTCACTATTCACGCATTTCCTTTAACATTTTAAACGTTTCATTAGTCAGTTTAATTCGAGAAATCATTTCAATTTTAAATATAGTAGTAATCACAAGCTTTTGATGAATTATAAAAAAGTTTACAAAGTGCTACGTTTCGACTGACGAAATGAAAGCTTGTAATTAAAGCATTCAGATAAATATACTTATAACACTATTATATTTTAAATGGAAATGTATTTTTTTATTATTCTATAGCCGGCATTGCCAGCTTAAAAGTATATACATTATTTAGGTAAATAATACAAAATCTTTCTTTAGTTAGTGTTAAGTTTCATCAAAATCTGCTCAATAGTTTTTGCTCTGGTGAATCATAATCTCAATTCTTAATTTCTTTTTCTTCACTATCGCAAAGGTCACCTTTGTAAGAGTCCGAAAATATTGTAATAATAAAAATTTTAAGTATTTTTCAATTGTATTTTTAAATAATTCATTCCTACATTTCAAGTGCACAATTGTTTTCAGTATTAACAAGTGGTATTAAGAGCATAAGTCTAAATATCACAGTTTATGAAATGTATCTCACAAACTGTGATCAGGCTGTGGTCTGGTGACAGAGGAAGAGTGAATTTTGCATGGAACCCTTAAATTTTATTATCATTAGCATTACAGACGTTTAGTGATCACTGTATTTAATGACAATACAAAAATGACAACTACAATCACTCATATGTAATGCACCTATTCACACACTCGCGGGCACGGGCACAACATACTGACACACATACTGACACACGCACATACTTACACACACACACACACAAATTCACGCATATACACACACAGGCACATTCACAAGCACGCGTACATACTAAATTATAGTTGATACTTTATAATTAGATTGTATTCTTTTGTTTCTGGTTTCACTCACTTATTTTTAGTTTTTTTTTATTTTTTTATTTGTTTGTTTTTTATTTTTTACTTGTTGTTTTTAATTTAATGTACTAAACAGGGAAGTCACTAACTCCTAAAACGCAGTCTATACTTATTTAGGAGTTAGTAGCAAATAAAGCTGTAATTAGGAACTTTGTCAATAAAATCTTTTTTATTTTTTTTTATTTTTGTTTACTGTAGCCAATGCTCAGTGATTACCAAAGCATTGGTCACCCCAATACTTCAGCCAATTGAACTAACGAACCATTGTATGTACTAGTACGTGAGAGAGCGAGGGAGAGAGACGTATTGTTTATACCCAAAAACTTACCGGAAAGACTTTTTTTTTTAGCTTCATGTTGCATCCCGCACGAACAGAGTGGGCAAAGGGAACCCACCCGGAAACGTAGTGTTAAGACATTACGATCCACTTCCGTTCCCCACTTTCCGCCGAATTTGAGGCACTGCGTGTTGAGTGGCGGAACTCAACGCCGCGCTTTGCCTTATTAACACCAGTTTTATTTATTAATACATTTATTAATTAAACAACAATATAAGTAATTATAACAGTACCGCACCGCGGGCGTAACTTGTACTTCTAAGCTATTCACAAAGTATAAATATTGCTTTTCAAGCAGAAACTACTCCTACCTGTAAACTAAAAAAAATACTTAGAATTAAATATTAATTATTACTCTACAAAATTGTCTTGAAAGTCAAATCAAATATCAGTTGGTATATAAATATAATGTATTAGCATAACTAATATCATATAATATCTAATTTGTATCAAATTAGCATATAATAACCTAAGACTAAGAAGAACTTAGTAACAAAAACTAAAAAATAATGTAGGAACATTATTCTTTTAAACTTTATTTACATTTTTTTTTGTACAATTAGAAATAGAAATTCTAATATCAAATCATCTACAAGGTGACAATCAATCAAAACTGACAATGCATCAGGTTTTCGAGCAATCACAGTCAGTAAAATATAAATAAAGGTAAAATTATAAATAATGATTTTTCGTAGTTTTAAATGATACCCACACCACACTCAGCTTCACGCTGTCTCCCGCACATGGCATGGTAGGCAAAGGGAACCTAGTGTTAAGACACTCCGTCCCATTTCTGTTCCCCACTTTCTGCCGAATTTAAGGTATTGCGTGTTGAATAAATAATAAAAATAATAAATATTTAATTTGAAAATATAACATTATTAAATTATACACTTCAATTTGCTTAAAAGTAATTATATGAATATGTTAAAGATTTGTTTGGTTAAACTTTATAATCTTAGAAACTACTACTGCAAATTTTCAGCCACGTTTTTGTTGTTAACGTAAACTTTTATTTAACTTTTTTTTCTTGTGTTTGACTTGCAAAAGCCTACTTATATCATCGCAACAAAAAAAAACAAAAAGAATATATATACATGAAATTTCATATTTATGAAATTTCTAAAAGACTAACTTAAAACAAAACAATCAAATCAAATAGCTTTCAAGTAGCGCTCTCGTCTGCGTGAGCACGGGCTGCAAACAGTGCATCGTCACTGGACTGTGGACAGTTCACTCGAACGTTTCATCAACAAATTAAGTATTCTCTGGCTATTCTCGACGAGATATTCTTCTATTTTTCTACAAGATGTATTTTTTTTATTTTTATATATCAAACTATAAAACTTCCTATAGTTTGAAAAATATTACCTGCCTTAAAATATTGAAAACTAAATATTATAAGTAGTATAATATTATTTTTCTAAACCAAATTTATTCAACATATTTTATCAAAACGCGGCGTTGTGTTCCGCCACTGAACACGCAACGCCACAAATTCGGTGGAAAGTGGGGAACGGAAATGGAACGGAGAGTCTTGACATTAGGTTCCCAAGTTCCCTCTGCCTACCCTGCCATATGCTGGATACAGTAAGCTGAGTATTTTGTATACATATTGATGAGATCTCTCGTGACGCGGAGACACAAAAGTGCGACTGTAATTACAACAGGTTGCGGGTTCGATTCCCTCTCGAGGAAATGATGTATTAAGTTTACTACGTAATATTGATAGGGAAGCCAATTTAAAATTAAATATACTCACTAGTACCGATATTAAGTCCTCAAGCATATGCTTCATCGAACGAGACGCGTAAGAATACATAATAAAAGCGAAAGATTTTTAATATATTTTTGTATAAATTGCACCTTATGTAAATGTGAGAACTGCAAGTGTCTCAAGGCGGGATACAGTGTGAATATAAAAAAAAAACAGTAACATTAGAATCTATTTATCAAATTTAACAGGTCAGTATCACAGTTAACGTAAAACTGGATTGTTATAACTATTTATGATCTCTCTAACTAATAACAGTCAGTCAACTTTTTTTAATGTATTTTTTATAAGGTATCTTTGACATAATTAAAATCATACGATATAAAATGAATATAAAACAAAACTATATAAGTCCAGCAAACCATAATTATAATTTTAATAATTATGGTTATATGTATGTAAAGAAATAATACTTCTTTAATTTTCTTTATTTATTTTTAATTTTACATTGCCGGTGACATTTTGACAAGTGCTAGACAGAGCCTATGGACGGTTGAGAGATTATGTTGGATAGGGACTTCGCTGACGTTTGTTTTGGTTAACACACGTGTTTGTGAGGATTTCTTTTTTAAGTGATATTTGTATATATATTTTGAGTTAAAAGTGCGGTTTCTTAAAAAGGAGATCGGTTTTATTAAGGTGTTTGGTTGTTGTGAGTGTTTGTAGTATTTTGTCCATTACATTAGCTAATTGTAAGGTAAGTTAGGTTAGTTTATTTTAAAATGGATGCTGATCCGCATCCGCCTGATCCCCCTGATCCTGGTGGTGGCAAATGTGACTCTCAGGTTGCATCAAGGAAAAGGCACGGTGTTGACCCACCTTTACATAATGCGGAACCGATTAAGAAGACAATAATTGACCCAGCTACGGCTACTCCGTCAATCCAAAACTTATTTGTACACCCTTCCCTATCAGAGAGCCCTAAATCCTATCTCGATTCGGACAAAGGCCCTTTTATAGTGTATGTGTCGAGGGAAACCCCAGACCCTGCTGCTGGGACTTCAATCAAAGCAATCAAGTTTGGCCAATTTCTACATATCAACAAAATAAATAACATCATCAGCGATGGTGTGAAAAGTGTTGGTCGCAACAAAGTCAGTGTTGAGTTCTCAACAGCTACTGCAGCGAATTTGTTTATGTCCAATCCCATTCTAAGTCTATGTAAGTATGTGGCAGTTATCCCTACTTTTAATATAACTCGAATGGGTATTGTAAGAGATGTCCCAGTTGACTTTTCGCTTGATGAGTTTGTAGACTCTTTGGAATTTCCCTCGGGTGGTATACAAGTGATGAAAGCAAGACGACTAAATAGAAAGTGTGTAAGCGAGGGTGTGACTACATGGGTTCCGACTCAGTCAGTTGTAGTTACATTCCGTGGTCAAAAGTTGCCTGAAAGGGTCTTTTCCTACCATTCCTCTCTCCCAGTTGAACCTTATAAATTTCCCACTATTCAGTGCTTAAATTGCTGTCGGTTTGGTCACATTAAATCACAGTGCAGATCGAAGCCAAGGTGTTACAAGTGTTCTCAGTCCCACACTGGTGAAGCATGTGACACTAATAGGGAAAATGCTTATTGTTTACATTGTGAAAGCAAACATTTCGCTACTGACAAGGACTGTCCTGAGTTTGCAAGGCAACAGTCCATCAAAATTACCATGTCGCAAGAGTGTATTTCGTATATAGAGGCTTCCGCTCGTTTTCCTCCTGTTCGCAAGTCCTATGCGGATATGGCTAAGGAAATGTTCTCCCCGACCACCTATGCAGTTCCCTCTCCTTCTAAATTTCCAGCCCCTGCTTCCCCTAACAGATCATATAAAAAAACTGTTTTTCATTCTCCTCGTCCCCGAGCTCCTTTAGCAAAGGGATATAATAGTCAAGCTCATCAAGCCCTAACTGCCGAATGTCCGTCGTCCCTTCCTAATGGTTGCGCTCTAAACCAAGGTGTTGACAGTCCAATAGAATCTAGAAAAGATCTATTGGTTGCACTTACTGAAACCCTTGTGAGTATCTTCAGAACCGCTGATGAACTTCCTATACCGTCCAACGTTGCCCAAAATTTTCTAACAATTTTTAAAATACTAAACAATGGCAGCACTGAGCTTCCTACAATGGAATAGTAAAAGTATTCGTGCCAAAAAGCACGAATTACTTAATATTATTTCTTTGTACAACCCTGTCATTATTGCCCTCTCGGAAACATGGCTGGTGCCTGATTCCCGCTTTAGGGTATCAGGTTTCTCCTGTTTAAGGGAGGACAGAAATGACGGGTATGGAGGTTGTGCTATCCTCATCCAGCACTCCTCTCCTTATTCCTGTATCCCTCTCCCCCCTCACAGCCAACAGATTAATGCTGTTGCTGTGAGGGCTTTCAATATCTCCTTCCTATCTGTTTATATCCCTCATCCTTCTTCCTCTGTTTTCCTTGAGCTTAAATCTATTATCTCTTTGCTCCCCAGTCCTGTCTTGGTCCTAGGTGATTTTAACACTCATCACTCTTTGTGGGGGTGTTATTACTGTGATGGGTTATCTCCTTTTTTGGTAGACATGATTGATGATGTATCTCTTTGCATTCTCAATGATGGCTCTCCGACTCGTAGGGTTAATCCAAATCAGAATCCTAGGACTGCTGTTGATCTTTCCCTTTCCTCCCCTTCTCTTGCTTCCCAGCTATCATGGTCTGTTCTATCATCTACCCATGGTAGTGACCATTTCCCTATTCTTATTTCAATGCATAATAGACCCCCTCCTTCCTCCTCTCTTAATTCTTCTTCTAATTTAATTCAAAAACAAGCCAACTGAAACAAGTACGCCGACTCTGTGGATTGCATGTTGGGCAATCTTCCTGAGTCTTCTAATTTTGAGAATATCATTCTTTGTTATGAACGTTTCGTCTCTACCATCCTATCTGCGGCTGATTTACACATCCCTAGAAAACACTCCATTCAGAATTGGATGCATTTCAATCCTTGGTGGGATCAGGAATGCTCTGATTCTGCCAATCGGCGAACAGCTGCCGAGGAGTCATATGCAGTCTATATGACTATGGAGAACTTTGTTGAGTACAAACGCAGAGATGCGAAGTTTAGAAAGTTGATTAGGAAAAAGAAAAAACTTGGATGGGCCAATTTTTGTGAATCCCTTAGTCCTCGTTCTCCTTCCTCACTCGTATGGACAAATGTTAGGAGATTTCGCCGGTCTCTTAACTATGATTCCAGTCCTAATTCCAATAATCCTTCGTTGTGGCTGTGTGATTTTGCTAACAAATTGGCTCCCCCTTTTGTACCACCTCATGACTTATTTGTTTTCCCACTGATTGAATCTTCGGATGAAATGGACACTTGTTTTACGTCTGAAGAAATCAAAAACGTCTTAACGGATTTAAAAGACACTAGCCCAGGTGAGGATAGTATCTCATACTCTTTTATTGCTAGACTAAATGAGAAGTCTAAGCTATATTTTTTAAATTTAATCAACGCAATTTTTCAATCAGGCAATATTCCTTTACCTTGGAAATCCCAAATAATCATTCCTATCCTGAAACCTGGAAAATGTCCTTCGGATCCCAATTCCTATAGACCCATTGCCCTCGCATCTGCTTTATCAAAAATTATGGAACGGCTTTTAAAAAATCGTCTGGAGTGGATAGTGGAAAGCAGAAATATCTTAGCGCCCTCTCAATTTGGCTTTAGAAAGGGCTTAAGTACCACAGATAGTCTCAGTGTTTTTACCACAGACATTCGACGAGCTTTCGCCAAAGGAGAGTATTTAGTTGGAGTTTTCTTAGATGTCGCGTCTGCATATGATAATGTCCTTCTTCCGGTACTCAGGCAGAAACTGCAGCAGCTGAGTATCCCGCCGAAGTTGTCTCATTTCATTTGTAATCTGCTAACCGGCAGATCGATATCTGTGAAACATCCGCTTCTTACTGTACCTTCCAGATTAGTCTGGAAGGGGTTACCTCAAGGCTCTGCTCTTAGTCCTCTGTTGTATAACTTATACACTCATGACCTCGAATTGTCTGTCAGTAGTTTTTGCAATATTCTTCAGTACGCTGATGACATCGTCCTCTACTATAGCTCAAAATCTGTGGAGGACATAACTTATCGTTTAAATACTGCTTTACACTATCTAGACCAGTGGCTCTTTGGCCATGGCTTGGCATTATCAGTAGCGAAATGTCGGGCGGTAGTATTCTCCAAAAAGAGAGTTACTCCTAATTTCGAAATTTATTGTGGTAATGATACCATACAATTAGCAGATAGTGTTAAATTCTTAGGCATGGTACTTGATAAAAGACTGAACGGAATTGCTCATGCTGAACATGTCAGCAAAAAATGTGAAAAAGGTATTAATGCTTTAAGAGCTGTGTCTGGTGTGTGGTGGGGTGCACACCCTTTTACTCAAAAACTACTGTACAATTCAATAATTCGTAGTCATATTGACTACGGGCTATTTACTTTAGACCCCTTTAATAAAGCCGCTACTGACAAACTTAATAGAATTCAGAACAAATGCCTTCGAATTATTTTAGGTGCAATGCAGTCTTCCCCTACCAACGCATTACAGGTGGAGTGTGTTGATCCACCCTTTCCTATCCGTCGTCAATTTTTATCTGACCGATTTGTTGGTAAAATGCTACAGTCTTCTTCCCATCCTTTGTGGTCTAAGCTGTCCGACTTAGCTGACCTCATTCCTCGTGGCAAGCCGCTTCCCTACTTGCTTGTTAGCTACCTTAAATTTACCTCCCTTCCTCACCCTCTGTCTCGCTATCCTGTTAACCCCTTATTCTGTACACCTTATAAGGCTTTAGTACATCACCCCTCTGTCATCACAAATCTTGGTCTAACCAAGGGAGCTGCTGACACCAACACAAAGTTTCAAGCCATAGTAAATGAAAACTGGTTAAATCATATCCTTATCTTTACAGATGCATCTAAGCTTTCAAAGGAAAGCTGTGTTGGTGCAGCATGCTGGATACCAAAATTCAAAATTATATTACAGTTTAAATGTCCTCCCGAATCATCCGTGTTTACTGGAGAGGCTGTTGCTTTGTTAGAAGCAATCCGGTTCACACTCTCCCATGACTTTAAACAGACCGTTATTTTTACTGACTCATTAAGCTGCATACTGGCGGTAAAGAGAAATCCCTTTCATAGTAAATTAAGGTCTTCGATTATTTTAAAGATTCGTGAAGAACTGTTCTCATGTTATCTAAAGGGTTTGGTTGTTACTTTGGCATGGATTCCAGGGCATTCTGGAATTAGTGGGAATGAATCTGCAGACTCTTGCGCAAAATTAGCCATCCAGTGTGGTAATTTGGATCACTTTTCTATTTCGGCCCAGGACCTGTTGTCACTTGCATTAACTCATTTGGATGTGTCATGGTCTGAATTTTGGAATATGTCAAAGTCCCAGAAAGGTAAGTTCTATGCTGCGATCCAACCTAATATCCCCAGGCGGCCATGGTTTTATTCTCAAAAATTTATTGAACGGAGGATAATATCGACCATATGTCGCTTGCGCCTTGGACATGCGAGCACACCTGTACACCTAGCTAAGATCAGGGTCAGGGACCACTCACTGTGTGAATGTGGTCTGGACGACGGTTCCCCTTCTCACATCCTTTTTACATGCCCCAAGTTAATCCATCCCTTATACGATGTCCTTCCTCACAAAGTTCCCCGTCCCCTTAATGTTCAATGTTTGTTAATGTTTGTGTTTAGTCCATTATGTAAATTTCTATGTAAATATATTAGATATAACAATATTAAATTGTAGACTAACACCTCTGTATTATATATTTATTATTACTAACCTTGTGTGTACATAATGTATATATTTATTTTAAGATATATATAAATTATTATTATTATTTTTTTTTGTTATAGGTGAAGGCAATTTTTATCTAGATCTTCTTTTTAATATGCATACTCCTACTGTTTAATATATTTTTTTCTACCGTACAACCTCCTTCGTGTCTTCTCCATTCAACGTGACATTGGCGAAGTGATATGTGCTCAACTGGCACGCTCGGAACGCCATAATTAAAGAACCGTTACCGATTATGTTGGATATTGCATTGAAAAATAGTTACATTGTAATAGATTTATTAATTTATAGGATATTATATAAATAAGAAGAATTGGTGGAAGAATAGACTTTAATTGTCGTTTCTTTGTTTTCAGGTGAGGTTTTAATAATAGTGTGATAAAAAAAGTTACCATCTTTGTAAGAAACTAACAAAATAAAACTTTGTTTTCAGAAGCAACACATGAGTTTATTTTTATCCTAAAATTGAAAAATAAATGTTATAAAACGACAATTTTGTTTGTTAAAATACCAAGAAGGCAGAAACAATGGAACAGCTACGTTTCGAATTTGCAATATTACCGACGAGTGATGGGAAATCAAACATTTATAGTGTAACGTCAATAACAACAAAGGAAGAAAAAGTGTTTGCTATACCAGAAGAACTACAATCTGCTGGCCTTCATAAGGAATTGATAAAGACCGCTGCATATAATAAAGTAAAAAATAGTTTAAAGAAAAGATACCAGACACGAAAAATTTGGATTAAAATGACAGATGAACTGAGGGAAATCTATGTAGATGACGATGGTAATTTACAATTCGGAGAGCAATATCTTGAAGAAATTGAACAAAAAGTAGCACCTGGAGGACAAGTAGCTAATACAGAGACATTGGAAAAAATATTTTCGAAACTAATTGAAAGTACACAAGAAATAAAAAAACAAAATTTAAAATATATTGCAGAGAAGTTTGTGATCGAGAAATTTACAAGTAAAAGCCCAAACGCAAGCCAATGGATTGAAACGTTTGAAAAGGAGTGTTCTCGTTTCGACATTACGGAAGATGGGAAAAAAATTGAGATCCTCCGACTATTCATGGACAAAAGCTGTGTTGACTGGTACAGTTCAATGATTATCAAACTGACGCTAAACTCAGAATGGACAGAGTGGAAGGGAAAGTTTTGTGACACATTTGTCAACCAAGGCTGGAATCAAGTGAGTTATGCACTGTCATTTAAACATCGGGAAGGTTCATTAGTGGACTATGCCATAAAAAAAGAGAAACTTTTATTGGATATGAGGAGAACAATAGACACAGGTACACTAGTGGATCTTATTGCGGCAGGTTTACCAGCGTCTGTACTAGACAAGATAAGCAGAGAAGAGATGAAAGATACAGTTGATTTATTCAATGAGGTCAGAAAGTATGAACATTTGGTAAAAAAATATAAAAATGTGCCCTTCAGAAAATATGAATATCATAAGATAAATACCAGAATTGAAGATCGCAATCCATGCAAAACTTGTGAAAAATTGAATAAAGGCGTCCGCTATCATCCGGAATCTGCATGCTGGTTTAAGCTTAAAGAGGATGACGGGTTGAATAGAAAATTTATCAGACATGTAAATAATTCAGTGATTGAGACAGAGTTAATGAAACGGAGCAAAAAAACTAATAGTGACACCATTAATTAAGATCAAACTACTATTAAATAATGAAATGGAAATCGATGGAGTATATGATTCAGGTTCTAATGTTTCTCTCATCAATTCCAAATTATTAAAAATAAGATCAAAAAGAAATAGTCAAACGAAGAGAATTTAGTAACAATTAATGGTGTCAAAAAGACAAGTGGTTCGACAAACCTAAAAATAAAAATTTTTGATATAGAAGAAAATGTAGATGTATATATCATTGATAAGTCAAATTTCAGATATGATTTCCTAATAGGATTGGACATGATAAAGAAATACAAACTTGTACAAAATGAGGACTTAAAAATAAGTCAAAAACAATACTTATTAAAAAACAATATAAAGGAAAAAGAAGAAGAGATAAATGAAGAAAAAAGTGAGGATAACAGATTAGAAAAAATATACGAAATCAATTTTAATGAACATATTAAGGAAGAAGACTTTAAAATAAAAATTGATCACTTAGATGAAAATAAAAGGAACGAAATTAATAAACTTATACAACAATATAAATCAGTATTTGCCAAAGACAAGTATGATGTAGGAACAGTTAAGGGATATGAAGCAAGAATAGATTTATTGATGGATAAATACTGTAGCAAAAGGCCATACAGATGCACAATAGAAGACAAAAAAGAAATTGAGGAACAAATAGCAAAATTATTGGATAATGAGCTTATAGAAGAGTCTTACAGCCCATTTGCAGCACCAGTAACTCTAGCATTTAAAAAGGAGGATAATAAAAAATCAAGACTATGTATAGACTTCAGAGATTTAAATAAAATAGTAGTACCACAGGCACAACCCTTTCCATTAATTGAAGACCTGATGATAAAAACAAGAAATTGTAATTTTTTCACAAGCCTAGACATAAATTCCGCATTTTGGTCTATACCACTACGAATAGAAGACAGGAAAAAGACAGGCTTCGTCACACAAGAAGGACACTTTCAGTGGACTTGCCTACCATTTGGGCTGAAGACTTCGCCAGCGATATTTCAAAGGATATTGAGTAATATACTTAGAAAATATAAACTTACCGATTTTTCCGTAAATTATATAGATGATATTTTAATATTTTCCAAATCTTTTGATGAACACATAAGTCACTTAAAACAGTTACTAGAAGCAATTCTTACAGAAGGATTTCGATTAAAATTTATAAAATGTACGATTGCATCAGCGTCTGTCAAATATCTAGGACATATTATACAGAACAATTCTATCAAACCAGTGAAGGACAACCTAATTTCGATAAGGAATTTCCCCGTACCAAAGACACAGAAGAATGTTCGACAGTTTTTGGGTAAAATCAATTTTTACCATGAATATATACCAAGAAGCGCAATAATACTAGACCCACTTCATAATTTATTAAGAAAAGGGCAGAAATTTTATTGGTCAGAGAAATGTCAAATAGCATTTGATAAAATTAAGAGCCTGCTATGTTCACAACCGATACTAGAAATTTTTGACAAAGATTTACCAATAAACATCTATACCGATGGATCGTTGGAAGGCGTTGGAGCAATTTTGAAGCAGGTCCAACCAGATGGTAGAGAAAAACCAGTTGCCTACTTTTCAAAGAAACTAAATGGAGCGCAAAAGAAAAAAAAAAGCTGTGTATATTGAATGTTTGGCTATCAAAGAAGCTCTGAGATATTGGCAGTACTGGTTGATTGGTAAATCATTTACAGTTTACTCGGACCACAAACCACTGGAGAATATGAACTTAAAAGCAAGGACGGATGAAGAGTTAGGTGATTTGACTTATTACCTTTCACAATATGACTTTAAAATCAAATATTCTCCAGGAAAGGAAAATGTAGAAGCAGACAGTTTGAGTCGAAATCCTGTATTAGAACCAGAGGAAAATAAAGAAGAACAACTGAAAATAGTGAACTTAATTACATTGGAAGATATTATAATGGATCAGAATAAAAATAAAGAAATACAAAGCAACAAAGACAAAATAATACAAAGACGTAATGTATATTATAAAAAAATAAGGAACAAAGAAAAAATAATACTAACAGAAAGATTCAGTATCAAACTTATACAACAAGTACATAAAGACCTGTGTCATATTGGAGTTGGACAAATGCTAAAGAGTATTAGTTCTCTGTATGTAACAAAAAATTTAACAAAGAATATAAAAGATGTTTGTAGAAGCTGTGAGGTCTGCATAAAAAATAAAACAAGAGGACAACACAAATATGGATTAATGTCACACTTAGGACCGGCGAAAAGACCTTTTGAAATAGTGTCAATAGACACAATTGGAGGTTTTGGTGGATCAAGATCAACAAAGAAATATCTACATCTTTTAGTCGATCATTTCACTAGATACGCATTTATTATTACATCTAAAACCCAGAGTGCACATGATTATATAAAGCTAGTAAACAAGGTTACCGAACCAGATGAGATTGGAATACTTCTCACCGACCAGTACCCTGGTATAAACTCCACAGAATTTAAGAAATTTCTTAGAAACAAACAAATAACAATAATATTTACAGCAGTTAATGCACCTTTTTCTAACGGTCTAAATGAAAGGTTAAATCAAACACTAGTAAACAAAATAAGATGCAAAATTAATGAAGATGAACAAAAAAGAGCATGGACAACAATAGCACATGAATGTGTAGAGATATACAATCAGACCAATCATTCGATAACTGCCTTCTCACCAGCCTACTTGTTATATGGAACAGATGTTACAGTCCTACCAAAGGAACTACGTCAAGAACGTGAAAAAAGTGTCTGGATGAGAGATAAAGAAACAGCGCTTAATAACACTTTGAAATCACATGACTATAACAAAATGCGTTATGATAGAAATAGAAAAGATAAAGAATTTAATGAAGGAGATATGGTTTATGTAGAAAACGGGAATAAACTAAATAGAAAGAAACTAGATCAACTAAGAATGGGACCATATAAAATAATAAAAAAAAGAACAAATACGATTTACGAGATTGATACAGGACATAAAAAAACGGAGTCAAATCTATTTCATGTTTCAAAATTTATTCCAGTACAGATAAAAGAAGAGGAAGATACAGGTAATGAAAACATAGGAAACCACATGGAAGAGACCTAGAGAAAATCCACGGGTAAATTTTCTTCCCCACGGGGGGGAGATGTAAAGAAATAATACTTCTTTAATTTTCTTTATTTATTTTTAATTTTACATTGCCGGTGACATTTTGACAAGTGCTAGACAGAGCCTATGGACGGTTGAGAGATTATGTTGGATATTGCATTGAAAAATAGTTACATTGTAATAGATTTATTAATTTATAGGATATTATATAAATAAGAAGAATTGGTGGAAGAATAGACTTTAATTGTCGTTTCTTTGTTTTCAGGTGAGGTTTTAATAATAGTGTGATAAAAAAAGTTACCATCTTTGTAAGAAACTAACAAAATAAAACTTTGTTTTCAGAAGCAACACATGAGTTTATTTTTATCCTAAAATTGAAAAATAAATGTTATATATATTTAATTTAAAAAATATAGCTCACGCTGTATCCCTGGCAGGGTAGCCAGAGTCAACGGAGTTTCAAACGCTCGGCATATATATTTCGTCTCGTCCACTACTTGCTGCTTGCTTCTTACGTGACCTTCCTTCAGTATACTAGACACTGTGTATTCGAAAGTCAACCGAGGTCTCCCCCTAGCTCTCTTGCCACTCACTTTTCCTGCATAATTCTTAAGGAAGGAAACCAAATAAATAATAGCACAGTTACAAACTACATAAAATGTACATATTGTATAAAAACTTACAATTGGAGAATGCGACGTGGCGCGGTGGCACAGCGTGTGATGTTACCATCATCATCACATGTCGGTTGTTGGTTCGATTCCTGCTTGAGAAATCCATTGCTCTGGTGACCAAGACTGATGAATTGAATTCCAACACTCAACATAGAAAGTCAGGTGTCTCTACACAAGTTTCCATCTGCCAATTCTCCTAAGCACTTCTGCAAAAAATAAACTAAGACTCGCTTTAATTCTATATGCAGTTGCTCTAACCAATTAAGCTATGGGCTCTACAAGGATTGTAATACAAATGCTGAAATGATCGGCATTTTATACCGAATGCGTAAATAAACCAGTTGGTATAGTGTGTATAACGCATGAGGCAGGGTAGACAGAGGGAACCCGGGAACCTAGTGTTAAGACACTCCATTCCACTTCCGTTCCCCACATTCCGCCGAATTTGAGGCATTGTGTGTTGAGTGCCTCAACGGAACTCAACGCCGCGCTTTGCCTTGTACCAGAGCGAAGAAATGAAACATTAAATATTTAAATTGGTTACAGTCACACGCTTGTGCCGCTGCGCCACGACAGGCCTCTATATGGTATAGTATGTAATATATTTTAAGTCAACGTCATTACAAGATTCAAGCATTTATGCATCATTTTTGCTGCATTTTGTATGAAATTCGTCACGTTTTCAAATCCTAAAGGATACTTCTCTTGTCGACGACGACGACGACGACAACGAGTCCGATTCGCAGTTGACCAATTTTATTTTTCATTTTTATTCTTTTATAAAGATTTTGCGCGTTGAATGTAAAAACACAATGTCACGGGAAAAGTAATAAAATATTTAAACATTAACGGTACTTGAAATATAATATTTAGTAAGATATTAATTTTTCCTCTACTTGTTCAGCTTCACGCTGTATCCCGCACTTGGCAAAGTAGGCAGAGGGAACTTGGGAACCTAGTCTTAAGACACTCCATCCACTTCTGTTCTCCACGTTCCGCCGAGTTTCATGCGTTGCGTGTCGAGTGGCGGAACTCAACGCCACAAGATTTTAATTTATCATTTTCATTCTCAATATCTGTGTAGGTAAATTGTAAAAGAGCATCTGCCATCTGTTTTATTCGACGACCTGCTCTGCCGTCTTGCTAGTTACGGAGTTTCACTAGGTTACGGAGTTGGATCACCTATCTATTTAATAACCCTGAGTTTCTCACGAGCCTTTGTACGGGAAATTAAAGATGCATTTTTTTTTCATAGGGACATTGTATTGGAAGACAGTTTATATCAGCCTTATTTTATTGGTAATTTAGTTTTTTAGACAATTTTTCAGTTATCATAATAAGTGTCATGAGGGCTGTCGTGGCGCAGCGGCACAAGCGTGTGATTGTAACCGACAGGTTCTGGGTTCGATCCACAGTCGAGGAAATGAAATAATTATTTTAATTTAAATATTTAATGTTTCATTTCTTCTCTCTCGTAATAAGGCAAAGCGCGGCGTTGAGTTCCGCCACTCAACACGCAATGCCTCAAATTCAGCGGAAAGTGGGGAACGGAGGTGGAACGGAGTGTCTTAACACTAGGTTTCCATTTCCCTCTGCCTACCCTGCTTTGTGCGGAATACAGCGTGAAGCTAAAAAAAAACATAATAAGTGTTACTTGCACTGATCATATTACTTACTTACTTACTTACTTAGCTTCACGCTATATCCCTAGCGGGGTAGGCAGAGAGAACGGAGCGCCAAACGCTACGGTCTCGGCATACATGCCCTCCGGGGGGTCCTCATGCTTTTTACGTGACCTTCCTCCAGTATCGTCGATACTGTGTTTTCGAAGGTCAACCGAGGTCTCCCCCTCCCTCTCTTACCACTCACTTAAACTTCACTGATCATATTAATAACATAAATGTACAGAATTCAAAGCTGATCAAAACTAAATTACTATTTATATTCGATTTTAGTATAGTATATATGACTGTATTTTTAGTTAAAATTTATATTGCTTATTGACTGACATTGTTTTGAAACTTTACTCTAATGGTTAAACATTTCTTTATCTATGTCCACGTACATATATTACGACCTTGCTTTATTACCATAATTAAAACAAAGTCGCTTTAAACGGTTGGGCGCATAAACTTTTAACGGTTGTACGCGTGTGAATTTAAGTGGATGCTATGGATGACAGCGCAAAGTCCTTCAACAGTCCACCACTCTACCAACTGAGCTATCGAAGTCATCAGTGGTGATAATCAGTGGTAATAATACAAAATATTTTAATAAAATGTTATATGTTAAGAAATTATTACGTAACTGCATCAACGGCAACACATACATACATATGTCAACGACCCGAAGCTTAATTTTCTTTGATAAATGAATATTTCAAAGCCTAATGTTTTGCAATTTGTAGAACCCTGGGTTCAAAGTCTCTTAATACGCGCTTTTCCCTGATTACTCTGTTATATATAAAGTGAAATTTAAAAAAAAAGCAAAATATAATATGTCCAAATTCAATATTCTGTAGAAACAACATCAAAATAGCTACATCTACAGTAAATTATCGTGACCGCACGTTAGGTAGCAATTTATACAGCGTGAACGACGTTCGACCGCAGCCCGGGGTATTGCACTTACAGGCCCCAGACGAGCCTACATCTTGTGTTGTGTTTTACATTAATTGAAAGACGCTTTATATGTAGATAGTCGTAAGTCGGAATGTTGTTCAGATACAGTGAAATTATATAAGCAAATATTTTTGTAGCTTCACGCACTTCATGATGTATCTCGGCTATCACTTTCAGATAGCTCAGTTTCCTACTTTGCGTACAATTTAGAATATATTGCGTGTGCGCGACGTGAAATAGTAAACTTTATATTGTCGGCTTGAAGTATAGATCTGATTAATCCGTTTTTTGTCTACTGCTATCTAATCTCTGAAACGGTCTTACCAGATTTACATATCGACAAAATTACCTTAAAATCTTTATTCATTAAGCTAAATTTTATTGTTATTATTATTTTCAATGTAAATCTTTACGTTGTTCTAAAAGAGATCATTTAATGAATAATTTTAGCGGGCGGGTCGGTAGTGTAATAATAAAATTTTGAGTATATTCATGATTTTTTCCTGCAAAATTAGAAATTTCCCATAGGTAAAGAAATAAACAATTAAACAATGAGTAGAAAATTAATATATCTATTTTATAACTTTTACGTAAACTATCGATAAATTGTAAAGTTCCAACATTTTCTAAGATTCTACTATAGTTCGAATAAAGTATCAAGCATTATTTTGCTATTTAATTTACTGTTATCGGACAACATAGAGACTTCGCTTTTCTTTTAAGAAAATTTGTCAGAATTCTGAAAATATTGTTTCATTTTCTAATGATCGTTTATTGTCCAAGTATCTCGGTAAAATAAAGTCAGCTTAAAAACCGGATACCTATTGTTTGTAAACATTAAACAAACCTTGTTGAGGCGAACTTTACGGGTCCAAGTTTGGTCGTTTACCACGCGATGCCTATTTGACAACACTTTAATGAGGAAATTATGAACTTTATTAACTCATCATAACTCATATATTATATTTATTTTATTATTATTTTTACAGCTTTACGCTGTGTCCTGCACACGGTTGTTGCACTTAGGAACCTTGAATCCTTGTAGTTAATAAAGGATGAGAAATATGTATGTTTCCGGTACAGATTTCTCGCATATTTTTTTTTGCTTTCGATTATAACTTTGAATGAATAATAATTACTGGAGTAATCTTGAACTAATTCAAAAACAACTAAGAGTTACGTGATTCTCTTATCACCTAAAGGTTACCTAACGACCTTTTCTGATGTTTATGAGCATAGTACCCATACATATTGTTATGCAGATGATAGATGCACTGTGGACGCTGTATACTCCAGCCGTGCAAGTCTTTCTCGGGAAAACGTCGACCAGTGCTGAAACCAACTTGTGTCTTCCGTTGAGGCATCCCACCAAGAATTGGATGAAAAGAACCTAGTTCAATTCAACCCCCAGACGACACAATTCTGCGCGTTAACCACTAAAAAAAAACCCCATTTGTCGTATCACCAGTTTTCAAAAACACTCTCCTTAAAGCCGCGCCCTGCATCAGTATATTGGGCCTCAGTTTTTCGAGCGACTGCCAGTATCGCGATCATTTGGAAAGCAAGGCCAAGTTGGCCTCTAAGAAACTGGGGGTCATCAGCAAAGCGAGACAGTATTTCACGCCAAAACACCATTTGGCCCTGTACAGGGCCCAGGTTCGGCCTCATATGGAATACTGTTCTCACCTCTGGGCTGGTGCACCCCAGTATCAGCTTGAACCATTTGATCACGTACAACGTAGAGCCGTTCGAATCGCTGGGGACCCAATGATCTGATGATGAACATATCTTCACTGTGCGTTCTCTACCGCATTTTTTGACGCTCGGTCAAACTGGTAAAAGTTAACGGTCATATCTCCCAACTAAATTTAAAGTTTCCATCGTACTTTAAGTAGTAATTAACCAGAAAAGTTAGTAAAAGTGTGTAAAAAGTGTTATTAAAACTATTTATTAATAGAAACCTCCATATAAAGAAAGCTTTAGTGATAAACAATAATTGTTAAATACGAATTGGCTGACGTCTTTGTACTAGTGCATAGTGTCCAGTGCATACGATAATCGCGGTTCCGTGTGTGGTGCAAGTGCTATATTCCCGTGAAACGGTGCATGTATGAATCATTAGTCAATACGTGAGGTCTTTTATCAAAGATTAATAGTACGGTGCTGTCACTTCCCACCGCTTTACTCTGAGAGACATACGATTAAACCATCAACTTTTAACAACATGAAGTGCAACGGATGTTTCAAGAACACCAAGGACTTAAATAAAATTAAATGTTCGGCTTGTGAAAAATATTTTTGCTCATTATGCATAAATATATCCGGTTTCACTAACGAAAAAAAGAGCATTTGGAAATGCCCTGATTGTTGTGCGTCACAAAAAAGGGGTGGAGATAATAGTGCTACGCCCGTTAGACCATCGGAAGATAACGTTACTCTTCGTAAGAAGACTGATGTAGCATGTACATCTTCTGCAAGTAGTGCGGAGGTAAAAGAGTTGACCAATGAAGTTCGTCTATTAACGCAAGAAATTTATTCCCTAAAAAAGCATCTTGAAGACGCGATAACGTCACTCCGCAGCTGCGAGAAACGCCTTGATGAACTGGGGTCAGCGATTGCTAGCAATCGTATTAAATGTCTAGAAGATCGGGAAAAGAAAACGGAGACATTAAAAAACACAATAAAAGGCTTACAACAAGAATTAAATACTCAGAGTCAAAACCATCTGCGCAATGAACTTGAATTGTCTGGTATACCTGAGGCAAACAACGAAAATCTCCATCACATAGTTTTGTTAGCAATTCGAAAGGTAGGAGTGGAGCCTGATGGTAACGACATTGATTGGGTGGCGCGTGTAGGTCCTCGAGGTCAACCTTCGTCTGCCATACATGGCAGAAGATTTCATAGGCCGATAGTTGTTCGTTTTTTACGAAGATCCAAACGAGATGAAATAATCAAAGCAGCAAAGACACGACGAAACATAATGAGCGCTGATCTTGATCTACCGGGAGAATCGCAAAAAGTGTTTTACAATGAACGTCTGACCAAAGCTATTTGAGAGCTTTTTCGTGAAGCTCGTAAGAAAACTAAAGAAAGGGGATTCCATCATTGTTGGTGCTCACAAGGCACCATATTTATTAGACAACATGAAGGCAAGCCAGCTCGCTCCGTTCGTAATTGTGACGATCTTGCTGAAATTTTCCCAATGTCGTCGAGCTAATTGCTTATCACTTTTATTATATTATATAAACTTAACTTCAGTTATAATTTTATGTAATATTAATGTTAAACTAACACTCACACTTGCATTTAAAGGTTTATATTATAATCTTATAATTAATAATATATTACTAAATACTTTGTACACAGTTAAAAAATCGTGGCTTATGTGCTCATTCTTCACACAATCAAACCATTATTTTGTTAAGCAAATTTGTCGTTATCTATCTCTGTTCTATTATAAAATAAGTAAATATTTATGTGGCAGTCCAAATTTTAGGATGAACTTAATAATCTCATTTGTTATTATTAAAATCATCTATGTAATAACCTACACTAACAGGCGATAGTTTACTCAATAATGATGAGTTAGATACATTAAGCATAAACTGCCACGTTATAAAGGAACCTGAGCACTGCAATAATCTTTTAACGCAAGATTATAATCTTAGTATTCTTAGCCTTAACATTAGAAGCCTGAATAAGAACTTTGATACGTTTTTAACAACATTAAAGCGCTTCGACCGTTGTTTTGACGTAATTATTTTAACAGAATGCTGGCTTAATGATTTTTCTATAATTCCTCAGCTGCATTCTTATACAACCAGTTATACTCAAAAAAGAATAAACCAAAACAGCGGCATCGTAGTTTACGTTAAAGACATCTGGAATCATGTAGTGTCCGAGCCAAAACTTGATGATGCAGACGGCTTAGTGATACAAATATCTGAAAAAATTATAATTTTGGCTATATATCGCCCACCATCATTCAGAAAAACAAGTAATTTTTTGTATTCTTTGAATACAATACTGAAAAATGTCAGAATCTAATAAAACATTAATAATGATCGGTGACCTAAATATTAATCTCCTAGACTCGACAAGTAATCAAATCATTGAATACTTATGTCTTACAGCTGAACATGGACTATTTCCGGCAATCACCAAACCAACAAGAATAAATGCTTGCCTTGACCATATCTTTATCAATAAAATAAAGGGAACCATTGGTGTAATTTGTAATAGTGATATAACGGACCACGACGTAGTTATACTTGGACTATCATTAAACATGCCATGCTGTAAACCTAAAAGCCAAGTTAAAATTAAACATGACATAAGAATTAAGAAAGACCTAAGTGATGTCAACTGGGCTGAAATATTTGATGCAAACGACATAAATAATACTGTTAATAGCTTCTCTTCCCTGCTGGGTCAAATTATTAGCAAAAACGCAAAGAACGTATTATAAAACCCTGGATTACGCCTGGACTAATTCGGTGCATGCGACATCGAGACAGGCTGCACATGCAGTCACGAAAACACCCGAATGACACATTGAAACGAATCATTTATACTCGCTATCGTAATTTTTGTAATGACCTATTGCGCAAACTTAAGTCAAAATATGATAACTATAATTTATCACTTTGTGCTAATAATCCCAAAAAAATGTGGAAAATTGGTAAGAATATTTGTCATATTCCTAGAAATAACCTAGAATCCTGTGAACTATTAGAGATCGAAGGTACCATTGATGCTAAAGACTCACTAGATAAATGTAATAAATACTTTTCAACAATAGGTCAGTCTATGGCAAACAGAATATTACAAGTACAAAATACCGATGAGAAGAAGTTAACAAAGAAAATCTATCCCAAGCATATCAAGTCAAATTCTTTCTTTATGACGCCCACTGACCAATACGAAGTACAGTCTCTTATAACATCTCTACAAAACGACAAAGCACCAGGTATTGACGACCTTAACAATTTCTTACTTAAGGAAATTAAGGATTTCATTGTTGTACCTCTGACCACAATATTCAATCAAAGTCTATTGACTGGAACATTTCCTGATAATTGGAAAATGGCTTGTGTCAAACCAATATACAAATCTGGGACGAAAGATTGTCCGCAGAATTATCGTCCGATTTCTTTGCTAACTGCGTTCTCTAAGCTACTTGAGAAAATTGTAAGCCGAAGAATTACAAAATATGTCGAGGACAACAACTTGATCTCTTCGAAGCAATATGGCTTTAGAAGATGCAAATCCACAGAAGATGCAGTATCTCAGTTAACCTCGGTAATAGCCGCTTCTTTGGATAATCAAAAAACCAGCATTGCTGTTTTTCTAGATTTGTCCAAAGCTTTTGACACTGTATCGATTCCAATATTGCTAGAAAAACTTAATACCCAATTTGGCATACGTGGAGTGGCACTCGAATGGTTTCATAGTTACCTAACAAATAGAATGCATTGCACTAGACTAGACAAATACAAAAGTGATATGGAAAAAGTCAACTTTGGTGTACCACAGGGAAGCATTCTGGGACCTACCCTGTTTAATATGTACATTAATGATATACACGATAATGTTGATGGTGAGATAGTCTGTTATGCAGATGATACGGCCATTATATATGAAGATACCACATGGCACGATGTATGTAAAAAAGCTGAAGAAGGTACTCGTAAAATATCATCATGGCTGTCTAATAATCTCCTCACACTTAACATATCAAAAACTCAATACATTTGTTTTCATAAAACCATAAGTTCCGCTCCCGCTCAGACGTTTCAATTTAAACTACACACATGTCATGAACAAAGTCAGTGCAACTGTTCAGTGCTTACGAAAGCACATTCCACAAAATATTTGGGAATCATTATAGATCAAAATTTGAATTTTAAGATCCATATACAAACACTCTCAAGTCGTGTGCGTAAAATTACCAACATTATGAAATTACTAAGATCATCAGCTTCACTCAAAATCTTATATAATGTATACTTTGCTCTTTGTCAATCAATAATAGTCTACTGCATAAACTCCTGGGGTGGGGCCTCAAAATCCCTTTTACTCCAGCTTGAACGAGCTCAAAGGTTTGTTCTTAAGGTAATGTTAAAGAAGCCTTTCTTATACCCAACTTCCAAGCTTTATGAAGATTGTAATGTTCTTAGCGTGCGTCAACTATTTATTCTTAAAATTGCACTTAAAGCTCACCGGACGGTTATATCTTCTGAAGACTATAAAGTTCTGATCAAACGTCGAAATTTTAACATCCCTTTGTCAAGTATTAAATCCTTTTTTGCTAGACGTTTTAGTCCTTACATAGAATTATTCCTTTATAACAAAGTTGCCAATATTTGCGATATAAAACATGACTCAATTAAAAAGCCAAATTAAAAATTGTTTCCTGGCTTGCTTCTTTAAATTATGATTTAACTGAAAACCTTATGTTAACAAAACAATGAACAACCTATCATATTATTTCTGTAATTGTTCTTAAAAATACCCTTTAAATGTTCTTTGTTTCTTTTTGTTTTTTCTTATATTAATTGTGTAATAAAGCTATTTGTAAAATGAGTGTCAACAGTAGTTGTAAGTTGTTAAACTGTAATTTGGAACCCACGATACAGGAATACCTAGTGTGGGTACCATTATATATATCCAAATTGAATGCTGTTTTGTTAATAAATAATTTTTATTTATTTTTTTTATTTATGACGGGGAGTGTTCTGGAAAACTGTTTGACTTGGTACCTGCCGCCGAATTTTCTAACCACACAGTACTCCACAAGTTACTGTACCATCCACATGATCTGGACACGTACTACCGTGCGGTTTCGTAGGAATTTCTTTCCACGCACCACACATCTCTGGAACGACCTACCCGCGGCAGTATTTCCAGGTCGATACGACATGGGTACCTTCAAAAAGCGCGTCTACCTACACCTCAAAGGCCGGCAACGCACCTGTAGCTCCCCTGGTGTTACACGGGGCCGTGGGCGACGGTAGTCACTCACCATCAGGTGACTCGTGCGCTCGTTTGCCTTATCTTTTCCATAAAAAAAAAAGTAGGTTACTCTACCGGTATTAATTTTTACCACGCGGAGTAATCCGGGATAAAAATAAGCATCGGTCAAGTGTGATACTGATTTCTCAAAAAGCTTGTTAGACGTTTTTACTTGTTCATATCTTTTAATTGCATTGTTGATTTGATTGTCAAATTAGAAGCCAATTTTCTGTGATTTCAGAAACTGTAAACCTTAATATATAGTAGCAATTAAGGCTTTAAGCCTTCCCACAATCCTTTAGAGTAAACAGTGTTAACAGTAGGAAAAATGAACAAAAAAGTGATAATTGAAATGAGTTCGCATTTAATTTGCAAGTTCGCAACTTTAAAAAGATAAAGATAGAAGAAAAAACTAGTTACATCTAAATTAATAGAATTGAATATGTTTACTATTTTTAAAGTTTTATTCCACACTTTGGAAAGAAAAATACTAATTTAAAAACGTTTAAAAATTTTGAAACAAAGTAGGATTTGTCGCCGGGCTTCTTGAAAACCGTCCTAGCGCTCTGACCAACTAAGCCATTCGTTCTCACCAAGCTGCGTCGATTCTTATACTCTTGTTACAACTTGTTTATGTTGTTTGCATCTCTATGGAGAGATTTTTTTACATTTCCGGTACCCAAAGAGAAAGCATTACCTATTTTTAGTATTTTTAAAGTGATATTCCACACATAGAAAACAAAAACACTAAATTTAAAAATTAATAAAAAATTGAACGAAGCAGGATTCAATAGACTGTTGTACACAGTATTAAGTAAGCAATAAATTAACAAACGCGCTTATTTCGTTCTTGTACAAATTTACAGCAAATTTCACTTCAGCTTTAATGGCGCTTGTATTTTAGTTTAAGTCAAACTTAATTTCGTAACATAAACTTCTATGCGAGATCTGTACGTTAAATATTGCTCTTTGATCTCATAGGTTGTAGTTTCAAAGGTAGCTTACAAGTGATAACGTTAGGCAATGGCGGTCAAAATATGATGGCTCATGTCGTATGACAGTAACTATATATATACAATATGGTTGGGAATTTACATACCCTGTAGCAAAAGGAAACTAAGAGTTAAGATACACTTTCTGCTCAATTCTAGAGTCGTATGTAATACCTGCATATTTAAGTAGAGTTTCATCACTCAATGTCGAGCAAGTTACTAAAGAAAAAAATATTAAATATTGCATTCCCTCGAATGAGAATCGAACCCACTACATATCGTGTTTACGTTCACTGGCTTGTGTTCCTGTGCAACAACAGACTTGAAATTAAATTGATAGTATAAATTAAAATAGTTTAGCCTATCCCAATTACGAATCTAAAACAAAACCATCTTATCATTGCTGGACAGCGTCATTATATCCTTTTTCCTGAGTATTTCCGTGACACCATTATATCTTTTTCCAGCGTATTAATTGGGAAGCCCTTATCGAATTATAATTGAAAGTAAAATGTCAATAATATAATTTCATTGACCCTTGTCACGATAACCTCGTCGTTATTAATAGCTTGCTTGAAATTCTTGTCATTACAGTACACTCTATACTAATTAATAAATAGAATTTTGTACCCTTTTATGTTTGACTTGGGACATTTATACTATGATGAAGGGTAGTAAGTAAGTACTTGGAATAACATTGCCGTTAATATTTATTGAAGAAAAAGTTTAATTTGTGTTTTAGAGTGATATCTACAGCTTTTTAGGGCTCTCTACCCAAAGCATAAAAAGGGACTTTATCACTAAAATCAACTGTGTGTCAGTCTGTTGTAGCTTAAAATAATACAGATAATGTATTTCTGTCGTCACTATAACAAAAAATATTAAAAAAAAATAATATATATTTAAAAGGACTCTATATAACAAGCTCGTTGTTGTGCTGTTTTACAAATAATAGCACTGAACCCTTCATACGTCCACCCGATTTCTTTCGATCTGGTTGTTTTTGTTATATTTTACAGAGCGAAGTGCCTATAATTTACAAAATTTCAAATTACTGGATAATATTGGAACAAAATTGTTGAGCTTAACTTGAGAAGTGGTCATAAAGAGAGTTTATATCGTTGCTTTTATTACATCATACTACGTTTTATTCCTCGATAAATATATACAGACATACTCGTATGTATATATGTAATTGTATAGACATGTCACCTTAGTAATAAACTTGACAGTAATAAAATTGAATGCCTTACATCGTTCACTTTTATAGTTCAATGAAGTTTTTAATCAATTAGAAATTAATAAAAAAATATTTTAGCAGAGATAATCCGATTCCCAATAGAGAAATGAAATATACAATATTTTCTTAATTTTTGTATTTAACAATTATTGTATAAGTATGTCCTATTTTTATCCTGGCCATAGACAAACCTGAGTATTGCTCGTACTCAGTTTTACGCTGCACATGGCGGGGTAGGAAGAGCGAACATAGAAACTTAGTGTTAAGACACACCGTTCAACTTCCGTTCCCCTCTTTCCGCCAAACTTGAAATTGGCAAATTGAACCTACTATCTCTGATGTCTTTTTGTCGTATGAATACCAGACATCATTTGGAGTGGTTGCAATAGTCACTTATTCTTTTTTTCAATCTCATTTTAAACATGTCCATGTAAATGAACTTGAATCAATATACTAGTAAAAGCCAGAAAATCAATTATGGACAAAATAAAACGTCGAAACATCGTGTTACTGAAAATTCATTTACGAGATTTTTTTTACTTTTTTGCTGAATGAAGCTTAAAAATTCGGTGTACATACATGTATGGTTAGCAATTTACATTTTGTAATGTAGGCAAAAAACATCTAGTTTTACTTCTTTGGTGAATTTTTACATCAGCGCCGCGATTAAGAATCAAACCTACATCAATAACTTGTAAAATTCCTGCTTGTGCCCACTTGAGGCCTGTTGTGACACAGTGGCACATGCGTGTGACTGTAAACGATAGGTTGTGGTTTGATTCAAACTCAAGGTAATGATATATTCAATATTTTCAAAGTAAATATTTAATCTTTTTATTTCTTCGCTCCGATAACATGGCAAAGCGCGGTGTTCAGATTCGCAACAAACAATGCATCAAATTCAACGAAAAGTGGGGAACGGAAGTGGAACGGAGTGTCTTAAGACTAGGTTTTCAGTTCCCTCAGCCTACCCTGCCACGTGCGGGATACAGCGTGAAGCTGCTTGTGCCCCTACGCCACGACAAGCCTCAATAAAGTAATTACATATAATAAAAGAGTTTAATACAAACATGTTTGTATATCTATATCTCATTTTGGCTGAGGTAATCTCTGGAACAGCTGAAGTGCGTCTAACAGATAAGATGTAAATGTATTTATTAAGTGTATAATATTTCTACACGAAATAAGCAACTGTCCCTAAATACACCTACATAATATTTAATAAATATTCGTAAAGTTCAAGCGGGCTAAGCCGCATGAGTTAGCTAGAATTATAAAAACCGTTTTAAATGAAACACTAAAGAACACGAAAGTGTTTCATTTAAAATGTGTAACAATCACGAAAATCAATCATCAAGACATTATAAAATAAACCGTGTTATTAATCTGTGTATTATCAATATAATTTTTAAAAACATCATATGAAGCTTATTTAAATATTATGATTTTAAATGTATCAGTTTTGTAATTAAATAACTCTGTTAAATAATATTCAGAGGGACATCAGATGTGATCTTTTAAAATTTCCGCAAAATTAAAATGTCTATAAAGGTCGGGCGGATTTGATATATTTTTCAAATGGAATTTTGAAATCAAAGTAAAGACTTGGTTTAATAGATTTCTATTATAAATTGAAATCAATTTGATGATGACTCATGTTGCAATAATAATGTTGGGTAATGTGTGATACGTAAATTTTATTATAGAAATTTAACTCTAGCTCATTATATATTACTATACATTAACGTGTACCTAAAACTTGTGAGTGAACTTACAAGTAATCCTATTACAAAAGAAATCTAATATCGGATTTAATATTGAAAAAACAAGGCCTTAGTACTCGAGATAGATAAGCTTAATGGTATCCCATTCAGGATGAATACGGTAGAAACAATATTCCAAAACTTCATGTAATACATTATTTATGCCAAAAATAACTTTGTTTTGTATGGAATTGCTTAAATTTTATATGTTCATATACTTATATGCGTAAGGCTTTTTAAAGGATACTCGTTCTTAAAGAACATATATCTATTCTTTATAGTATTTTATTTAAACTTAAATTTAAAATGTAAAACAGGATCTTATTACTTGACTTGAGGCCTGTCGTGACGCAGCGTCACAAGCGTGTGACTGTAAACGATACATTGTACGAACCATCCCACCCAAAGGAAGTGAAATATTTATTATTTTCAAATTAAATATTTAATGTTATCAGTTCTTTGAAGAACTGATAACATTAAATAGAATGCCTCAAATCCGGCGGAAAATGAGAAATGAAAGTGAAACAAATGTCTTAACACTAGGTTCCCACTGCCTACCCTGCCGTGTGCGGGATACAGCGACACGCTGAGCTGAGTTAATACTCTTAAGACTTCGCTGTCCGTCTGTCCATTCGTCTGTCACCAGTGTGTCACATAAACTGTGATAGTTTGACAGTTGAACTATTTACAGATTATGGAAATTTATAATATTGATACAAATTATTTATGTTTATAATGCTCCTGCACTTATCGTGAATATAAATAAAACTTTGTCAATATTCTATATTCATACATTTCTTTAGAACTCCTACAAAGGCAACAATTGAGATAGTTAAAGAATTGAGACGCCGATTCACCAGAGTATTGCTGCTTGCAATATTATCACTATACAATACGAGTGTCGTTCTTGTCTTCTTCATTATGCTATATAAATAATAGAAAACTACTACCGCCTTGCTATTAATAAAAAAAATAATTAAAATAAAATAATAGTTTAATTACGTTTTTTCATTTCATCTGTCGAAACGTAGCACTTGATACTTGATGGTTACTAACTGTAAGGTCATTCCAGGTGAAAGCTTGACGGCCCAACATCGTCTTCTTGTCATGGACTTTAACGTCACTCCAAAGAAGAAAGTAGCCGAGAAACGTAGGCCTCGGATCAAGTGGTGGTTGCTGAATGGACCGATGCAGACCGACTTCCTAGCAGAGGTAAAAAGTCGAAATCTTACGACTAACACCGAGACTGCTCAGGATGCTTGGGATCGAGCTCAGTTAGCAATCATTGCGGCAGGCAGACGAGTTCTTGGCGTTTCTAAGGGAGGACGTGTCATCGACAGGGAGACATGGTGGTGGAATGACAAGGTGCAGGAGGTGATTCGTGAAAAGAAGGCTGCCTTTAAGAAGTGGCAGAAATCCAACTCTCCTGAAGACAGACTGGAGTACATAGTAGCAAAACGTGTCAGCAAAAAAGCTGTAGCCAGAGCCCGCAGTGAGAGTTTATCACCATTATATGATAAGCTTGAAACTGCGGAGGGGCAGAAGCTCATATACAAACTGGCCCGTGGCCGGGATAAAGCGACGCAAGATATCGCAAAATGTCTTTGCGTCAAAGATTCCCAGGGCACGTTGCTCTGTAATCACGCTTCTGTGAAGGAGAGATGGAGAAGCTATTTCCAGGAGCTGCTGAACACTCAGCATCTGTGCAGTCTTCATCACGACCCACCGCCTAACCTCGGACTTGTTGCCCCAATAACCTTTGACGAAACTCGGAATTGCCTTCGACGCATGAAGAACGGAAAAGCGGTGGGGCCGGACGAAATTCCGATCGAAGCGTGGAAATCGTTGGGCTCTCTTGGTGTACTCATACTTACTGACCTTTTTAACCATCTCTTGAACACTGGAAAGATGCCACACCAGTGGCGGCTTAGCTTTATTACCCCTATTTACAAGGGAAGGGGCAGCTTCCAAGATTGTTGTAGTTATAGGGGCATTAAGCTTATGAGTCACACCATGAAGCTCTTCGAGCGCATTATCGATATCAGGCTCCGCCGAGAGAGTACTGTCTCTGAGTCTCAATATGGATTTCAGCCTGGATCGGGTACTATGGACGCCATTTTTGCCCTCAGAACTTTGATGGAGGCATACAGGGAAAAGAGGAGAGCTCTGCATGTGGCTTTTTTAGATCTGCAGAAGGCCTTTGACTGTGTGCCTCGTCAGTGTATCTGGTGGGCATTGCGTTTGAAAGGGATCCCTGAGGCCTATATTGAGATTATCAAAGATATGTATCACAATTCCGCTTCCATGGTTAGGACTGCTGTTGGCGACACCATACCTTTCCAGATTACAGTAGGGGTTCACCAAGGCTCAGCTCTTAGCCCATTCTTATTCAACGTAGTGCTAGATACTGTCTCGGCTCACATCCAAGACCAGCCTCCGTGGCTAATGATGTATGCCGATGACATAGCACTCGTTGAAGAGAACCGGCTGATGCTAGAGCGTAAAGTGAACCTCTGGAATGGTACGCTTGAGAACGGCGGTCTTAAACTAAATGTGTCGAAGACCGAGTACATGGCTTGCGGGAGACCGGACTCGAGCACTATCCATATAGGTACTGAACCAGCCGTTAAGTCGGAAAAGTTCAGGTACCTCGGATCCGTTATGCACGAGTCTGGAGGCATCGATCACGACGTTCATGGTCGGATAAGCGCTGCCTGGGCCAAATGGTGGGAGGTCACTGGTGTGGTCTGCGATCGCAAAATACCAACCAAACTCAAGGGGCTGATATATAAGAGCATCGTTCGACCGGTTCTTTTATACGGCAGCGAATGCTGGCCAGTACTATCTAGGCACACTCAGGAGCTTCGTGTCACGGAAATGAAGATGCTGAGATGGATGTGCGGCGTAAAGCGATCTGACCGCATACGTAACACATTCATTCGAGGTAGTCTTGGAGTCCGTGACATAGCGGATAAGCTCCAAGAGCGTCGCCTGAGGTGGTATGGTCACGTTGCGCGCCGGCCTAGGAACTATGTCGGACGCAAGTGCCTTGATATGTCTGTCCCTGGAGTGAGACCTCCCGGACGCCCAAGGAAGCGCTGGTTGGATGTCGTGATGCAGGACATGAGAGCCAATGGTCTAACCACTGAGGACGTAAAAGATCGTGCAAAGTGGAGTAGGTTCAGTAGGAAGGCAGACCCTGGCACAGCAAGCCGGGATTAATGCCAGGAAGAAGAAGAAGATATATATATATATATATATATATATATATATATATATATATATATATATATATATATATATATATATATATATATATATATATATATATATATGTATATATATATATATATATATATATATATATATATATATATATATATATGTATATATATATATATATATATATATATATATATATATATATATATATATATATGTATATATATATATATATATATATATATATATATATATATATATATATATATATATATATATATATATATATATATATATATATATAATATGTATATATATATATATATATATATATATATATATATATATATATATATATATATATATATATATATATATATATATATATATATATATATATATATATATATATATATATATATATAGAAGTCAGGGAAGTCATTAAATGTCATCGCTCTTCCAGTACTACTACAAAGCGCCATGTTCAATTTCGGCAGTTCTCGATTTTCCAATTGAAAATTTACTTAGACAACAAAACGCATTGGTAAAATAATAAGCTTAGATTTCAATTGTATATGCCAGAGCTATTAAAGTTACTTACACGAGTCATGTGTCACATATGACATAATCTCCTGAAATGGGTCAAGTGTCGCATGCGACACATCTTTTATTTAGTTCCATTTAATCACGAAATTGAAGCTGAAAGTAAGAATTTTAATATTATTGGTTAATTTACACACAAATGAGAACAACAAGTACTAATTCAGGCTCATAGTCGATTGCTAATTATTTCCATAGATACTAATTATACCAGCATTATGTATATGCAAAATTGTGTACATAGAAATGTTAATTACAATTTTGATCTTGTTATTGCTACGAGTATATGTTGTATTATTGGGAATGTGTTAATAAGATCAGATTATCAATTAATGTGGTTTAGTAGAAAGTTATCTAAATTTCTACGCGATGGTCTTAAGTTCGAACTCTGATCGACGGAGTTATAAGTTATATTTACGTGCTTAAATTTCCCCGCTTCACCGAGACAAAGCTTTAATAAAGAATAACGTAACAGGAAAAGGACACACATTGTATTAGCGACGTTCATTGTATGCAATACAAATAACTGCATATTATAAAATTTACGTCGTAGGAAATAAGATTGGCCGAAAACTACTAAAGAATTTCCGATTGAAAATAATGAATATAATAAATAACAAGTAATGTGTCCAATATATCCTACTCTCAAGTAAGGGTATGTTTACATTTAATTACAGTTTGTATGATAATTCAAATTAATTAACATATATTATTTAACATTGTTGATAATTCACGTCACGTGTGTATTTGGGCGGTTTGGTTTTGATATTAGTTTGTTGTCACAACAATGATTTACAAACGATTACATGAAGATGTGACGGCTTAGTGGTTACTTACTTTGTAAGCGTACATATTGATTTATATATTGACAAGGTAACTTATATACTATGTATTTGTATATATATAGAGTATTAAGTAACTTTTTTTCGGTTCTAAACGAGTAAAAGCGAGTCCTTAAGTTTCACACTTCAAGAACGGAAGTCTCTACTACTACTAGGACTGGAGTGTCTAACTCTATCTTAAAAAAGGGTTAGCTAGCAATGCCAGTAAGAGTCTAAGCAAATTTATATTTTATTATTTAATAAAAAATACTTACCTACTCTCCATATATGTATTATTAAAACTGAAAAAAAATCACAATTTTATTTTGAGATCTATCTATGCAATTATCTTGTGAAAATATAAGTAAATATTTTATAGTACTTATTGATAACAATTTTTATTTAAATTTAAGTTTAAATGAAATACTATAAAGAATACATGTAAGTTACTTAAGAAAGAGTATCTTTTAAAAAGACTTACGCATTTGTATAAGTATATAAATAAACATATAAAATTTAAGCAATTCCATACAAAACAAAGTTAGTTTTGGCATAAATAATGTATCACATGTAGTTTTGAAATATTGTTTCTACCGTATTCATCCTGAATGGGATTCCATTAAGCCTTTCGATCTCTAGTATTAAGCCCTTGTTTTTTCAACATTAAATCGGATATTAGATTTCTTTTGTAATTGGATTACTTGTAAGTGAGTTCTCTCACAAGGCTTAGATATATATGTTAATGTATCATCATATACTATAGCTGTCCGTCCATCCGTCAGTATGTACTTACAGGTGGACGGACAGCTGGATTTGCGTAAGTGAGGAACCCTAAAAGCTGTAGATCGCTCTCTGTATTTACACATAAAAACTCTAAACACAAACAAATAAAAATTATACCTTAAATAAATATTAACGGTCATATAATTCAAAAAAGCCCTTCATAATAATATGAATATCCCAATCAAACATTTAAGGGGACATAACTCTGTTTATTAATTAGTATAGACTTCATGATAATGACAAGAATTTCATACTGTCCTGGCATGACGCAGAGTCAAAAGTGTGACTGTAAACGCGATACGTTGTGGGTTCGATCCCCACTCGAGGAAATGAAATATATAATATTTTCTATTTAAATATTTAAAATTTTGATTTCTTCGCTGTGGTAACAAGGCAAAGCGCGGCGTTGAGCTTGATACAATGTGTCAATTGCGGTGGAAAGTGAAGGAAGAAAGTGTGCAGTGTTTTAGCACTACGTTTCTAAATTCCCTCTGCCTACCCCGTGAGGAGGGATTGGGTTGCCCCCGTGTTCGAGAAGATGAGTGAGTGATATTCTCAATTTAAAGTTTGTCGTTGCGTAGAGACACAATAGGGCAAATGAAAATACGATAAAAAGTGTATATTCGGGAGTTATGCCTATCGTTGTATATTCGGGAGTTATGCAGCTAGAATGTTTGACGAAGATTAATGATTTTTCGGTTAATTAAATGATGTTATTAGATGAAAGCTCTTTATTTAGATTAAAGAAGCTAAGTTCTTTTGTCTTATTGGAAAAAGAACAGGTAAAGACAACGCGTATATAGCAAAATATTTTTTACTACATGAAAAACATAATTATTGTAACTCTGATCACGAATGTGTCACAAACTTGCTGACAACGTCAGCTATCCACGCCATCGACGATTAAACTATTACATAGTGCTTGCTTTTATAAATAAATGTCGTTTGGTTTTTATGAAGTAAGACGGCATAAATAATAACACATAATTTATGAGGCGTTGTTGTGGTTTCGATCCACACTCAAAGAAATGAAATATTTTATATATTTATTTTCTTCGCTCCAATAACAAAGCAACGTACGACGTTAAGTTTCGTCACTCAGCATTATACACAATACCTCAAATTTTGCGGAGAGTGAGGATAGGGACAAAATATCTTAACACTAGATTCCCAAGCTGAAAAAAAATGTAATAAAAATTTATATAAAATTTTCTTTATAAATAAACCTATATAACAATTGTCTTACAATCTTAGAATAATCTTTACACAATTTAGACTCTGAATCCAGTTTAAGTATTCGTTATCACTTATAAGTTAGCTTTGAAACTACAACCTATGACATCAAAGAACAATATTTAATGTACGGATCTAGCGTAAAAGTTTATCTTACGAAATTAAGTTTGACTTAACCTATAATACAAGCGCTATTGAAGATGTTCTCCCAAGCTTTTAGGACCACGTTCAAATTCAGCAGCCCAAATTTATCTATAGTAAAATATGTATGTTGAATACAGACATATAGATTTTTTTTTATGGAAGAGACGGCAAACGAGGGTACGGGTCACCTGATGGTAAGTGATCACCGTCACCCACGGCTCCGTGTAACTGCAGAGGTGCTACAGGAGCGTTGCCGTCCTTTAAGGTCGATGGGCACCGAGCATCGTCCGGCATTTACATAATGCGAAACGCAGTGGCCAAAACCACTACTTAACTCCGGTCTTAAATGCCGGGGGTGGTAACAATCCGGTTGAGTCTACTCATGCGTGTTGCCATTGCTGGCAGCGTGACTCTACCACACGTACCGCACTTTAGTCGCCTCTTACGACACCATCAGTACCAGGGTGATCCTATTCTAAGCCGGGATAACACGGCAAAAAAAATAATGTTGAGTCCCCACACACAGAATCAAATTCATCTTTTATATGCGAAGGCGTATTGTCTATTCAAAAACAAATATATGTTATAACAGCTTGACAATCGATTTGTCTATTTTTAGAACAAAAAATCACATCACCACACTCAAACGACTATTACATAAAAACTGCGTCTCCAAAATGGCTGACACTTTGGTGAACTGTTAACAAATGAATGGATGAAACTTAGTAGCGTTTATTTACAGTTGAAAGGATACGACGAATGGGCTACGTCAATATCTGCATAAATGTTGGACGTAACGTATAAATCAGTACAAAAATACGTATACAGAGTAATTTAATTATTATTAGAATAATCCGACAACAAACGTAACCTAATTGACGAAGAAAATGTATGGAATACATTAGGAGTTGATCAAATGGTTTAGGTTAATATATAATGATGTATCTAATACATGTTTATTGACTTTTAGTCATGGAAAATGCCTGGCAAATTATCGATTCAATATAATAGCAATTTGATTTGGCTTTGTCTTTCATTGTCAAAAAATCTTGATAAGATATATAGTGGTTATTATTACAGATTCACGCTTAATCCCGCAAGTGGAGGTGGAGATAAGATTTGGATATTAAGTGGCGAAACTAAACACATAGTTTGTTTACATCAGGGTAGGCAGAGGAAACTTGGGAACCTAATGTTAAGACACTCCGTTTTGTTCCCCACTTTACATTGAATTTGAGGCATTGCGTGTTGAGTGGCGGAACTCAGCCGCTTTGTAACCAGAGCGAAGAAATTAATACATTAAATATAACATTTGAAAATATTTATAATTCACTTCTTTAGGTTGGGATCGAATATCGTCTCATAATCACTATCTTTATAATCGTGGGGTGTCCTTGCGCCATAATGGGCCTGAAATATAATAGAGCTAAAGATTAAATACCACTACTCTCTGGTAACAAGAAGCGCGAGTTTGAGTTCTGGATCTCAATATCTTGAAAATTGTTCAAAAAATTGGCAACAAACTAAAAATGACATAGTATTTAAACAACATAGAAGATAATGTTATATCAGAGCGCGTGCGGTTTTACGAAATGAACTAAAAGCAACGTGTATGGGGATTACAGAAAACCCATTGTACGTACATGTGCCATTGTTATGTGAGATTCATAATGTTTTTTATATAAATTGGAGAAGTTGCTTGAATATCATTAGATAAATGGACGGTATTTCCTTTTTGCTTTATTTTCGTTTGTTATTTATGTTTCTAATAATAATATATTTGTATACTAAGTTAATTAAATTGAATAATTGACTGAATCAATCAAATATTTTTATTCCTAGAGACCTTTCGTGGCACAGGCGCATTTTCGTGTAACTGTGTACGCGACAGGCTGTGGGTTCGATCTATACTCGAAGAAAATCAATATTTAATAATTTCAAATTAAAATATTTCATATTTTTATTTCTTTGGTGGTAAAAAGTCAAAACGCAGCGATGAGTTTTCCACTCAAAGTGGGGGAAGGAACGAAGTGACTTAACATTAGGTTCCTAAGGTCCCTCTGCCTGCACTGCCGTGCATATAGCTTGAATCTGTATCTATTAGTTTAATGTTATTTATTAGGATTCAATTAGAGTATTAGTTTACGAATACAATAATGTAAGTAGTTATGTAAAATGGAGTGGAGATAGTGAATGAACATCCTGTCCATAAAAATACGAACATGTCCTTGACCTAATTACGACTATAGAATCGTTCTAGTGCAAGTCGGACTACCATCCCAAGGTTTCTGTATATAAGTACGGATGATTATTATGTCAAACATGCATTTTAGCATTTCTTAATATTAATATAGCGACAATATAGACATAATCTATAAACATTTCAACTGTCTAACTAACAAAGTTCATGGAGATACAGCTTCGTGACAAACAGACACCCAAGACTTAGTAAGAGGCTCCGTTGATGACGGACCTATAATATAAAAAAAAAAACGAAAGAAACAAAAACCAGTATATTTTAACCACTTAAAAACGTTGATATTATCATACTATGCATAAACAAACGTAACTTTAAGATTATATTTTTTTTGTTTCGTTTTGATACTTTGTTCCGTTCCTCAATTTCTACCGAATTTAGAGGTGAATGGCAGAACTGAACGCCACTCTTCGCCTTTTGCCATAGCGAAGAAATGAAATATAAATATTTCATAAGAAAATAATAAATATTTCATTTCATCGAGTTGCAATCGAAACCACTACAGGCCGCGTATATAGTTATACACTTGTGCCTCTGCACCACGACAGGCCTCTACTGAATCATTAAGATATACTTAAATATCGCTCCAATCATGACCTTAATCATTTTATATAATGTTTTTTTTTATTAATTTAGTTAGTAAAGACTTCCTCTTTATAGTCTACATAGTATTATGTACTTTCTACACATACATAATATGTATATTACATCCTGTTAATTAACAAACTAATTAGATACATACGACCTCAACAGGCGCAGGTTCAATTCTCTCAAAGGGAAGATCAACTGACAATTTGTTGGTTTGTTGAGGATTGTCATTTGCTTTGTGGCTGTACCAATGCTTAACATGTTTATATATCTATGTACCTGCTACTTCTATTTTGATATTGTTTCTTGTTCCAAGTGTCTTCTGGTTTTAACCTAATGTACAAGAAAAGACTAGATTTTTTTTATGGAAAAGACGGCAAACGAGCGTACGGGTCACCTGGTGGTAAGTGATCACCGTCGCCCACGGCCCCGAGTAACTCCAGAGGAGCTACAGGAGCGTTGCCGTCTAGATACATTGATAATATTTTTTTATGAAAAATAATGAAATTTATTACTTAAGCTTTACATTCGAGACGCAATCATTGCATAAGTTAGAATTCCTTCTTAATACTACAAATGCGTATAGCGTATTTAATGCTTTAATTCATAATTAACTCGGGCCCATCAATCTCAATAAACCGTGGCGCTGTATGAAATTCAAAATGTGTGACGTCATAAGTCAATAAGGGTTCCAGGCATGCCGTATAAACAACAAACATACAACAGCGAGAGAAGATCAGAAAAATGCTAATAATTTGTACTTTTAAAGATTTAAGACATTAAAATTGGCTTATCAGTTTAACTTAAAACAGCAACAGAAAATCAGAACTGCTTAAACAATTATAGAATTGGTAATTAGTATAGATAAGTATTAATAGATAAGCGCACAATATACGTATTATAGTAATAGAAGCAGTAAGCAGCTGTGAACTGAAACCCTTGTAATGCAGATGACGAATGATACACACAACAATTTGATTTAACAAGAAAATGCCGCCTTTGTGGTCGAGGCTTAGCAGCACACCACCTTACAGTGAACGTGACGGTGGTAAGTTCAATTCTCACTTAAGGGACCTTATCGCAGCGGAAACCTTAAAACAAATATTTACTTCATATTTGTGTAGACCGTCCACTTTTTATCTCTGGTAAATCATTTACTGTAAAATTACGCCCTTTAAGTATTGTAAAGCAGCAGTCGACGTACATTTATCTTTTTGCTTCATTTTTAAACCTTTTTAATCTTCCCAATTTGCTTTAAATGGATTAAAATAGTTATCAGTGATGACTGCAGCATCGTAGCCGCAGCTTGGACGTGCTTTAGGATGGTTTCGCTTTCACAATAGCTTTCAATTCTTCATTATCAACTTAGGTCTCCGGCCAGCTAGGACTTCCCGCGTGGCTTGTGGTCTACCGGTCTAGTACACTATTGCAAGTGCTCTAAATGTAGGATTTTGATAAATGCATAATAACAATTAAATTATTCAGACGTAAGAGTTTTATTTTAAATTCATAAAAACATATATATTTCTATTTATACCTTAAAATAATACCACATTGGCCAGTTTTGAGTAAGATAAGCCAGTAATACCATCCCTTATACTCTGCCGCATTTATATAAAAACCCTTCCGTGATTCTATCAACTGGTGGCCAAATTCCTATTGAGTATTATGTCACGACTACGTCTTATCCCGACTATGTGTGCAACAAAAACGAAAATTAGCGTTAACTTAGCGTTTACATATGTTAGCTCGTCGAATAAATACCAAGGGACACTTTATTCAACACTACATCTTTAGTCTTTATAATGCACAATGTCAGATATAATGCCACTGCAGTACGAATTATATTATAAAATAATACAGCTTGACTGTAACTAAGTATTTTATTAAAGTTTACTCATCCCCGTTCGATACAGAAGTGAGTCTTTTTATATCGTACCGATGGTATCGTCACTTTGTCAGCCGAGCATTTTTTAATGCTACCTACATTATGAAAAGGAAGTTTAAATCAAATATCTTACTAATAATAATTAAATAGCTATCAAATGCTACCTACAATATGATGGTAAATGTAAATCAAATATCTAAGTAATAAATATTAAATAGCTATCATTCGGCTAATCCTGACAAGTGACGCGACCCCGCGTTACGATCGCAGACAACACAAAAAAATGTTTATTTTATTTTTACCTAAAAATAAATATTAAAAAAAAAGTTTTACAAAACCAATTTTTAAGCAGATTCAAATTAATTTAGGTTACATCAATTCACAATAATAATACAAATATTAATACTTTAATTTAAATCTATATAATACTTTTAGAACTTTATGTAACTCTCATTTATAGATTTTAACTTATACTTAAAATGTTCAGTTTACTTGTAAATTGATTTCATATCCACGTAACTCACAATTCCACTTATCCACATAATTTTTGGTTCAAGTTTAAGCTCAGTCATATACGGCTCAATAATATGACTATATAAATAAACAGCTCCATGATGCACCTTTGTTTATTTTGCTCAAATTTAAGTCTTCAATTTAAATATGCCCTCAGACATCATAGCTGCACATTCGCCCACACATACATCGGCTCAACTTAAGCCCACGTATAACATCGGCTCACGATATACCCACGTATATCATCAGGTCAATTTATGCCCACGTATAACATCGGCTCAACCTATGCCCACGTATAACATCGGCTCAACACATGCCCACGTATAACATCGGCTCAACACATGCCCACGTATAACATCGGCTCAACACATGCCCACGTATAACATCGGCTCAACATATGCCCACGTATAACATCGGCTCAACCTATGCCCACGTATAACATCGGCTCAACACATGCCCACGTATAACATCGGCTCAACATATGCCCACGTATAACATCGGCTCAACATATGCCCACGTATAACATCGGCTCAACATATGCCCACGTATAACATCGGCTCAACATATGCCCACGTATAACATCGGCTCAACATGTGCCCACGTATAACATCGGCTCAACATATGCCCACGTATACCATCGGCTCAATATATGCCCACGTATAACATCGGCTCAACATATGCCCACGTATAATATCGGCTCAACACATGCCCACGTATAACATCGGCTCAACATATGCCCACGTATAACATCGGCTCAACACATGCCCACGTATAACATCGGCTCAACACATGCCCACGTATAACATCGGCTCAACATATGCCCACGTATAACATCGGCTCAACATATGCCCACGTATATCATCGGCTCAATATATGCCCACGTATAACATCGGCTCAACATATGCATATACTAATTTAACCAATTACAAGGGTATACTTGTACAATCAATGTAAATATTACGATACTATACAAACTTATTCTTATCATTATGTAACAACGATTATTAAACAATTACTCCTTACATAATTGGCCATATGCAATTTAAAGACAAATTTTAAACTTTTAGTAACACTACTTTAAACAACTCTTTGATTCTTATAATCTATCTTACTTTAAATATACATAACACCTCCAACCATACACAATTTATAGAAAATTGTTACTAAATTAAAATACTGTCTTTATTACTTTATCACTAATCATATTAAATTATGTGTACTACAAACTATACAAATGTTTACTATTTAGTACTATACTACCCTCGAAACAATTATACATCTTTAACAGTAACAACACGAATATTCCATGTTCAAGTTGACACATAAATCAAGTTCGATGTATCATTAAATAATTTTAATAATATATTTCATTTACATTTACGTTAAATCGTTTTTTTTTAAAAAAAGTTATATATGTATATATATTTTAAATAAATATTTTTGTTTTAAGTTATTTCATCTTCCTTTCCTCATTATTAACAAATTTGTATTTTATTTTGTAATTTTGCGTATCATAAAGTTTATTTGAAAATATAAAACCATAACTCATGTACAGCTTATAATTTACTAATTACTAACAATAAATTAATTTACCAATATTTTCTTCTTTTCTTTTTTTTACTTTACTCATTTTCAGATTCACTTGAGATAGGATCATTATCAAAAACAAGCCATGGATGGATTTTATCAACGGGATAAACCCCTACGTAATTAGATTTTTCACTTTTACGCGTAATTGGAGTGTCTTGTACCTCATAGCGATCGTTATCATACACCTTAGTAATTCTATACGGACCAGAGCACTTGGGAAGTAGTTTTCGACTATGCCCAGGTCCAGTATTTATATCTATTTCTATTCTAACAAGATTTCCTACGTTATATTTATGCGGTTGTTTTCTTGATTTATTAAATCTAAACTGTTGTTTTTCTTGTTCAAGAACTATTCTCTCTCCTGCTGTGGCTCGTATTTTATCTATATTTATTAAATCACTAGCTTCCGAAACTATAGGATTCATGAAACTATCACATGTACCCGTTAGCGTAATTCCAAAAAGAACCTCTGCTGGAGCCTTACCAATTCCTTTATTAATAGTATTGTTTATCGACCATTGAACCTTTGGGACGAGACTTTCCCATTCGTTTTCAGGCAATCCGTGATTAGATGAAGTCAAAGATTCTACTAGTGTCCTATTATAACGCTCAATTTGACCATTTGCCCGCGGCGTAGCAATGGCATTCAGAATATGCTTTATTCCTTTATTTGAAGAGAACTTGGTAAACTCATTACTTGTAAAACTGGTGCCACGATCTGTTATCAAACGTCGAGGTACACCAAATAACGAAAAATATTCTTCAAAAACATTTATACTAGTTTAACTTTTACAATCTCTTACCGCTTTTATAAAAATGAATTTAGTAAACGAATCTATTATGGCTAAAACGTTCTGATTCTTCTTTTTACTTAATGGAAAAGGCCCACAGTGATCCGCATGTAACGTATCGAATGGTTTAGTAATCTTTTTAATGGAATGCAAATACCCTTCTTTTGGACCAGCTGGAACTTTATTATGTGCACATTTTAAACAAGATTTACAGTACTTCTTAATGAATTTCCTCATATTTTTGAACCAATAAACTTTCCTAATACGTTCATAAGTTTTATCAAATCGAAAATGTCCATTGTTATCGTGGTTCATTTGCAATATTTGCCACCTTCTTGTTTTAGGAACAACCCAAAGTAGTGTTACATTATTATCACTTTTAATTACTCTATACAGTCGATCATTTTTAATAGTAAAATTGTTTTTAATTTCAATGGCTTCATTGCTTCTAGTGTCTTGTAAAATTTTTATTATACGCTGCAATTCCGGATCAACTGACTGTGCAGTTTGCAACCAAGCCGCATCGTCTTCTATGGCTAACATATCAAATATATCGGTCATTTCCTGACTTTGAGTCACTGGATTCCGACTTAACGCGTCCACGTGTGACATTCTTATACCTGGTCGATATTCAATAGTAAAATTATATTCCTGCATTGAAATCCACCACCTGGCTACACGTGATACGAGGTCGCGCTTCGTCATAGTGTTCCGTATGGCGTTGCAGTCCGTTACTGCTTTAAAGTTTACGCCTAATAGATAGACTCGGAATTTCTGAAGAGCAGAAATTAGAGCAAGGGTTTCTAACTCATATGAATGGAATTTTTGCTCTTCTGGTGAGGTTTGCCTGCTATAATACGATATTACATGTGTTTTATTATTCTTATCTTGTAACAAAATCGCTCCAATACTTAATTTACTAGCATCAGTATGCACCTCCAATTTAGCTGTTGGATCATAAAGAGTAAGAATAGGTCGGCTTACTAATATTTGTTTTAACTCCTCAAATCCTTCTCTTTGTTCTTTCTCAAATTGCCATGAAGTGTCTTTTTCGTAAGGTTAGTCAAGGGTCGTGCAATAATTGAAAAATTTCGTACAAATTTCCTAAAATAACTGGCAAGGCCAATAAACTGTCGGACTTCATGAACGTTTCTTGGTTCAGGAAATTTACGAACAGCTTCAGTTTTCAGTTTTGTCTTTAAGGGTTTTACGATTTAGAGCACGATAATCAATACAAAGTCGTTTCTCCCCCGTTTTTCTTATTAACTAAAATCACTGGACTAGCGTAGGACGATGTGCTTTCTCTAATAATACCGTGTTCTAATAAATCCTCTATAATAACTGATAGTTTCTCTCGCTCACTAATAGACATCCGGTAAGGGTTATAAACAACAGGAGTATCATCATTTAGTCTAATTACCATTTCTGTTAAAGTAGATCTACCCAATTCAGCTAAGTTCAGTGCAAAACAATCTCTATATGTATTAAGTAACTTGTTGAAACCATTAAACTCTGATTCTTTTAGAGATGTTCCTATTTTTACTTTATTAAAAGGTAAAGACTGTACTGGTTTATTTGTTATATCAGTTACGCCCACATACAGACTATCGATTTCAGTGTATGAACACCCCCTAGCAATCATAAAGTCCTTTTTAATTGATACTTCCGCTTTAGTAGTGTTCGCAATAAGTAAGTAGCTAAACCCCATATCAAATTGATATAATCCAGGTATTACAACAACATCTAGGCCTGAAATATTCCTATGACCTCCGGAAATATAAAGGCTACCATCATATTTACTATCAACACGAACCGAAATAGGTTTGAAGCAATGTAAGTCTATGATGAAATCGTCAGTTACGAATAGTTTGAATTTTTTTGAATCGTTACAACAATCCACATGTGGCACCTCTAAAAAGAGTAATTCTTCGTTTGTTTTATAAATTACAACATTCGGCCTTTCTGTAAATGTTTGACCAAGAATAACAGGTACCTTCATATATTGATTGGGTACAATGACTACATCAATTTCCGCACTTATGGTACCGATTTGAATTAAAGCTTGTTGAATACCTAATGCTTGCACCAAACTGTTTCCGAAACCTCGTAAACTAGGCGCGTTTGAAGATTGAGATCACTTTAACAGTACATCTCTGGCATCGGATTCTCGTATTAAGGTACAACTACTGCCTAAATATATAAACGCGTGTTTTCGAAAGCCATTAATTTTTATCGTCTTATAATATTTACAGGCATTTGAAGAGTTGGATTAATACACATTATCTTGTTTACAGTGTCATCGTTAGTGGCATCTATTTTATCCTTCATTTCGATGGGCAAGATACGTCTGAAGCAATCTTTTGTAAAATGTCCTACCCGGTGACAAAAACCACATTTTTTTAATTGTTTGGAACACCTCGAGCTAATATGACCAATTTCTTTACAGTTGAAACAACGTACTGATTGAAAACCTTTCTTAGTACCATCACTTAAATTAAGTATATTTTTATTAGTGCTTCGAACTATATTTGTACCTTGAAATTTAGATTTTTGTGTCTACTATTCGCTCAATAAAATAGTTCTTAGGTAACAGAAAAGATTTTCCGGTTCACTGAACATACAAGCGCTAGCACTCATTCTTATAAATTTATCTTCAATTCCGTGTATAAGACAACCCACAGCCTTCGAGCCTGTAATTTCACACTTGTTTAGCAATGCAAGTTTTTCATAATAGTAATCGTCAAACGATTGTCCAAATTTACAACGAATTCTTAACATTTTTGTTAATAAATCACCATAATTATCATTTGAAGGAACAGCAGCTTTTAATTTTATTTTCCACTCTTCCCACGTAAATAGCAACGAAGGTAAATCCTGATACCATTTCTTAGATAATCCTAGAAGCTTAGGCAGTGCATAGTAACAAGCTTGTCTGTCATCCCAATTATATATTTTTACACATTCACCTACTTTATGAATCCACCACTCTATATTTGAAATGTCATCTGACGGATCAAATTCCGGGACTACGTTTAGTTCGCTGTAATATTTGAAAGACATGGCTAACCGGAAGTCGTAGGATATTGTGAAAAAGTATTTGGTGGAGTATATTCTCGGTCCTTATCCTGAACTGGACGCAACGATTCACCAGTCCGCTCCCTATTTATATTTCTATGAACATTACTGTCACGTGCCCGCGATCTACGACGACGATCCCGTCTTGACCTACGAGATCGTCTACTCTAACCTGAAGAGCTACTGCTATGTCTACTAGAATGCATACTATCTGAATAACTACGTCGACGTTTACGGTGGCGACGTACCTCACATATATTACGAGAACGAGATTTGCGTTTAGGGCTCATTATATTTTCAAAAAAATATTTTATTTCAAAACTAACTATATAAAGCCAACAAATTGGAAATACTTGAGAATAGGAAGTGGAATATAAGCAACATCTAGCCGTAAAACAAATAAAACAACAACTATTTTACACAAAGCAATGACACGTCACCCATTAATTTATACTGAGTACGTTACACTCGTAATACATACTTTAGAGATTACAACTTGTAATAACTATTATTCTGATTTTAGTTTATTGATTCACCAAATTAAAATAATCATAAAATTATTAATCCAATAATAAACAAAATAACTGTATAGTCTATAATAAGTAAACCCGTATCTTGATTTATAACATAGGCAACACTAAAAGTATGAATTCATCATAATCACAGCACAAGAAAATCACTAGTCTTACTGACCTTACAATTTTTCTCGGGCTTGTTCAAACACGAACAAACATGACAGCGACAGGTTGGCACGTCCAGGACGACCACAAGCAGCTGTGGTACACAGGTTTTATCCCCGCCTCTGAATTTGTTAGCTCGTCGAATAAATACCAAGGGACACTTTATTCAACACTACATCTTTAGTCTTTATAATGCACAATGTCAGATATAATGCCACAGCAGTACGAATTATATTATAAAATAATACAGTTTGACTGTAACTAAGTATTTTATTAAAGTTTACTCATCCCCGTTCGATACAGAAGTGAGTCTTTTTATATCGTACCGATGGTATCGTCACTTTGTCAGCCGAGCATTTTTTAATGCTACCTACATTATGAAAAGGAAGTTTAAATCAAATATCTTACTAATAATAATTAAATAGCTATCAAATGCTACCTACAATATGATGGTAAATGTAAATCAAATATCTAAGTAATAAATATTAAATAGCGTTTACATAATTATTTTTTACATATTCATGCAAGATCGGATATCGTTAGATAATTATATTTTACATATTCATATCGGATCTGATACATTATATTTGTCTTTTTATTAAAGTATCATGTTCACTTCTTAGCTGCACGTTGCATCCCGCAGGGCCATATGCCCTGGCATAGACAGTGGAAACTTGGTTTTTTATTTTTATTAAAACACTTCGTTTTCCACTTTCCACTGAATTAAAGGCATTGCGTGTTGTGTGGTGCAGCTCAACGCTGTTTTTTGACTCTATAGTACCATAGTGAATAAAAGTCAAATATCAAATATTTTATTTCTCCAATGGAAATCAAACCCACAATTTGCCTTTACAGTCGCTCGCTTGTGCCCCTGCGCCACGACAGGCCTTTTCAGCTTCAAAAAATTGATCTTAAGGAAAATATGTACCTAATAGGAAAATATGATTTCTGTATTTAAAAATTGATGACGATAAAAAAATTGTTCTCGCGGCGTTAAACGCATTGTGAATTCGTTATTCAATTTTTTAACTTTAAAATATTTAAAGAATTCTGCGTGTAACAACATTAAATGTTCTTTCAGATATATATTTCTTTAATTAATTTATTTATTTGAATAAACATTGATAGTGAGGCCGTCATAAAAAAGCGATAGTGTCTTTATGTAAATGGACGATTTTGAAGGTATTTTTTATTTTTTTTTATAAAAATCCTACATGTTTTAAATATTCTGCAGAATGTGAGGAATGGGGTGTCCTGACTTTAGTTTCACTTTGCCTACCATACTGAATGAATGGATACGTATTTTTCAATACATAATATCCAATTTTTTTTTTTTTCTCTCTCAGCTTCACGCTGTATCCCGCACGAGGCAGGATAGGCAGAGGGAACCCGGGAACCTAGTGTTATGACACTCCGTTCCACTTCCGTTCCCCACTTTCCGCCGAATTTGAGGCATTGCGTGTTGAGTGGCGGAACTCAACGCCGCGCTTTGCCTTATTACCAGAGCGAAGAAATGAAACGTTAAATATTCAAATTGAAAATATTAAATATTTCATTTCCTCGACTGGGGATCGAACCCAGAACCTATCGGTTACAGTCACACGCTTGTGCCGCTGCGCCACGACAGGCCTCCAAAATGATATGGTTATAATTGTAATAGGATTTAAATGTTTACTTTAGTTTCTTAAGTGATTTTTAATTTATAATATTCAAAAAGTATGAGTTCAAGGAAAAGTTCAATTAGTATCTCGCCAAGTTCTAGTTCTCCTCATAGAAAAAATAATATGAAAACTTGTTAAAAGCGGACAGAAATTAAATTTAAACTTATTTTAAAAACTATGTTTTATTGTAGATTATGTTAAATTAAATTTTAAGTGCAGTTAAAATTTAATTTTATATTATACAATACGCATTTGTACTAGTAAGAAGGAATTCTAACTTATGCAATGATTGCGTCTCGAATGTAAAGCATAGGTAATAAATTTTATTATTTTTCATAAAAAAATATTATCAATGTATCTAGTCTATTCTTGTACATTAGGTTAAAACCAAAACACTTGAAACAAGAAACAATATCTACATAGAAGTAGCCGGTACATAGATATGTATGTCGTATGTATCTAATTAGTTTGTTAATTAACAGGATATAATATATATATATATATATATATATATATATATATATATATATATATATATATATATATATATATATATATGTATATATATATATATATATATATATATATATTATATATATATATATATATATATATATATATATATATATATATATATATATATATATATATATATATATATATATATATATATATATATATATATATATATATATATATATATATATATATATATATATATATATATATATATATATATATATATATATATATATATATATATATATATATATATATATATATATATATATACGTTACGTTTACGTTACGTTTGTTTATGCATAGAATGATAATATCAAAGTTTTTTTGACTTGTTAACAGCAAAGAAATAGTAATATGAAATGTTTAATTTGAAATTATTAAATATCGAAATTCGAGTGGAGATCGAACCCACAGCCTGTCGCGTATACAGTTACACGAAAATGCTCCTGTGCCACGACAGGCCTCTAGGTACAAAAATATTTGATTGATTCAGTCAATTATTCAATTTAATTAACTTAGTATACAAATATTTTCTTATTAGAAACATAAATAACAAACGAAATAAAGCAAAACGGAAATACCGTCCATTTATCTAATGATATTCAAGCAACATCCCCAATTTATATAAAAAACATTATGAATCTCGCATAACAATGGCACATGTACGTACAATAGGACTCCTGTAATCCCCATACGCGTTGCTTTTAGTGCATTTCGTAAAACCGCATGCGCTCTGATATAATATTATCTTCTATGTGGTTTAATAATACTATGCTATGTAATTTTTAGTTTGTTCCTAATTTATGTTAAGTTTTTGATACTCTTATTGCATTGGATGATTTAGTGTAATATATATTTTTTTATATTTAACCTTTTTAAATAATACCAGAACAATATATAACATTACATTTCTATGTGTAATGTATGTAATGTATGTATGTAAATCAATATAAGAAGCAAGGCCTTCTTGGCCTCCAGTAACTAGTGGTATTTAATATTTAGCTCTATTATATTTCAGGTCTATTATGGCGCAAGGACACCCCACGATTATAAAGATAGTGATTATGAGACGATATTCGATCCCCACCTAAAGAAGTGAATTATAAACATTTTCAAATGTTATATTTTATGTATTAATTTCTTCGCTCTGAGATATATATACATCATTATATATTAACCTAAACCATTTGATCAACCCCTAATGTATTCCATACATTTTCTTCGTCAATTAGGTTATGTTTGTTGTCGGATTATTCTAATAATAATTAAATTACTCTGTATACGTATTTTTGTGCTGATTTATACGTTACGTCCAACATTTATGCAGATAATGACGTAGCCCATTCGTCGTATCCTTTCAACTGTAAATAAACGCTACTAAGTTTCGTCCATTCATCTGTTAACAGTTCACCAAAGTGTCAGCCATTTTGGAGACGCAGTTTTTATGTTTTTAGTCGTTTGAGTGTGGTGATGTGATTTTTTTTCTAAAAATAGACAAATCGATTGTCAAGCTGTCATAACATATTTGTTTTTGAATAGACAATACGCCTTCGCATATAAAAGATGAATTTGATTCTGTGTGTGGGGACTCAACATTATTTTTACCACCCCCGGCATTTAAGACCGGCATCAAGTAGTGGCTTTGGCCATTGCGTTTCGCATTATGTAATGCCGGACCCCGGTGCCCATCCACCTTAAAAGACGGCAACGCTCCTGTAGCTCCTCTGGAGTTACTCGGGACCGTGGGCGACGGTGATCACTTACCACCAGTTGACCCGTACGCTCGTTTGCCGTCTCTTCCATAAAAAAAAAATCTATTTGACTACATACATATTTTACTATAGATAAATTTGGGCTCCTCAATTTGAACGTGGTCGTAAGAGCTTGGGAGAACATCTTCAATAGCGCTTGTATTCTAGGTTATATCAAACTTAATTTCGTAAGATAAACTTTTACGCTAGATCCGTACATTAAATATTGTTTTTTGATGTCATAAGTTGTAGTTTCAAAGCTAACTTATAAGTGATAACGAATACTTAAACTGGATTCAGAGTCTAAATTGTGTAAAGATTATTCTAAGATTATAAGACAATTGTTATATAGTTTTATTTATAAAGAAAATTTTATATAAATTTTTATTACATTTTTTTTAGCTTGGGAACCTAGTGTTAAGACATTTTGTCCCTATCCTCACTCTCCGCAAAATTTGAGGTATTGTGTATAATGCTGAGTGACGGAACTTAACGTCGTACGTTGCTTTGTTATTGGAGCGAAGAAAAGAAATATATAAAATATTTCATTTCTTTGAGTGTGGATCGAAACCACAACAACGCCTCATAAATTATGTGTTATTATTTATGCCGTCTTACTTCATAAAAATCAAACGACATTTATTTATAAAAGCAAGCACTATGTAATAGTTTAATCGTCGATGGCGTGGATAGCTGACGTTGTCAGCAAGTTCGTGACACATTCGTGATCAGAGTTACAATAATTATGTTTTTCACGTAGCAAAAAACATTTTGCTATATACGCGTTGTCTTTACCTGTTCTTTATCCAATAAGACAAAAGAACTTAGCTTCTTTAATCTAAATAAAGAGCTTTCATCTAATAACATCATTTAATTAACCGAAAAATCATTAATCTTCGTCAAACATTCTAGCTGCATAACTCCCGAATATACAACGATAGGCACAGGCAATCTAAAAGCTAAGACACTCCGTTTTCCACTTTTCGTCTAATTTTCGGGGTATTGCGCGGAAGTGGCAGAACTTAACATCACTGAGCCACTACAATGACCTCAAGTAATCTTGATAATCGTATATTTATATTTTTAGGTTTTTTAAAGTAATTTAAAAATGTCTGTTACAACCTAGACGGGAACTTGAACAGGGGTAACTTGTCACTGTCATCATCCCTGACTTCTGAATCACTTCTTATCCGAAAGATAAACAAAATCTTAACACAATAAATGACGAGATATGGTTTCTTTCTGTTCTCAAATTATAAAAACATGAAATAAATCACGTTTCCGATAGCCCCCGATAAGCCTTCATCCATCATCGAATCAAATTGTTGGTCTTTTTTACAAGTTACGTTGAGTGACGCAACTCAACACCGAGCTTATTACTAGAGACGCAAAATGAAATTATTAAATATTTTATTTCCTCTGATGGGAATCGAACCCACTATGTATTGTATTTTCATTCGCCCTATTGTGTCTCTACGCTACTACAAACTTTGAATTGAGAATATCACTCACTCAGCTTCTCGCACATCACGGGGTAGGCAGAGGGAATTAAAGTGCTAAAACACTGCATTTCTTCCTTCACTTTCCACCGCAATTGACACATTGTATATTGAGTGGCGGAGCTCAACGCCGCGCTTTGCCTTGTTACCACAGCGAAGAAATCGAAATTTTAAATATTTAAATAGAAAATATTATATACTTCATTTCCTCGAGTGGCAATCGAACCCACAACGTATCGCGTTTACAGTCACACTCTTTTGACTCTGCGTCATGCCAGGACAGTATGAATTCTTGTCATTATCATGAAGTCTATACTAATTAATAAACAGAGTTATGTCCCCTTAAATGTTTGATTGGGACATTCATATTATTATGAAGGGCTTTTTTGAATTATATGACCGTTAATATTTATTTAAGGTATAATTTTTATTTGTTTGTGTTTAGAGTTTTGATATGTAAATACAGAGCGCGATCTACAGCTTTTAGGGTTCCTCACTTACGCAAACTCAGCTGTCCGTCCATCTGTAAGTACATACTGACGGATGGACGGACAGCTATAGTATAAGATGATACATTAACATATATATCTAAACCTTGTGAGAGAACTCACTTACAAGTAATCCAATTACAAAAGAAATCTAATATCGGATTTAATATTGAAAAAAACAAGGGCTTAATACTAGAGATCGAAAGGCTTAATGGAATCCCATTCAGGATGAATACGGTAGAAACAATATTTCAAAACTACATGTGATACATTATTTATGCCAAAACTAACTTTGTTTTGTATGGAATTGCTTAAATTTGATATGATTATTTATATACTTATACAAATGCCTAAGTCTTTTTAAAAGATACTCTTTCTTAAATAACTTACTGTATTCTTTATAGTATTTCATTTAAACTTAAATTTAAATAAAAATTGTTATCAATAAGTACTATAAAATATTTACTTATATTTTCACAAGATAATTGCATAGATAGATCTCAAAATAAAATTGTGATTTTTTTTTTCAGTTTTCATAATACATATATGGAGATTAGTAAGTATTTTTTTTATTAAATAATAAAATATGAATTTGCTTAGACTCTTACTGGCATTGCTAGCTTACCCTTTTTTAAGATAGAGTTAGACACACCAATCCTATTACGAGACTTCCGTTCTTGAAGTGTGAAACTCAAGGACTCGCTTTCACTCGTTTTGAACCGAAAAAAAAGTTATTTAATACTATATATATACAAATACATATTTTATAAGTTACCTTGTCAATATATAAATCAATATGTACGCTTACAGAGTAAGTAACCACTAAGCCGTCACATCTTCTTATAATCGTTTGTAAATCATTGTTGTGACAACAAACTAATATCAAAACCAAACCGCCCAAATACACACGCGACGTGAATTATCAACAATGTTAGATAATATATGTTAGTTAATTTGAATTATCATACAAATTATAATTATTTATAATTAAATGTAAACATACCCTTACTTGAGAGTAGGATATATTGGACACATTACTTGCTATTTATTATATTCATTATTTTCAATCGGAAATTCTATAGTAGTTTTCGGCCAATCTTATTTCCTACGACGTAAATTTTATAATATGCAGTTATTTGTATTGCATACAATGAACGTCGCTAATACAATGTGTGTCCTTTTCCTGTTACGTTATTCTTTATTATAGCTTTGTCTCGGTGAAGCGGGGAATCACGTAAATATAACTTATAACTCCGTCGATCAGAGTTCGAACTTAAGATCATCGCGTAGGAAATTTAGATAACTTTCTACTAACCAATATTAATTGATAATCTAATCTGATTAACACATTCCCAATAATACAACGTATACTCGTAGCAATAACAAGATCAAATATTGTAATTAACATTTCTATGTACACAATTTTGCATATAATGCTAGTATAATTAGTATCTATGGAAATAATTAGCAATCGACTATGAGCCTGAATTAGTACTTGTTGTTCTCATTTGTACGTAAATTAACCAATAATATTAAACTTCTTACTTTCAGCTTCAATTTCGTGATTAAATGGAACTAAATAAAAGATGTGTCGCATGCGACACTTGACCCATTTCAGGAGATTATGTCATATGTGACACATGACTCGTGGAGGTAACTTCAGTTCAGTTCAGTTCTTTCGTTATGGCGTTCCGAGCGTGCCAGTTGAGCACAGAATCACTTCGCCAATGTCACGTTGAATGGAGAACACACGAAGGAGAATGTACGGTAAAAAAAAAAAAAAATAGAAAATTAAACGATAAGAGAATGCATGTAAAGAAAAAAGATCCACTTAGTATTACCATCACCTAAAACAAAATAATAAATTTATACAAAAAAATAAACATAGACGGTTAGTAGTAGAAAATATTTTACAATAATGTTAGCTTACAATTTTATTTTGTTATACTTAATATATTTACATAAAAAAATACATAAAGGACTAAACACAAACATTAACAAATATTGAACATTAAGGGGACCGGGAACTTTATAAGGAAGAACATCATACAAGGGGTGGACTAACTTAAGACAGGAGAAAAGGATGTGAGATGAGGAACCGTCGTCTAGGCCACATTCACAAAGTGAATGGTCCCTGACCCTGATCTTAGCCAGGTGAACAGGAGTACATGCATGTCCAAGGCGCAAGCGGCAAATAGTAGTTATAACACTCCGTTCAGTAAATTTTTGAGAAAAAAACCAAGGTCGCCTTGGAATGTTAGGTTGAATGGAAGCAAAATACTTACCTTTCTGAGATTTTGACAGATCCCAGAATTTAGACCAGGATGTATCCAAATGAGTAGATGCAAGAGACAACAAATCTTGGGCCGAAATAGAGAAGTTACCAGAAATGCCACACTGGATGGCTAATTTTGCGCAGGAGTCTGCAGATTCATTCCCACAGATTCCAGAATGACCTGGAATCCATGCCAAAGTAACATTCAAGCCCTTTAGATGACATGAGTACAATTCTTCTCGAATCCTTAAAATAATTGAAGATCTTAATTTACTACAAAACGGATTTTCCTTTATAGCCAGTAAGCAGCTTAATGAGTCAGTACAAATAACAGTCTGTTTGAAATTGTGGGAGGATGTGAACAGGATTGCTTCTAAAATAGCAACAGCCTCTCCTGTAAACACAGTCGATTCGGGGGGACATTTAAATTGTAATATAATTTTGAATTTTGGTATCCAGCAAGCTGCACCAACACAGCTTTCCTTAGAAAGCTTCGATGCGTCTGTATAGATGAGGATATGATTTGGCCAATTTTCATTTACTATGGTCTGAAATTTTGTGTTGGTGTCACCAGCTCCCTTGGTTAGGCCAAGATTAGTGATGACAGGAGGGTTAAATACTAAAGCTTTATAGCGTGTGCAAAATTAGGGGTTGGATGGATACTTAGATAAGGGGTGAGGGAGAGAAGTAAATTTTAGGAAACTAATGAGTAGGTAAGGCTGGGGCTTGCCCCGAGGGATGAGATGGGCTAAGTCCGATAACCTAGACCATAGGGGATGGGAGGCCAGCTGTAACATTTTGCCTACAAATCGGTCAGAAAGGAATTGACGCCGGATAGGAAAAGGCGGGTCTACGCATTCCACCTGCAGTGCATTGGTGGGAGAAGACTTCATTGCACCTAATATAATTCTTAAACACTTGTATTGGATTCTATTGAGCTTTTCCGTAGCAATTTTATTGAAGGGGTCTAAAACGAATAATCCATAATCAATATGACTACGGATTACAGCATTGTACAGCAGTTTTTGAGTATAAGGGTGTGCACCCTACCACACACCAGATACAGCTCTTAAAGCATTAATACTTTTTTCACATTTTTTTGTGAGATATTGAGCATGGGCAATTCTGTTCAGTCGTTTGTCGAGAATCATGCCTAAAAATTTAACATTATCTGCAAAAATTAATGGATTCATTATCATAAGAAATTTCAAAATTTGGAATAACTCTCTTTTTAGTAAACACCACCGCCTGACACTTCGCTACAGATAGTGCCAGACCATGATTAGAGAGCCACTGGTTAAGATAGTGCAAAGCAGTATTTAATCTATAAGTAATGTCCTCCACAGAATTTGAGCTGTAATAGAGGACGATATCATCAGCATACTGAAGGATATTACAAAAATTATTTACAGACAATTCTAGGTCATGAGTGTAGATGTTATACAGCAGATGACTAAGAGATGAACCCTGAGGAAGACCTTTCCAGACTTGTCTGGAAGGTATTGTAAGTAGCGGATGTTTAACAGATACCGTTCTACCGGTTAGCAAACTACATATAAAATGATTCAACCTCGGCGGAATACTCAGCTGGTGCATCTTCTGCCTGAGTACGGGAAGAAGAACATTATCATATGCAGATGCAACATCCAGAAAAACGCCCACCAAATACTCTCCCTTGGCAAACGCTCTCCGAATGTCTGTAGTAAAAATGCTGAGACTATCTGTAGTACTCAGACCCCTTCTAAAGCCAAATTGAGAGGGAGCTAAGATATTTCTGCTTTCCACTATCCATTCCAGGCGATTTTTGAGAAGCCGTTCAGTAATTTTTGATAGTGTTGAAGATAGGGCAATGGGTCTATAAGAACTAGGATCAGATGAATTTTTACCAGGTTTAAGGATAGGAATAATAATTTGGGATTTCCATGAATTTGGGATATTGCCTGATAAAAATATATTATTAAGTAAATTTAAAAAGTGGTGCTTACAATTTTCATTAAGTCTAATAATAAATGAATAGTAGACACCATCTTCACCTGGACAAGTGTCCTTTAAATTAGATATAACATTTCTAACTCTTCAGGGGAAAAGGGAGCATCCATTTCCTCTGAGGACTCTACCGGCGTGGATATAAGGAGATCTTGGGATGGCACAAAGGGAGGAGCCAATTTGTCAGCAAAATCATTAAGCCAAATAGAAGGGTTATAGGAGTTAGGGCTGTCGACATTGTTAAGAGACCGGCGAAATCTCTTAACATTTGTCCAGACAATGGAAGAGGAGGAGCGTGGATTAAGAGACTCACAAAAATTGACCCAACCAAGTTTTTTCTTTTTCCAGATCAAATTTCTAAATTTGGCATCGCAGCGTTTGTACTCAGTGTAATTCTCCATTGTCATACAGGCTGCGTATGACACCTCGGCAGATAATCGGCGATTGACAGAATCAGAGCATTCCTGATCCCACCATGGATTGAAATGCTTCCAATTCTGAATGGAGTGTTTCTTAGGGATATGTGAGTCAGCCGCAGACAAAATGGCAGAGACAAACCAATCATAGGAAAGAAAGATATTCTCATGATTAGCAGACTCAGGAAGATTACACAGCATGCAATCCACAGAGTCGGCATACTCATTCCAGTTACCTTTTTTTAAATTAAATTTAGGAAGCGGGTAAGGCCTTTATGTAGGATGAAACCTATTATTAAGACATAACAGAATTGGAAAATGATCACAACCATGGGTGGAAGAGAGAACAGACAATGATAGTTGGGAGGCAAGAGAAGGAGATGATAAAGAAAGATCAACAGCAGTCCTAGGATTCTGATTAGGATTAACCCTATGTGTCGGTGATCCATCATTAAGAATGCAGAGATCAACATCATCAATCATGTCCACCAACAAAGGAGAAAATCCATCACAGTAATAACACCCCCACAGAGTGTGATGAGTGTTAAAATCACCCAGGACCAGCACAGGACCAGGAAGCGAAGAGATAATAGACTTAAGCTCTAAAACGATGGAGGAAGAAGGATGGGGGATATAAACAGAGAGAAAGGAAATATTAAAGGACCTCACAGCAACAGCATTAATCTCTTGACTGAGAGTTGGGAGAGGGATACGAGAGTAAGGAGAGGAGTGCCGGATGAGGATGGCACTACCTCCATACCCATCACTTCTGTCCTCCCTTAAACATAAGAAACCAGACACTCTGAAAGAAGAGTCAGGCAACAGCCATGTTTCCGAGAGGGCAACAATGATAGGTTCATACAGTGAAATAATATTAAGTAGTTCATGCTTTTTAAGCCGAATACTTTTACTATTCCACTGCAGGAATTTCAGTGGGGCCATTATGGAGGATTTTATAAATTTTGGAAAGACTTAAGGCAACGTGGGACGGTAAAGGAAGTTCATCACAGGTAGAAATTATGCTCAGAAGGATATCTGTTAGTGCACCTAACAGATCCTTTGTAGCCACTGTTGAATTATCAACATCCTGGTTGAGAGCACAACCATTATTAAGGGGAGAGGAACAATTATCAATTATAGATTGGTGAGCTTGTCTATTGTATCCCTTTGCAACAGGAGCGCGGGGACGAGGGGATTGAACAATGGTCTTACGATAGGACTTAGTAGGAGTAGCAGGGGAATGACATTGAGGGGAAGAATTTGTGGCATTTGAAGGTGCAAACATTATTTTAGCAATATCTGAGTAAGATTGTTTGACAGGAGGGAATCGGGAAGAGGCTTCTATGTAAGATATACATTCTTGAGACATTGCAATTTTGATAGACTGTTGTCTTGCATACTCAGGACAGTCCTTGTCTGTAGCAAAATGTTTGCTACTACAATACAAGCATTTTGAGCAATCCTTGGTCGTGTCACATGAATCACCAGAGTGATCCTGGGAACACCTGTAACACCTGGGCTTTGATCGACACTGTGCTTTAACATGTCCAAAACGGCAGCAGTTTAGACATTGGATTGTTGGAAATTTATATGGTTCCACAGGAAGGGAGGAATGATAGGAAAAGACCCTATCAGGCAACTGTTGTCCACGGAAAGTAACCACAACCGACTGAGTCGGGATCCATGTAGTCACTCCCTCACTAACATTCTTTCTATTCAATCTCCTTGCTTTCAATACTAGTCCACTACCAGAGGGAAACACCATTGACTCCACAAGCTCATCAAGGGAAAAGTCCACAGGGACATCTCTTATTATACCCATTCGGGTGATGTTAAATGTAGGAATAATAGCTACATATTTACAAAGACTTAGCACGGGGTTAGACATAAAATCATTCGCTGCAGTAGGAGTTGAGAATTGAACACTTATTTTGTTGCGGCCAATGTTCTTAATACCATCGTTAGTAATACCATTTACCTTATTCCTATGTAAGAACTGGCCAAACTTAATGGCTTTGATGGAGGTACCCGAAGCCGGGTCTGGAGTTTCCCTTGACACATACACAATGAAAGGGCCTTTGTCGGAATCTAAATAGGATTTCGGGTTCTCTGCTAAGGAAGGATGAACATACAGGTTCTGGATTGAGGGCGTAGCGGTTGAGGGATTTATAATGGTCTTTTTAATAAGACCTTCATTATTGCTGGATGCGTCTCCAATTTGTCGTTTTCTAGACGCCACTGAGAGAGATTCTTTATTCCCACCTGGATCAGGGGGATCGGGAGGAGGATCCGGCTCCATTTTAAATAAAACTATTCAAACTTACCTAAAAATAACCTAACTATAATACAGCTACTCTAACATGAAATACGGCACAAATACACACTACAACCAATCACCTTGTTAATATAGATCTTTTTAATAACTTTTCACAACAGTAAATGATAAAAACTTTATAAAAATAACAAAACTCTCACTAGCACGTGTGTCAACCAAAACAAACGTAAGCGAAGTCCCAGAGGGAACTTTAATAGCTCCGGCATATACAATTGAAATCTAAACTTATTATTTTTCATTATTATTTTACCAGAACGTCTGTTTAACTAAGTAACTTTTCAATTGGAAAATCGAGAACTGCCAAATTTGAACACCGCACTTTGTTAGTAGTACTACTAGAGCGATGATATTTAAATAACTTCTCCCTGAGTGGAATCGATCCCATAACCGTCACGTTTACAGTCAGACTACAAATATATATATATATATATATATATATATATATATATATATACATATATATATATATATATATATATATATATATATATATATATATATACATATATATATATATATATATATATATATATATATATATATATATATATATATATATATATATATATATATATATATATATATATATATATATATATATATATATATATATATATATATATATGTATATATATGTATATATATATATATATATATATATATATATATATATATATATATATATATATATATATATATATATATATATATATATATATATATATATATATATATATATGTAACTAATTTCGATAAATCATACACATATATAACACATATAGATTTTATGCAAGTACAGTAAAACTCCCTATCCTTAGCCCCGTTTTGCACCCTAATAATAAGTTATTTATAGCTTGTGTACAAGGGCTGGTGAGCCTCTACATAAATAAGGGCACGATATGAAGCGAGCCCAATATGATGGTCTACTGTGGTTTAGTAAATGATTTCAAAGGTTCAGTTTTACGAGTATTTACTGTGAGTTTAGAAGTAATGAAATTATTATTTTGAAATGCTGCGGCTTCAATTTAAAGTTTTATATATTTTGTGCGTCCTTACTATATGGTTGGTTAAAATGTATCTTATAAATACCTTAATAAATATTTCTTGAAAATTTATTAAAGGATTATTATATCGGGTCTTCTTTTATATTTTTTGTAAACAATTTTGAGAAACTCGACGTTTCAAACACTTTACAGTAGTCCGTGGTCCACGGACTCACGCGTGAAAAATTACGTTTTTAGTTTTTATTTTAAAATATGTACTTTTTACAAATTATTTATTTTTTATTGATTTTGTTAGTTTAATTCCTGCTAGATGAGTGCTTGTGATTTCATGAAATTAACAACGACAGTGAGGCCAGTCGTGTCGTAGGAGCACAAGTGTACGACTACAAGCGCAATAGGTAATGGCTTAGGTTTCCACTCGACCAAGTTGAATATTTAATATCGTCATTATCTTGCTCTAGTTATGAGGCAAAGTGCGGCGTTGAGATCCGCTACTCAACACTCAATGCCTCAAGAATGGGTGGGGAACGGAAGCGTCTTAATGATAATAATAAATAGATTCCCAGGTTCCCTTACTTGTTAAGTAGAGGGAACCTGGGAACACGAGACACTGTGAACTGTGAAGCCCAAAAAAAATACAGTAACAGAAGCTGTTTCTATATGAAATCTAGGAACGGACCGAAAGTGTGAAAATTTTATGAATCCCCTACTACTTCATACTTGAAAATGTTATTTTAATTCTATTTTCTGTCTTGATATGTAATGCTATAGTATAATTGATAAAGCATAAAGCTGAAATAATATTCTTAATGTTTTGGTTCTTCTTAATAAAATGTAAAATTATACTCTGAATTCAGATTTTTTACTGTATATTTTTAAACACTGTTACGTTTCATCAGCGAGATTAACATTTTATATGACTTAAATTAATAGGATGTAGGACTATATATAATTACCGAATCATTTAATTCCCTAAACCAATAATACCTACCTCCTTAGCAGAATATTTTACAGTTTAATTCGAGTAGTCATTTCAATTCTAGATTTAGTAGTAATAAAAACCTTTTGATGAATTATAAAAAAGCTTACTAAGTGCTACTTTTCGACTGATGAAATGAAAGCACGTAATTAAAGCATTCAGGAGATGCATTCTCATAAAAATACTTTAATTCTATTTTTTATGGAATAAACAAAGTTCTGTTAAAGAAAAAACTAAGTAATGGCATGAAAAGTTTATTATACAATATTTTACATATAAATGTCTGTAAAATACATTGTATAATAAACTTTTCATTATAAACTAACAAACTGCAACCGGCCTCGCTCGCTTAAATGTTATTTAGGTTAATAATTAAAAAAATCACCAAAACTTTTGGCTATATATTATTCTGATACTTAAACTATATTACTTTACCTAAACTTTCATCAATAGTTTTTGCGTAAAAGTTACAAACTTTATCATTTATTACACCAGTAGGACGAGAGTCCTCTCTCACTCCTCTCACTTTTAGTAGATCTAGAGTTCGTCTCAATCCAGTTATTAAAAATTATTCTCGCTTTGATTTTAACAAAAACACAGGTCATGCATAAAAATAATTTAAAAATTTCTTTCTCTATTATATAAAACAACCTTTTTGGGGCGTTTATTTACTTTTAAAGTAAATTCAAGCTCGAATTTTGTTGCAGCGTCGGCGGCTTTATTATTTATTTTATATTCATTTCATGTCTTATTAATAGCAAGGCGAGAGTAGTTTCTAATATTTATATAGCAGAATGAAGAAGACATGAACGACACTCGTATTGAACAGGGACAATATTGCAAGCAGCAATACTCTGGTGAATCGGCGTCTCAATTCTTTAACTATCTCAATTGTTGCCTTTGTAGGAGTTCTAAAGAAATGTATGAATATAGAATATTGACAAAGTTCAAAGCAGCTCAAATTTAATATAAGAGTATCAAAATTAACGTACAACTGTTTGCTACAGTTACGCATAGGTTTTTGTAGTACAATATAAAATAAATATAAAGTGCTATATGAATATAAGTCAAGCAAATAATAATTATTATTTTAATACATTACAATTGGAGAGGGCGCAGTGGCACAGCGTATGATGTTACTATCATCAGCACACGTCGTGTCGTTGTTGGATCTATTCCTACCAATTTATTATATATTTTCATTTCTTTGCTCTGATGACCAAGAAAAAGCACGAAATTGATTTTTTAAACTCGAAATCGACAGAAAGTCACGTGTCTCAACACTAGTTTCCATCTGCCAACTCTGTTACATGCGAAAAATAAACTAAGACTAGCCTCCGCTCGCTTTGGTACCATATGCAGTTGCTCTAACCAATTAAGCTGAAGGTTCTACAAGAATTGCAATACATATGCTAAAAGTTCGACATTTTTATATCGAATGCATAAACGAGTTGGTATATTATGTAATATATTTTAAACAAGTCAATGTCAATATAATATACAAGCATTTATTCATCATTTTTGCTGCATTTTGTATGAAATTCGTCGCGTAATCAAATCCTAGAGTTGTACCTCCCTGGGCGAGTCCGATTCGCAGTTAAAAGATTTTATTTTTCATTTTTATTCTTTTAAAGAGACATTGCCTGTTGAGTGGCAAAAAACGCAATGCCGCGTTTTACTTTAGCATAACAGGAAAATTAATACAATATTTAAACATTAATGGTACTTGAAACAAAATATTTACTATTTAAATTTTCATTCTCAATATTCTGCCGGTAAATTGTAAAAGGGCATCTGTCAGGTTTTATTCAACGACCTGTTCTGCCTTTTGGATTCGTTATACCAATTTAAGATGCACTACTCTTCCGAATTCCATCGCCTATCTATGAAATAACCCTGAGTTCCACACCCACACGAACCTTTGCATGGGAAACTAAACATGCATTTTTAATTTTGTTCATATAGACATTCTAGTAAATCGCAAATTTTACTAGCCATATTTTATAGCTAAAGAAGTTTTTTGGTCAACTTTTCAGTAATCATACGTAAATAATATTTACACTGATCGTGCTATTGACATAATTATTAAGGGTGTGGTTCGAAGATGATCAAAATATATCTTTTTATATTCGATTACAGTACAGTATAGGGAAGAATAAGTTTTAATATAAAAACTACTGTTTTTTAATTAAATTTTATTCTTCTTATTGACCGACATTGTTTTGGAACTTTACTCTTACGGTTATTCATTTCGTTATCTATGTCCACGTAAATATATAACGACTTTGCTTTATTACCATAATTAAAACAAAGTCGCTATAAACAGTTGGGCGCATAAACTTTTAACGGTTGTACGCGTGTAATTTTAAATGGAGTTTTATATAATAAGCGATAGAGATACGAGAGGTGAGTTTGATTTGAAAAAAAAAAAACCTTTCCTTATCGTAAACGGAGCTTGTTATTCATGTATCAGAAATCAAATAATAATCAGATTTTCATAAAACATAGCTCTGAACTACCGCAATAAACAAGACTTTCGGTTAGAAAACTAAACTTATATATAATTCTTATTTTTTTCTCGAACAAAATAAGAATTTAAAATAAATATAATAAAAAACAAACAGCTATTAAACAAACAATCGTATAATTTCTTTTCGAGCAGGCGATTCGATAGTCAATATATAAGTTTGAACAATACATGAAGACAGAAAATACCCAACATTCGTTCGAAAATTCATTCTCTTATAAAAAAGATTTTAAGAGAAAAATAAAAAATCTCACTAAAAGAGTTATCAAGATGCTCTAATTTTTCAATTACGTCCCTTTCATTGGGGAGATAATGGGCGCGACGTGTAAGGAACAAAAGGCGATTAATCATAAAGCTGTGGGCGCCGTTCATAAATACTTAATAAAAAGATGACCAGAATTTCACTTTGAGGTGTGAAGTGATCATTAATTTTACATAAATAACCTATTTTAACATATATTCATATATTAAGTAACAGGTAGAGGCTGCTATGGCGCAGTAGCGTTGTGCGTTCAATTTCAACTTGATAGCTTGTGAATTTCATTCCCCCGCCCGGAAAATAAGGCAAAGCGCGGCGCTGAGTTTTAAAACTGAGCACAAGAAAGTGCAGGGTTATGGAACTCAACACGCAATGCGATAAGTTCAGTAAAAAATGTGGAACGAAGGTTACTAACACTAGGTTCCCACATTTTATCTGCCTACTTTGCCATGTATGGAGTTAAACAAAAATCAAAAGGAGCATTCATCTTGTTTTAGATGAGTAATAAGTTATTATCTTATTTTTGATTAGGTAAATAAAAATCTATTAAACTAGTTTTGTATTTTTTATTGATATATTTTTTTAAACTTCCAGAAATGTCATAATACCTACTTTCTTAGTTATATATCAATATTAATTATAAAGACTTACAAACACCATATCACCTAAACAATATATATCCATATATTACATAGATCTCACAATTTACCAACATGACTCACAAGTTTTGTTCTACCTAAGCCTGTGGTTACCTTCCGTCAAGATAATGGGCGAAGTGTGTTATTGACAAAGGACGATTAATCAAAACGCCATCGAGCGACAAACTGGCAGGTACTTTATGAAACGACACCTCAATTTGCACCGGACTAGATGTGAGCTGACATTAACGTAGCGACATTTAACTAGATGAGACCTTAGAGTGGGAAATTGTCAAAATGTTCTATTTTAATTACTTTGTGTCTATAATGTTTTATTATTTTGTATGTCACCGTTGTGCTCGGCCTTCTCTTACTTCACTTATAGGGTTAAATCCTATAGAGATCTAGTTAGATAAGTTTCGGTATTCAACTCTACGATTCAAGACACAAAACTTCTGAATTTGCAAACGTTGTGTGTAATCACCATGTTAGCCACCAAGACTTAGTGGCTTGTCTTGTTAATTTCTCCTATAATAGCAGATTTGCCTATGAGCTCTTGGATATAAGTACTACGGGCAACTAAGCTATACTTTCTACTACATCGAATTTACAAAACTAATCGAAGTATACTGGCAGGTAGAAATATTTATGTTTACACAAAAAAGTTATTTCAAAATAAACGCTTATCATCTAAATATTTTCCAATAACTTTCTTATCTTTATAGCACGTTTTTCAAAGACCTATGTTATCTCAGGTGTGGCAAAAGCTCTTACGAGAACGTCTAGACGTAAATACTCGTACAGGGAGTATTATATATGATATGTAAGAATAAAGTTATCAAATGCCTTAACTTAAGTATGGTCGTATATATTTTCAATAACTGAATAGAATCTGTAGATATATTTATTTATTTTTTTATATTCGCGTATGCAGATCTCATAGACGAGCTTACGCACGTTATTCGTGAGTTCCAATACCAAATAACTTTGTAAATGCCCACAATAACTTGACTTCAGCTATAATTAAATAACGCCATACAAGTCTTCCTATAATTCATAACAGTGAATTAATGTATTGAACATATTTAGTTTGTAGATCGCTGTTGTAATGTTTTTTCTTTATACTCAGTCTCACGCTGTATCCCGCACATGTCAGGGAAGGCAGAGGGAATTTCGGAATTAAATACCTATTAAATATTTATATTGAAAGTATTAAGAGTAGGGATCGAACCTACAACCTATCGTTTACAGACACACGCTTGTGCAGCTGCGCCACGACAGGCCTCAAGTATACAATTCATTACAGTATGATGTTTAGTTTTATAATATCGTGTTTTGTGTTAATAATAAAGTAATGTATTATTTTTGGATTTATTTATACATTTAATATGTTGCTAAGTTCAATCAATTAATCAAAGTGGTGTTCGTTCAATTAGGCTATTATAAGTACTTTTGAATTGTCAAATTACATACAAATTTCTGAGTGTCAGTCTTACAGGAAGCTACCACCGGCTCGAAAGGCGGCTCTGTGAGAAAGTCTCAAGAAAGAGAAAAACTACCTGCTAACTTTTCGAAGACGAAAACTAGAAGTGATCAGCTTATTTTTACTTATTGTATTGATATCATGTCTATTACTGTTCTTTAAGTAATTGCGTATATTTTTCCGAACAAGTAATATACATTAGCTATTTAACTCTGCACACTAATAGGAGATATTAAAGTGCACAGTTAAATAGATAAAGTGTTAGCTAGCAAGTGTTTTTTAATTTCACGTTTATACGTTTATAGACACGCATTGTCATATTTTCAAGTGAAATTTAAAAGCGTATAAATTTGAACGTAGCTATAGAAACGTATGGCTTACGCCACGGCTTATGGTGTATGGCACGGGTTCAAGTTCAGCTACATTAAAATTTTTATAGGCTTTTAAATTTAGTACTTTCTCATGTTATTTATTAAAAAAAATTGTTTATATTGGCCTCAAATTAAAGATCTGTGACTGATAAATTTAATTTATATGTTGGAAAAGGAATTTGATAATGAGTAATGACGTTAATAGCAGGTACATTACCACAAGGGTACTTTGTATGATTAACGATCCAATATGCAGAGAAATTTTAATTATTCTAGAGATATAGTTTCTTACATACCCATCCATACCTTTTTTTGTCTCATGCATTTGGCAGAGTAAATAAGGAACCCAATGTCTAAACAGTCCGCCTACGTTCTGAATTACCTATGTTCCGAATTTAGGCCTTTTAAACCTAAAAAGAAAAAACCTCGGAGAAGAAATAAAACTTTAACTTTTAAATAAAAAATGTAACTTCCTTAAGTGAACCTACAACTTGTCACAATTACAGTTGCACGCTTATGCCCCTGCGCCATGACAAGCATCATATATGAGGATGTGGATAAACATTTTATTATTGCAAACTTTTTATTATTGCAAATTTTAATATTTATTTTTGATATCTAACGCATGCAAAGTTTCACTTTTTTAGGGTAGATAATAGGGACAGAAAGATTTGAACTGTTTACTTTTGGAACAATATAATCATAAATTTAATATTAGATAAACATTTTATAAAAAGCCCTGTTGTATATATAATACATATAACACTTTTACTTGCACTCAAAGCGTAATTAAATATTCATATTAATAATTAAATAGAACATGGCTATTAAAATAAGTAGTTATAATCTTCTATTCTATACCCTATGACAAGTTTTCATATTAATTTTACTATGCGGAGAACTAGAACTCAACGAAATTTCAATTGATTGGAATTTTTTCGTAAACTCCTACATTTTTTAAATTATAAATTTAAAAAACATTGGAAAATGGATAAATGTAAACATTTAAAAACGTATAAAATGTTATTTAATATTTATTAACAGATCTTCTATACACAAAACAATTATTGACTATGAAAATTACATCAAGTAAATCAATATATGAAAATAAACAAATAAAATATTATTAAATATAATTATGTATTAATTATATTTTTTTTTATTTTTTTTTTAAATAATTACTATTAAAAACTTGTCCTTTTGGATATTATGTATTGAAAATGCTGATTACTTTACGCTATACTCTGCATATAGCAAAGTAGACAAAGATAACGTAATGTTGGGACACTGCGATCTTCACGTCCGTCCGTATGTTTTAGACATATTCAATTTTTATAAAACCTAAAGAAAAAATAAATTTAGCCCTCCATAATCGTCCATTACAGACTTACAGACACTTTGCTGCTTCATTATCACCACCTCACCGTCGATATTCATTTAAATATTTTAATTTAATTAAGAAATATATATTTTCAATAACTTTAAATTTTGTTTTTACATAGAATTCTATAAAAACATAAGTTTATAATACCGTTGAATTGAACAATGAATTCACAATTTATTTAACGCCGCGTCTGACTCGATTTGGTTTTGCTTTTCATGTTGTAAAAGCGTGATTTTTTTATCAAGAATAAAAGTACTTTTTTACTTAGTACTTTTTTACCGTGGTTTATTTTCAATATATGAATATGACTACGTGGCAGCTTGTGAGTTCCATCTTCACATGAAAATGTAAATTATACATTTTTTCTGTATCGGGATGGAGTTAAGATTCTGTCCTCAAGATCACTCTGCCTGCAATACTAAATAATAATTTTAATTTTGTTTTAACAATATTACATATTTTATAAACAACTTATTACCTCAGCTACTGGGATTATCAGATATAAGGCAGTAAAAATCTTATCCTAAATCCCCGCCCGTCGTCCATATAAATTATGCCGTATGAATAGACAGATAGACAGGAGCTTATTTCACTATATTTTAGCTATTTTTATAGGTAATGTATATATGAGGGTGTCGTAGCTCGTAATCGCAGGGAACCACTTTAAGCGGGATGGTTGTGGGTTGATTTTAGTTGTGGAATATATTATCCTCCGGGAGAAATTGTTTAATTTAATTTGCACTTAAAGTAGGTAAAAAAATATCTTAGCCCTCTGCCTACCCTGCTATATTTAGGATACAGGGCAAAGCTGAAGAATAAGAAAATACGTGCTTATTTTCCTGAAGATCAATTCTGTAAAGTAGAAAGGCCTATCGTGGGGCAGACCATACGAGTGTGACTGTAAAGGCAACTGTAACAACGGTTGCGGCTTTGAGAAATAAAATATTTAATATTTGAAATTTTTCGCTCTGGTATAGAGTCAAAGCGCGGCGTTTAGCTGTACCATTTAACATGAAATGCCTCAAATTCGGTGGAAAGTGTCTATGGTAAGTAGTCTATGGTAAGACCATGCGGAATTCAACGTGAAGCTAGAAAAAGTTTGAACATGAAATTTAATAATATGACTAATACAATTTATAACTGATCTTTTATTAATAAGTAAAACTAAGTTATATAAAACGTTAAATTATTTTAACTAGTATATTAATTTGAATAGTCGGGATAAAATGTAATCGTAACTTAATACTCGATAGGAATTTGTCCACATGTCAATAGAATAACGCAAGGGTTTAATGAATTGTGAATTCATCGTTCAATTCAACGGTATTAAAAACTTATGTTTTTATAGAATTCTATGTAAAAATAAAATTTAAAGTTATTGAAAATATATATTTCTTAATTAAATTAAAATATTTAAATGAATATCGACGGTGAGGTGGTGATAATGAAGCAGCAAAGTGTCTGTAAGTCTGTAATGGACGATTATGGAGGGCTAAATTTATTTTTTCTTTAGGTTTTATAAAAATTGAATATGTCTAAAACATACGGACGGACGTGAAGATCGCAGTGTCCTAACATTACGTTATCTTTATCTACTTCGCTATATGCAGAATATAGCGTAAACTAATCAGCAGTTTCAATACATAATATCCAAAAGGACAAGTTTTTAATAGTAATTATTTAAAAAAAAAATAAAAAAAAATATAATTAATACATAATTATATTTAATAATATTTTATTTGTTTATTTTCATATATTGATTTACTTGATGTAATTTTCATAGTCAATAATTGTTTTGTGTATAGAAGATCTGTTAATAAATATTAAATAACATTTTATACGATTTTAAATGTTTACATTTATCCTTTTTCTAATATTTTTTAAATTTATAATTTTAAAAATGTAGGAGTTTACGAAAAAATTCCAATCAATTGAAATTTCGTTGAGTTCTAGTTCTCCGCATAGTAAAATTAATATGAAAACTTGTCATAGGGTATAGAATAGAAGATTATAACTACTTATTTTAATAGCCATGTTCTATTTAATTATTAATATGAATATTTAATTACGCTTTGAGTGCAAGTAAAAGTGTTATATGTATTATATATACAACAGGGCTTTTTATAAAATGTTTATCTAATATTAAATTTATGATTATATTGTTCCAAAAGTAAACAGTTCAAATCTTTCTGTCCCTATTATCTACCCTAAAAAAGTGAAACTTTGCATGCGTTAGATATCAAAAATAAATATTAAAATTTGCAATAATAAAAAGTTTGCAATAATAAAATGTTTATCCACATCCTCATATATGATGCTTGTCATGGCGCAGGGGCATAAGCGTGCAACTGTAATTGTGACAAGTTGTAGGTTCACTTAAGGAAGTTACATTTTTTATTTAAAAGTTAAAGTTTTATTTCTTCTCCGAGGTTTTTTCTTTTTAGGTTTAAAAGGCCTAAATTCGGAACATAGGTAATTCAGAACGTAGGCGGACTGTTTAGACATTGGGTTCCTTATTTACTCTGCCAAATGCATGAGACAAAAAAAGGTATGGATGGGTATGTAAGAAACTATATCTCTAGAATAATTAAAATTTCTCTGCATATTGGATCGTTAATTATACAAAGTACCCTTGTGGTAATGTAACTGCTATTAACGTCATTACTCATTATCGAGATCCTTTTCAAACATATAAATTAAATTTATTAGTCACACATCTTTAATTTGGGGCTAATATAAACAATTTTTTTTAATAAATAACATGAGAAAATATTAAATTTAAAGGCCCATAAAAATTTGGAGGTAGTAAGATTAGAACCCGTGCCAAATGCCATAAGCCGTGCCGTAAGCCATACGTTCCTATAGCTACGTTCAAATTTATACGCTTTTAAATTTCACTTGAAAATATGACAATGCGTGTCTATAAACGTATAAACGTGAAATTAAAAAACACTTGCTAGCTAACACTTTATCTATTTAACTGTGCACTTTAATATCTCCTATTAGTGTGCAGAGTTAAATAGCTAAAGTATATTACTTGTTCGGAAAAATATACGCAATTACTTAAAGAACAGTAATAGACATGATATCAATACAATAAGTAAAAATAAGCTGATCACTCCTAGTTTTCGTCTTCAAAAAGTTAGCAGGTAGATCTTCTCTTTCTTGAGACTTTCTCACAGAGCCGCCTTCCGAGCCGGTGGTAGCTTCCTGTAAGACTGACACTCAGAAATTTGTATGTAATTTGACAATTCAAAAGTACTTATAATAGCCTAATTGAATGAACACCACTTTGATTAATTGATTGAACTTAGCAACATATTAAATGTATAAATAAATCCAAAAATAATACATTACTTTATTATTAACACGAAACACGGTATTATAAAGATAAACATTATACTATAAACAATAATAATACTCGAGGCCTGTCGTGGCGCAGCGACACAAGCATGTGACTTTAAACGTTAGGTCGTGGGTTCGATCTCCACTCGAGGAATTGTTTAATATTTTCAATTTAAATGATTAATATTTTCAATTTAAATATTTAATGTTTTCATTTTGCTCGGTAACAAGGCAAAGCGCGGCGATGAGTTCCGCCACTCAACACGCAATGCTTCAATTGTGTTTGTTGTTGTTAGCGGAAAGTGGTGAACGGAAGTGTAACGAAGTGTCTTAACGTTAGGTTCCCAAGTCCCCTCTGCCTTCCCTGACATGTGCGGGATACAGCGTGAAGCTGAGTATAAAGAAAAAAAACCATTAAAACAGCGATCAACAAACTAAGCAATTTCGATGCATTAATTAACTGTTATGAATTATAGGAAGACTTGTACGGCGTTAATTAATTATAGCTGAAGTCAAGTTATTGTGGGCATTTACAAAGTTTTTTGGTATTGGACCTCACGAATGTAAGCTCATTTATGAGATCTACATACGCGAATATAAAAAAATAAATAAATATACAGGTTCTATTCAGTTATTGAAAATATATACGACCATACTTAAGTTAAGGCATTTGATAACTTTATTCTTACATATCATATATAATACTCCCTGTACGAGTATTTACGTCTAGACGCCTACACGTTCTCGTAAGAGCTTTTGCCACACCTGAGATAACATAGGTCTTTGAAAAACGTGCTATAAAGATAAGAAAGTTATTGGAAAATATTTAGATGATGAGCGTTTATTTTGAAATAACTTTTTTGTGTAAACATAAATATTTTTACCTGTCAGTACATTTATACGATGTAGTAGAAAATATAGGTTTGTTGCCCGTAGTACTTATATACAACACCTCATAGGCATTGCTACTATAGAAGAAATTAACAAAACAAGCCGCCGCCGTCTTGGTGGCTAACATGGTGATTACACATCACGTTTTCAAATTCAGAAGTTTTTTAATCATAGAATTGAATACCGAAACTTATCTAACCAGATCTCTTTAAGATTTAGCCCCAGGGGTGAAGTAAGAGAATAAAATAATAAAAACATTATAGATACAAAATCTATATATATATAATCAATCTAAGGTCACATCTAGTTACATGTCGCTACGTTAATGTCAGCTCACACCGAGTCCGGTGCAAATTGAGGTGTCGTTTCATAAAGTACCTGCCAGTTTGTCGCTCGATGGCGTTTTGATTAATCGTCCTTTGTCAATAACACACTTCGCCCATTATCTTGACGGAAGGTAACCACAGGCTTAGGTTAGACAAAACTTGTGAGTCATGTTGGTAAATTGTGAGATCTATGTAATATATGGATATATATTGTTTAGGTGATATGGTGTTTGTAAGTCTTTATAATTAATATTGATATATAACTAAGAAAGTAGGTATTATGACATTTCTGGATGTTTAAAAAAATATATCAATAAAAAATACAAAACTAGTTTAATAGATTTTTTTACCTAATCAAAAATAAGATAATAACTAATTTTTTGCAATATGTTTTATTACTCATCTAAAACAAGACGGAGACTCCTTTTGATTTTTTTTAACTCCCAACATGGCAAAGTAGGCAGATAAAATGTGGGAACCTAGTGTTAGTAACCTTCGTTCCACATTTTTTACTGAACTTATCGCATTGCGTGTTGAGTTCCATAACCCTGCACTTTCTTGTGCTCAGTTTTAAAACTCAGCGCCGCGCTTTGCCTTATTTTCCGGGCGGGGAAATGAAATTCAACAGCTATCATGTTGAAATTGAACGCACAACACTACTGCGCCATAGCAGCCTCTACCTGTTACTTAATATATGAATATATGTTTAAATAGGTTATATATTTATGTAAAGTCAATGATCACTTCACACCTCAAAGTGGAATTCTGGTCAGCTTTTTATTAAGTATTTATGAACGGCGCCCACAGCTTTTTGATTAATCGCCTTTTGTTCCTTACACGTCGCTCCCATTATCTCCCCAATGACAGGGGCGTAATAAAAAAATTAGAGCATCTTGATAACTCTTTTAGTGAGATTTTTTATTTTTCTCTTAAAATCTTTTTTATAAGAGAGTGAATTTTCGAACGAATGTTGGATATTTTCTGTCTTCATGTATTGTTCAAACTTATACATTGACTATCGAATTGCCTGCTCGAAAAGAGTAGTTTGTTTTCTTATTTTGTTAGAGAAAAAAATAAGAATTATATATAAGTTTAGTTTTCTAACCGAAAGTCTTGTTTATTGCGGTAGTTCAGAGCTATGTTTTATGAAAATCTGATTATTATTACATGAATAATAAGCTCCTTTTACGATAAGGAAGGGATTTTTTTTCAAATCAAACTCACCTCTCGTATCTCTATCGCTTATTATATAAAACTCCATTTAAAATTACACGCGTACAACCGTTAAAAGTTTATGCGCCCAACTGTTTATAGCGACTTTGTTTTAATTATGGTAATAAAGCAAAGTCGTTATATATTTACGTGGACATAGATAACGAAATGAATAACCGTAAGAGTAAAGTTTCAAAACAATGTCAGTCAATAAGAAGAATAAAATTTAATTAAAAAACAGTAGTTTTTATATTAAAACTTATTCTTCCCTATACTGTACTGTAATCTATACTTATAATAAATCTGTAGAGAGGTCAATTCTGTACATGAAATATATTTACAAAATAAGTAGCAGGGGGTGATTAGTGTTCGATACTGATGCCAAAAATGAAGTTAAAAAAATTTTTGTCTCTCTGTCTGTCTGTTTGTATGTTATTTATAGAAAAAAAAACTACTCGACGGATTTTAACGAAACTTAGTACAATTATTCTTTATACTCCTGGGCAAGTAATAGTATACTTTTCATCACACTACAATGAATAGGAGCAGAGCAGTGAAAGGAAATGTTGAGAAAATGGGAGAAGTTGCTTGATTTTTTAAGCTTCCGTCGCGTGTGCAGCCTTAATGGTTAGAATGGTTCGAAACGTCGGGTTTCCCAAAAATATTTACCATTCAAAATACGCGATTAATCCAAGTTAAAAGAGTTCCATTTAAAATAGGTAATAGTTGTTTGAGTGAGCTGATGTATTTTTTTTTTCTAAAAATAGATCAATTGGCAAGCTGTCATTAGATATTTGTTTTTGAAAGGCAATACGCTTCGTACATAAAATGTGTGTAGGATTTAGTGTAAGGGGACTCTGCAACATTTTTTTATTTAAAATACAATTCAAACGAGCGTACAAGTCACCTGGATGGTGAGTGAACACCTTCGCCCACGTCCCCGTGTAGCATCAGGGGAGCTACAGGTGCGTTGCCGGCTTATAAGGTGGAGGTAGAGGCGTTTTTAAAGCCAAAAAAATGGCATATCGACGTGAAAATACTGCCGTGAGTAGGCCGTTTCACAAATGTGTAGCGCGTGGAAGAAAATTCCTACAAAACCGCACAGTAGTGGAGTGCAACGTGTCCAGATGATGTGGATGGTACTTTAGTTTGTGACGTGCTGTGTGCTAAATAGTTCTCCAGAACACTCCCCGTGATAAATGCGGTAGAGAACGCACAAGGTGGATACGTCTCTACGCAAATCTAAAATATTTAGTTTGTTGATCGCTTTTCTATTTTTTTTTCTTTATACTCGGCTTCACGCTGTATCCCATACATGGCAGGGTAGGTATAGGGAACTTGGAACCTAGTGTTAAGACCTCTGTTCAACTTCCGTTCCCCACTTTCCGCCGAAATTAAAGCATTGCATAAAATATTTAAACTGAAAATATTAAATATTTAATTTTTTCGAGTGGGGATCGAACCCAAAAGCTATCGTTTACAGCCACACAAATGCTATGGCGTGCTGATATAAAGTAATCATTTGAAAAAGTTGTTCTACGCTAACATACCTACATTACATTTTTTATAAATATACTTATTCCCCAAGCTACTGGGATTACCAGATATCAGGGAGCAGAAATCTTACTGTAAATCCCCGCCCGTCGCCCATATATTTATGTCATATGAACAGACGAATATACAAGAGTTTATTTCAATTTGTATTAGCTATTTTTGTAGGTAATGCATATATGAGAGTGACGTAGCGTGCAGTCAATACTTACATATTTTCCTTAAGATCAATTTTTTGAAGCTGAAGAGGCCTGTCGAGGCACAGGGGCACAAGTTAGCGACTGTAAAGGCAAATTGTGGGTTTGATTTCCATTGGAGAAATAAAATATTTAATATTTGACTTTTATTCACTATGGTCATTCATAGAGTCAAAAACGGCGTTGAGCTGCACCACTCAACACGCAATGCCCTTAATTCTTCTTAACCTAGGTCTTCGTTGTGTACCCTGCTATACGGGAAATAGCGTAGAGCTATAAAGCAATTTTTTTATGATGAAATATATTATTACACCAACAAGACGTACACTTGAGCGATAGACAAACCTATATCTTATCTGTCACCCCAGCATTAATCATATATTTTCCTTGTAAATTAAAAAATATGTTATCAGTTAAGAACTTTATACACCACCGTTTGAGTTAATTTCGCTTGGAGACCACAGTAAATGAAATTATTTCATATTTACAATGTACTCGTATGATCGAAACCATCATTTTTTAGCCTCACGTAGTATTCCGCTCATGACAGGGTAGATAGAAGGAACTTTGTGTTTTAACAAACTCCGCTGAATTCGCAAATCATTGTGTATTGAATGCTGAAACTTACGCGCCTCTTACCAGAGCAAATATAAACATTAAATATTTCACACACAATTATGGGAATCGAACCCACAGCCGTTTCGTTTAAAGTTTATTTTAAGTTTTTTTGAAAGTAATATTTATTGGTTCCGGCAGTCAGTTTCTTTGAGTTTTTATGTCTCACATTATTAAAAAAATAATAATTATGGAAGTTAAGTCGCTGAAATCGAAAAAAAAATCGTTTTTGAACACTGTGTGGCTTTAACGTGGCTTTTTTTGTATAGTTATCATTTGTACAAATTGTTCTTGATCAAATCAAGTTCAACCTTTACTTATAAGCTTAATTTTTCTTTATAAAAAAATCATGTATTACATTATCGGATAGTTATTAGACCTGTCCAAAATTGTCCGATCACCGAAGTTAAGCAACGAAAAAAATTAATTTTGGTTTGTTCAGTAGTTGGTATCTGGGTTTCATTAATTTTAAAGTTGAATGCCTTTACATAGAGCTACCAATCAATTATTAACAATTTTATAATAATAAAAATTGGCTCAATTAGAAAAATGGCATATTGCTGCGTACTTATTGCTTTTTTTCCTTCACGCACATGGTCGTGTACACAGAGGGAGTTGAAAAACCTAACGTTAAGATAATCGCGTGAACTCCGTTGAGTTCATGCCACGGAGGTCATGGTATGGAGACAAAGAGTGGTGTTCCATTTTTTGCCTCCATACCAGGGCGAAAAATAAAAACGTTAAATATTTCATTTCCTTAAATAGCGATCGAACCCATAGCTTATTGCGTTTAGTCGCTCCACTCCTACAAACATGCTCTACTACAGGCCCCAGACTATTAAAATTCATATATCTTGCTTCAGCAAAGTAACAATTTCTATCGTATTTTAATAGTAAATAAGGTACTTTATTTAAGATCCATAACAAAAAATAGTATCATAATTGCCGCAAGTCTATATAACATTTCTAACCGACTAACGGAGATATCATTAGTAAATGTGCGTCTTTATACGCGATGTTTATCTTAATGTGAACATCTTGGAGATCTCGTTATTAAGCTGTACATAGTAAATTGGTAAATAGCTAATGGTAATAATAGTTCATTTCTTTTATTTTTATTTTTGTTTTTGTATGATTATCCTCCTCTTTTTGTAACGATTATTCTCCTCTTACGAAGTACGACGCTGCGCCGCTGCACCAAGACGACCTCAACACATATGACTGTATCTATGTCATTTATACATCAACTTTTGCAATACATTATTAGCAGAAAGGCAGCATTCCGTAAGTAAATCAAATTTGCATTACAAGGGTTTCAGTTCACAGTGGAGTTGCATTTAGACATGATTCGCCACTAACTTGCATTTGCATGATAAGTATTTCTATTACTATAATACGTAGATTGTGCGGGTTTCTATTATATTCACTAATGCTATAATCATTTAAATAATTCTGACTGTTTGTTGCTATGAAGTTAAATTGTTTAGCTGATTTTGATATTTGAGTTCTATTAAGGTTCATATATTTATTATTTTTCTTATGTCTGTATGGCAATTCAACAACTTTAACTGACTCATGACGTCACACACAATGAATGCGTCTCGAATGAACAGCACATTTTTTTTTATTTTTCATAATAAAATATTAACAATGTATTTTATCTTTTCTTGTACATTAGGTTAAAATCAGAAGACGCTTGCAATAAGAAACAATGTAAGAAACAATGTCTATGTTGAATAGAAATAGTAGGTACATAGATATATAAACATGTGAAACTACTCCCTCCTATAGTACCAGCGTACGTGCAGCCACAAAGCAAATGACAATCCTCAACAAACTAACAACTTGTCAGTTAATCTTGCCTTTGTGAGAATTGAACCTGCGCCTTATGAGATCTTATGTATCTAATTAGGTTGTTAATTAACAGCGAACATATATATATATATATATATATATATATATATATATATATATATATATATATATATATATATATATATATATATATGTAAAGTATATATTATTATATGCAATTTATTTAGAGGAAGACTTCAGAAACTAAATAACCAAAAAAACACTGTATAAATATTAAAGTATATCTTAATAATTCAGTTGAGGCCTGTCGTGGCGCAGGGCACAAGCGTACCACTGGATACGCGACATTTATTTTTTTTATGGAAAAGACAAGGCAAACGACCGGGTCACCTGATGGTGACTGATCACCGTCGCCCACGGCCCCGTGTAACACCAGGGGAGCTACAGGTGCGTTGCCGGCCGACATGTAGTGGGTTCGATCGTAACTCAAAGAAACGAAATATTTATTATTTTCTTATGAAATATTTATATTTAATTTTTTGGCTCTGGTAAAATGGAATAAAGTATAATAACACTAGGTTCCCAAGTTACCTCTGGCTACCCTACGAGGTGTGCGATACAGCGTGACGCTTAAAAAAACCTTATTTATATAATTTCTCACATTAATGATGCGTATAATTTAAAAGTTACCTTTTTTATGCATATCAAAATGATAATATCAAAGTTATATAGATATTTAGATAATATACATTTTTGTTTGGTAATTGTTTTTTTTTTCATAATATAGGTCTGTAACAACGGAGCCTCTTACTAAGACTTGGCTGTCTGTTTGTCACGAGACTATAATTATATCCATGAACTTTGATAGCTAGACAGTTGAAATGTTTACAGATTATGTGTATGTCGCTATATTAACAAATACTAAAAAAAAACCAAACAAAAGTTAACATTTGAAGGATTCTATAAAAAGGGTATGAATTTTGGTAAACATATTGGAGTGGAGATCGAACCTACAACATGTCACTTTTACAGTTACACCATTATGCCCTTGTGCCACGACGGGCCTCTAGGAATAACAATATTTGCTTGGTACAGTCAATCACTCAATTCAATCATCATATTATATAAATATATTGTTATAAGAAACATACATAACAAACAAAAATAAAGCAAAACGGAAATACCGTCCATTTATATCAATTCTAATGATACTCAAGCAACATCCCCAATTTATATACAAAACATCCTGAATCTCGCATAACAATGGCACATGTACGTACAATAGGATTTCTGTAATCCCCATACATGTTGCTTTTAGTTTATTCCGTTAAAACGCACGCGCTCTTATATAATATTATCTTCTATGTGGTTTAATAATACTATGCTATATAACTTTTCGTCTGCTCCTAATGTTCTGTTAAATTTTCGATATACTGCGTGTTAACATAGATTTCAACGTTGCGCGTCCTGTTACCAGAGAGGAGAAATAAAATTAAATAACTCACTGCGTTTACAGTTGTGTATGGCGTCGTTTGTGTGATATTTTTAAGTTTTTAATAATCTTATTGTATAGGATGATTTAGTATAAAATTTATAGTTTTTAAGTGACCCTATTTTAATAATACCAAAACAAAATATTACGTTACAGTGATCTTACGTTAGGTTACAGACCTGTTGTGGCGTAAGGCTACAATGAGTAGTCCCCGAAGAAGTAAATTATAAATATTTTCAGGTTTCTCGTTTGCTCACTTGATATCATAAACGTGTTCAAATGAACGTTTCCAACGCTTTTTAGGCAAAAAAACGCGAGTATTGGCGCCGATTAATTATTGTAGATGAAACTTAGATTGACCATTACACGCCTGCAATAAAAAAGTGTCGAAACAGTGGACTGCAAAAGAGGAACCGGCTCCAAAAATGCCAAATCATTTTTTTCTTCAAAAAGGAAAAAAATATTACAGGAGCATACTATGCATTGCTTGACAAGCTGAAGGTAGAACTTGCGAAAAATATGGCCACATTTGCAGAAAAATAAAATTTCTCTTTCATCAAGACACATCGTCTCACACCTCAGCGGCGAAAATCATGAATTACTGTTTAAGCTGCTTGACTGTCTTACTCTCCAGATGTAGCCCCAGCCCCAAGTGCCCTTTTTGTTGCCGTATATAAAACTTGCACTATTTGGACGGGTTACAGAGATGGGAGTATCGCTGGTAGAAGTGTCTAGAGTTACAAGTTATTATTTCAATATTTTTAAAATAAAGTATCATAAGTAATAGCTGAACTAAACCAAGGTACTTTAAACTCAGACGTAACAGTCATATTTAGTTAGTTGGAAGGTTTTGAAAGTTAAATTAATTTCAAATTGGTACATTTTGCCGACTTAGTTATTTGAAATTAACTAAACTTTTGTTATAGACAGAATGAGAACAAAGTTATTTTATATATATATATATATATATATATATATATATATATATATATATATATATATATATATATATATATATATATATATTTATATATATTTATATATATATATATATATATATATATATATATATATATATATATATATATATATATATATATATATATATATATATATATATATATATATATATATATATATATATATATATATATATATATATATATATATATAAATTAACAAAAACATATTAAATAGTAAATAGTTTCAAACATTAAAAATAAAAAATGTTGTATTAAAGTAAAAACGCGTATTATAATATTTAATTTAAACTAGAGTACTTGTTTCATAATAAAATTTCGTCGCTTGCGCATACCGTTATGTAAGTGAAAGTAATTTATAATTGTGTTCGCGATATACAAAATAACAGTCATCGACTCCGACAGCCGTGATCGTCTAGTGGTTAGGACCCTACGTTGTGGCCGTAGTAACCCAGGTTCGAATCCTGGTCACGGCAGCGAACAGCTGTCCCGGCGGAGTTAAAATTTTTATTTTTATATGTTATTTCTTCTTATATTTTCAACCAAAATTGACCGTCTTATAATCTAAAAATATTCGACACGTTTTTTTTTCAGAAATCCATAGGCAATTGTCACTAAAATTGTTTCTTTTATAAGGAATTCTTGTTTTGACTTCGCTGACGTTTGTTTTGGTTAACACACGTGTTTGTGAGGATTTCTTATTTTAGTGATATTTGTACATATATTTTTAGTGAAAAGTGCGATTTCTTAAAAAGGAGATCGGTTTTATTATCGGTGTTTGTTGTTGTGAGTGTTTGTGGTATTTTGTCCTTTAGATTAGCTAATTATAAGGTAAGTTAGGTTAGTTTATTTTAAAATGGATGCTGATCCGCATCCGCCTGATCCCCCTGATCCTGGTGGTGGCAAATGCGACTCTCAGGCTACATCGCGTAAAAGACAAGGTGATAACCCACCTTCACATATTGCAGAGTCTGTAAAAAAAACAATTATTGACCCAGCTACGGCTACACCGTCAATTCAAAATTTATATATTCACCCTTCCCTGTCAGAAAGTCCTAAATCCTACATCGATTCAGACAAAGGCCCTTTTATAGTATATGTGTCGAGGGAAACTCCAGATCCTGCTGCCGGTACCTCTATTAAAGCAATTAAGTTTGGCCAATTTCTCCATATTAATAAAATAAATAACATCACCAGTGATGGAGTGAAAAATGTTGGTCGCAACAAAATCAGCGTGGAATTCTCAACAGCTACTGCAGCGAATTTATTTTTATCCAATCCCATTTTAGGTCTATGTAAGTATGTGGCAGTTATCCCTACTTTTAATATCACTCGAATGGGTATTGTAAGAAATGTCCCAGTGGACTTCTCACTTGATGAGTTTGTAGGCTCTCTAGAATTTCCCTCAAATGGTATACAAGTGATGAAAGCAAGACGACTTAATAGAAAGTGTGTAAGTGAGGGTGTGACTACATGGGTTCCAACCCAGTCAGTTGTAGTTACATTCCGTGGACAAAAGTTGCCTGAAAGGGTCTTTTCATACCATTCCTCTCTCCCAGTAGAACCATACAAATTTCCCACTATCCAGTGCCTAAATTGTTGTCGTTTTGGTCACATTAAATCACAGTGCAGATCGAAGCCAAGGTGTTACAAGTGTTCTCAGTCCCACACTGGTGAAGCATGTGACACTAATAGGGAAAATGCTTATTGTTTACATTGTGAAAGCAAACATTTCGCTACTGACAAGGACTGTCCTGAATTTGCAAAGCAACAGTCCATCAAAATTACCATGTCACAAGAGTGTATTTCGTATATAGAGGCTTCCGCTCGTTTTCCTCCTGATCGCAAGTCCTATGCGGATATGGCTAAGGAAATGTTTTCCCCGCCCACCTATGCAGTTCCCTCTCCTTCTAAATTACCAGCCCCTGCTTCCCCTAACAGATCATATAAAAAGACTGTTTTTCAGTCTCCTCGTCCTCGAGCTCCTTTAGCAAAGGGATATAATAGTCAAGCGCATCAAGCCCTAACTGCCGAATGTCCGTCGTCCATTCCTAATGGTTGCGCTCTAAGCCAAAGTGTTGACAGTCCAATAGAATCTAGCAAAGATCTATTGGTTGCACTTACTGAAACCCTTGTGAGTATCTTCAGAACCGCTGATGAACTTCCTATACCGTCCAACGTTGCCCAAAATTTACTAACAATTTTTAAAATACTAAATAATGGCAGCACTGAGCTTCCTACAATGGAATAGTAAAAGTATTCGTGCCAAAAAGCACGAATTACTTAATATTATTTCTTTGTACAACCCTGTCATTATTGCCCTCTCGGAAACATGGCTGGTGCCTGATTCCCGCTTTAGGGTATCAGGTTTCTCCTGTTTAAGGGAGGACAGAAATGACGGGTATGGAGGTTGTGCTATCCTCATCCAGCACTCCTCTCCTTATTCCTGTATCCCTCTCCCCCCTCACAGCCAACAGATTAATGCTGTTGCTGTGAGGGCTTTCAATATCTCCTTCCTATCTGTTTATATCCCTCATCCTTCTTCCTCTGTTTTCCTTGAGCTTAAGTCTATTATCTCTTTGCTCCCTAGTCCTGTCTTGGTCCTAGGTGATTTTAACACTCATCACTCTTTGTGGGGGTGTTATTACTGTGATGGGTTATCTCCTTTGTTGGTAGACATGATTGATGATGTATCTCTTTGCATTATCAATGATGGCTCTCCGACTCGTAGGGTTAATCCAAATCAGAATCCTAGGACTGCTGTTGATCTTTCCCTATCCTCCCCATCTCTGGCTACCCAGCTATCATGGTCTGTTCTACCTTCTACCCATGGTAGTGACCATTTTCCTATACTTATCTCAATGCGTAATAGACCTCCTCCTTCTTCCTCTCTTTATTCTACATCTAAATTTAACCTAAAACAAGCCAACTGGAATAAGTACGCCGACTCTGTGGATTGCATGTTGGGCAATCTTCCTGAGTCTGCTAATTTTGAGAATATCATTCTTTGCTATGAACGTTTTGTCTCTACCATCTTGTCTGCGGCTGACTTTCACATCCCTAGAAAACGCTCCATTCAGAATTGGATGCATTTCAATCCTTGGTGGGATCAGGAATGCTCTGATTCTGTCAATCGGCGAACAGCTGCCGAGGAGTCATATGCAGTCTATATGACTATGGAGAAATTTGTTGAGTACAAACGCAGTGATGCGAAGTTTAGAAAATTGATTAGGAAAAAGAAGAGAATTGGATGGGCCAATTTTTGTGAATCCCTTAGCCCTCGCTCTCCTTCCTCACTCATATGGAAAAATGTTAGGAGATTTCGCCGTTCCCTTAACTATGATTCCAGTCCTAACTCCAATAATCCTTCTTTGTGGCTGTGTGATTTTGCTAACAAATTGGCTCCGCCTTTTGTACCATCTCATGACTTATTTATTTTCCCACTGATTGAATCTTCGGATGAAATGGACGCTTGTTTTTCGTCTGAAGAACTCAAAAACGTCTTAACGGATTTAAGAGACACTAGCCCAGGTGAGGATAGTATCTCATACTCTTTTATTGCTAGACTAAATGAGAAGTCTAAGCTATATTTCTTAAATTTAATCAACGCAATATTTCAATCAGGCAATATCCCACTATCTTGGAAATCCCAAATTATCATTCCTATCCTTAAACCTGGAAAATGTCCTTCTGATTCCGATTCCTACAGACCCATTGCCCTAGCATCTGCTCTATCAAAAATTATGGAACGGCTTTTAAAAAATCGTCTGGAATGGATAGTGGAAAGCAGAAATATCTTAGCCCCCTCTCAATTTGGCTTCAGAAAGGGGTTAAGTACCACAGATAGTCTCAGTGTTTTTACCACAGACATTCGACGAGCTTTCGCCAAAGGAGAGTATTTAGTGGGGGTTTTTTTAGATGTCGCTTCTGCTTATGATAATGTCCTTCTTCCGGTACTCAGGCAGAAACTGCAACAGCTGAGTATCCCGCCGAAGTTGTCTCATTTCATTTGCAATCTGCTGACCGGCAGATCGATATCTGTGAAACATCCGCTTCTTACTGTGCCTTCCAGACTGGTCTGGAAGGGATTACCTCAAGGCTCAGCTCTTAGTCCTCTGTTGTATAACCTATATACTCATGACCTCGAATTGTCTGTCAGTAGCTTTTGTAATATCCTTCAATACGCTGATGACATCGTCCTCTACTATAGCTCAAAATCAGTGGAGGACATAACTTATCGTTTAAATACTGCTTTACACTATCTAGACCAGTGGCTCCTTGGCCATGGCTTGGCATTATCAGTAGCGAAATGTCGGGCGGTAGTATTCTCCAAAAAGAGAGTAACACCTAATTTTGAAATTTACTGTGGTAATGATATCATACAATTAGCAGATAGTGTTAAATTCTTAGGCATGGTCCTTGATAAAAGACTGAACGGAATTGCTCATGCTGAACATGTCAGCAAAAAATGTGAAAAAGGCATCAATGCTTTAAGAGCTGTGTCTGGTGTGTGGTGGGGTGCACACCCTTTTACTCAAAAACTATTGTACAATGCAATAATTCGTAGTCATATTGACTACGGGTTATTTGTTTTAGACCCCTTTAATAAAGCTGCTACTGACAAACTTAACAGAATTCAGTACAAATGCCTTCGAATTGTTTTAGGTGCAATGAGGTCTTCCCCTACCAATGCATTACAGGTGGAGTGTGTTGATCCGCCTTTTCCTATTCGTCGTTAATTTTTATCTGATCGATTTGTTGGTAAAATGTTACAGTTTTCTTCCCATCCCTTGTGGTCTAAGCTATCTGAGTTAGCTGACCTTATTCCTCGTGGCAAGCCGCTTCCCTACTTGCTTGCTAGCTTCATTAAATTTACCTCCCTTCCTCACCCTCTGTCCCGCTATCCTGCTAACCCTTTATTCTGTACGCCTTATAAAGCTTTAGTACACCATCCCTCTATCATCACAAATCTTGGCCTGACCAAGGGAGCTGCTGACACCAACACAAAGTTCCAAGCCACAGTAAATGAAAACTGGTTAAATCATATCCTTATCTTTACAGATGCGTCAAAGCTTTCAAACGAAAGCTGTGTTGGTGCAGCGTGCTGGATACCAAAATTCAAAAATATTTTACAATTTAAATGTCCTCCCGAATCATCCGTGTTTACTGGAGAGGCTGTTGCTTTGTTAGAAGCAATCCGGTTCACACTCTCCATGACTTTAAACAGACTGTTATTTGTACTGACTCATTAAGCTGCTTACTAGCTGTAAAGGGAAATCCCTTTCATAGTAAATTAAGGTCTTCAATTATTTTAAGGATTCGTGAAGAACTGTACTCATGTTATTTAAAGGGTTTGGTTGTTACTTTGGCATGGATTCCAGGGCATTCTGGAATCAGTGGGAATGAATCTGCAGACTCTTGCGCAAAATTAGCCATCCAGTGTGGCAGTTTGGATCACTTTTCTATTTCGGCCCAGGATCTGTTGTCCCTTGCATTAACTCATTTGGATGTGTCGTGGTCTGAATTTTGGAATATGTCAAAATCCCAGAAAGGTAAGTTCTATGCTGCGATTCAACCTAATATCCCCAGGCGGCCATGGTTTTATTCTCAAAAATTTATTGAACGGAGGATAATATCGACCATATGTCGCTTGCGCCTTGGACATGCGAGCACACCGGTACATCTAGCTAAGATCAGGGTCAGGGACCACTCACTGTGTGAATGTGGTCTAGACGATGGTTCCCCTTCTCACATTCTTTTTACATGCCCCAACTTAATCCATCCCTTATATGATGTCCTTCCTCTCAAAGTTCCCCGTCCCCTTAATGTTCAATGTTTGTTAATGTTTGTGTTTAGTCCATTATGTAAATTTTTATGTAAATATATTAGATATAATAATATTAAATTGTAGACTAACACCTTTGTATTATATATTTCTTATTACTAACCCTGTGTATAGATAATGTATATATTTATTTTAATATATGTATTTTTTTTTTGTTATAGGTGAAGGCAATTTTTGACTTGATCTCCTTTTTTTAATATGCATTCTCCTATTGTGTAATATTTTTTTTTCTACCGTACAACCTCCTTCGTGTCTTCTCCATTCAACGTGACATTGGCGAAGTGATATGTGCTCAACTGGCACGCTCGGAACGCCACAATCAAAGAACCATACCATTCTTGTTTTTTTGACTCGAGGAATTAATTAATAAAAAAAATATTAAATGTTTAATATTAATATTTAATGTTTCATTTCTTCGCTCTGGTAATAAGGCGGCGTTGAGTTCTGCCACTCAACACGAAATGCCTCAAATTCGGCGGAAAGCCGGGAACGGAAGTGGAACGGAGTGTCTTAACACTAGGTTCCCGGGTTCCCTCTGCCTACCGTGTCTCATGCGAAATAAAGCGAGAAGCTAAAATTAACTATTAAATGCGACAGGTCGTGAATTCGATCCATATAGGCAAAAATGAAGTATTTATTATTTCATTTCTTCTCTGTGATAACAGTACAAAGCACAGCGTTGAGTTATGAAATATCTCAAATTCGGAGGTGATTGTGGAATGAAAATGTTTTAATTAGAACAGAGCATCTTAAGCCTAAGTTCCCGAGCTCCCTCAGCCTGCCTTACCAATTGTGACATATAAAGAAGTAATGAATCTATACAAAGTGTCAATTAATGTATATAATCATAAAAAATATTTTATAAGAGACCATACATGCATTATAATAGAGCGCCAAATTAATCATATTTACAAGACTTGTACATCGATTTGAATAAGAAATTATATGTTAAGACGTAGGTGGGATAATAAGATCATTTAAAAAAATATATAAAATATCAACATATTCTACGATTTTCTTGATATTTCATCATCGAATCTTCACTCTCTCATGTTAGTCGGGTTCAAAATGTAACACTCCTAGTTAAAATTTTTACACGTTTAATACGTCTATGCTATAATATAACTCTACAGGATTGAAAAACTTCAGATCTTATGCTTAGCAAGCTTTACAGAGAAGCGGTTTGAAAACTTGTTTTAATTCAAAACTTGTGATGTGGAAAATTAGTATAAGCTTACTGAAACGATGTGCTTAAAGTTTACTCTTAAAGTTTCTTATAGATTCTATTTTATTATTTTTTGCAATTTTAAATAGGCGAATAATTCTAGATAATAAATTATAATATAATAATATATTCTTTCGTTAATTATCATACTTCAAAGACACCTACTTTACTAACATAGTATCAGAAGTATTAGGTTTTAGAGACAAACATTACAGTGATATTCACTCGCTCACTCACCTTCACGCTGTATCCCGCCCAAGGCAGGGCAGGCAGAGGGAACTTGGGAACCTAGTGTTAAGACACTCCGTTCCACGTCCGTTCCCCACTTTCCGCCGAATTTGAGACATTGCGTGTTGAACGGCGGAACTCAATGCGGCGCTTTGCCCTATTACCAGAGCGAAGAAATGAAACACTAAATATTAAATTGAAAATATGAAATATTTCATTTCCTCGAGTGATGATCGAACCCACAACTTGTCGGTTACAGTCACACGCTTGTGCCGCTGCGCCACGACAGGCCTATAATATTAAATGTATTTATTTTGTATTAAAAAACGGTAAATATTCACGGTGCAGTGATACAGCGTTTTAGGGTAAAAATTATGTTTACAAGTTTTTCAAGGGAGAGACCGCTATTTTATTCTCAACTTAGTAGATTACTATGCTTTCTCTTCTTAACCAATTGTATATCGTCGGCTTCAAGCGTAAAGCTGGTAAGTCCGTAAAGTATCCGTCCATTTATCACCATTTACTTCTGATTCCATATATGTATATACAAAGAAGATGACACGTTTATAACGTCTCAAATGAAAGGAGTACCTAGTAGAGAATACAAATCAACTATAAATATACTGCTATTAACAAAACTTCTACAATTCTAGATTTCTCTCCTTTGAATTTACTTAAACTACAGGTCTATACTCTAAAGTCCAATTGAAAGATTTTTGTTTTTAATTTCATGTATCTTCTGCATTGCTTGAGATAAGGAGTAGCTTAGTGTCATACTTCCCTTAATTAATTAAGCTGTAGGATTAGTTTTTCTCCAACATAGTTTTGACATCATGTCTTTTTTAGCTTCACGCTGTGTCCCACGAGTTTGGTGCAATCGTTCATTGCACAATTTCATCATTTGGTTTTTCATCATTAATTGTTTCATACTTTGTACTCATACAATAAATATTTAAACTAAAAACATTAAATATTTTATTTCCTCAAATGGGGATAATCTTCTGTTTTTAAAAATTATCATTCGAAGAATAGATCCTTAGGATCTTTCTAAAAGCTACCTGAGTGGTGGAACTTAATGTGAGATCATATTTTATATAAGTAGCGAGCAAAATATATATTATACAGTACCCCAAGGTAGTGCTAGGGCCGATTCTCTTCTTGATCTATATTAATAGTTTATACAAGCAATAAATTCCTCTTTTTTTATCCTTGCACACAAATGCCTCATGAATCAGGATGAGACTTGCGGCTGCCTTCCGGCTGTCGATCTCGTTACCATAAAATACGTTGGAGTGACTCTTGATGAAAATCTCTCTTGGTCTTGGTTGGAAAAGTTATTAGCTTTCCATGTGATCCCCAACGACATATGCATTAATACTTTTTTGTTTTTTGCCTTTTTAGTTCTTTGACGATATTAAATAGTTATCAGGCCTTTGGACTTAGTAATCGCCAACGTTCGTACTACGTTGGACACACTGATTCTCGTCCGATCACCGAAGTTAAGCAACGTCGAGTGTAGTCATTACTTGGACTGACTGCCTGCGAACGCCGCGTGAGGTTGGCTTCTTTATTATAACTTCTATTATTACAATATTTAGTGTTAATTAAGTTAAATTGAATATAATAACATTTTGAATAGGATGTCGTCTAACATTTTATTTTATATATATCTAACTCATAACCTCATAACCTCGTTCAAAGTATGACACTGTTCCACTGCGCTAACATTCTGTTGCAAAAAAATCTAATCTTGTTTTTCCAGTAGTAGTATAGTATATATTTTGTACTAAAATATTTATTTAATTCAATAAACGTATAAATTATTTGGCCCCAGTAGAATAATTACAATTTAAATAAATCTATTTAATGGTATTCATTTAGAAATTATTACTTACTTTTAATTGAATCTAGCGTGGCCGTACAATATGCAGTATTGGTACCGACGCTGTTATGTAAATTGGTACCGACGCGGCAGCGAAACGTGGGTATTACAGAAGAAGAACGTAAGAAAGATAAATGTAAGAAAAATGAATACTGTAGAGATGCGATCTCTTCTTAGGATATGCGGAGTTAGCTTTGCTGATCACATACCCAATGAAAAGATACACAGAGTGGTATGGTAGGTACTAGCATGGATTTTACAGTGAGAATGAAAAAGAACGTGCTCAAGTGGTTTGGGCAAGTCGAAGAAATGAGTAACGAAAGAATGGCAAAAAAGATTTATGAAGGAAAAGTGAGTGGCAAGAGAGGGAGGGGGAGGCCTTAGCTGACCTTCGGAAACACAGTATCTGCGATAAAGGAGGAAGGTCACGTAAAAAGCATGAGGACCCCCCCTCGGCATGTATGAAGAGATTGATGACAGTGGACGAGGCGAAAGAGGTATGGGGTATGCGTTTGACGCTCCGTCCTCTCTGGTAAAATCCCAACCGAGATATAACGTGAAGCTAAGTTAAATTAAGGAAATATCCTTTTACTTTTGTAAAATATAAAAATAGTTGCCATGTCCATGTCATTGTCATAAGCATAGACTCTCATGGACTTCTATTTGGAACTTTTGGAAGTAAACATTTCTGTCAAATTTGATTAATACACAGCATTACACGGACGTTTTGGAATACGTCGGTGTTCTCATTTTTTTTATTTTTTGTACAAGATATAACCTTTCTGGATGAATGGACTACACCGATAAAAAAATATTTTTGAAATCGAACCATTGGATGGATTTAAAAAATATGAGACTAGCGCAAGCATTTTGTTCGACAAAAGTGTTACAAAATAAATGTTTTATAAAAAATCGGCTCAAACATTAGAAATTTATATAAAAAAGACGTAACTTAAATAAAAGAAAGCCGTGGCCCAAGTAGAAATCTATTTACTGGTGGCCATTGATTTAACCTTAGTGATCAGAGGAAAATAATGTAAAATGAACACATTCAAGAAGCCAGAATGCTAAATGAATTTGAAGCAAATGATGTCGAAAAATCCAAAAATCAGTATTCACAGCGCTTTTAAGGTGATCTGTCCAAAAATAAATCGGTCAAAACATTATAGTATAGTTATTTCATTATCACGTTTCATTGAAGAAATTCAATGAAACTTAATAATGAAATAAAAATAAGTAAAAGTGCCATTCGGCACACGGTGTTCCCAGGCGGTCACCCAAGTACTGACCGCGCCCGACGTTGCTTAATTTCGGTGATCGGACGAGAACTGGTGTTGTCTACGTAGTATGGACGTTGGCGACAGATTACTATAGAAGATTAAACAATATTCGATCAAAATCAAATTTATACTTATAGTAAATATGTAACTGATAAATCACTGTCTGTACTTGGAAAATACATCTAAAAAATCTTATAAGGTACGTTTACTAACGTAAAAAATGCACTATTACATTTTGGCAATCTTTTATCATTATTTAATGTTTGTTTTATTTAAGCAGGTAAATTGATAGTTTCGTCAATTTAAAACATTTAATTCGACAAAATTGCCACAATCTTTTTATTAATTTAGCTAATAAGTTTTCAATGTATAGATATTGTCTTAAAAGTGGAATTTTTATGATAAAAACATAATAATTGAGATTGGTAAATAAAATAATGTAACTTATATGTGTTTAACAATTACTACAATAAAATAAATAGGCATTGAAATTGTTTACAGTTCCTAATTGCTGATTGAAAGCAAACTGCACGTTCATGTTGATACTGCGGCTTCTCTTTGTGTTTAATTTTCAATGATTCTATTCTGAGAGAGATATAAATGAAAGAAGATTCTATCTTCTTTCATTTATATCTCTTCATCTATTAGGCAGCAAATAAGATAGAAGGAAGAGGCGAGTTAGTGAGTTATGATGCATGTATGTGTGTTTATGTTCAAATATATGATAAATGTGATTTTAAATAGCTTCTGGCTATAGCAATTGAGGTTGAGAGAAATTTTTGTCTGATTTTAGAGAAAATTCCAGTTGAATGGCGGTATTAAACGCTGTTTTGTGTCTTGTTGTAAAGTAAACGTATACAAGGTTCGTACGTCATCGTTCTAGGTAAGGCACGCATAAAGTCTCAGGTCTGAGGCAGTAACTTTTGTAAACTGGTGTTAAATTGGTATTAGTCGCAGTATGATCACTTTAATTATAGAAATCCTTCTTCCTGTAATCACACATATAATTAATTTTTCTCTTTCCTCAAATGAGTTTCCTGAGGCGTGGCGTAAGGCATTTATTCTCCCACTTCCCAAAGTAACTAATCCTACGCTACCGTCTCACTTCCGTCCTATTTCCATTTTACCTTTCCTCGCGAAAATTCTGGAATCCACTGTCTACCATCAAATCTCCAAATATTTTGCTAAATGTAACTTTCTAAACCCACTTCAGTCCGGTTTTAGAAATGGACATAGTACTACTACTGCTTTGATGAGAGTTACTGAAGACATTAGATTAGCAATGGAGAATAAACAGATTACTGTTCTTGTTTTAATTGATTTTAGTAATGCGTTCACTGCAGTAGATCACGATCTTCTCATTGCTCTCTTATCCAAAACTAATGTCTCCAGTTCAGCTTTAGAATGGTTTTCTTCCTATCTTCAGGGACGCCAGCAGTCAGTCCGTGTAGGTCAGAATAACTCTGACTGGCATGATGTGAAGGCTGGTGTGCCTCAAGGCGGTATCTTATCTCCCTTACTTTTTTCAGTTTTCATTAACTCTATTACTTCCATTTTAACCTCTCGATACCATCTTTATGCTGACGACTTGCAGCTTTATGTGCACTCTAGCGTTGATCTCATTTCCAAAGCCATTCACTCTATTAATGAAAACCTATTTCAAATTTCTATTTGGTCTCAAAAATATGGCATCGAGGTGAATCCCAATAAATGTCAGGCGATAATTGTCGGCAGTTCACGTCAACTGACTAAGCTTGACTGTCACCATTTGCCTGATCTGAAATATAAAGGCACAGTGATCAATTTCTCTAGCACTGTGAAGGATCTGGGATTAATAATTGACAATAAATTGTCCCTGGGGCGTATATGTTACCGAGGTTTCGCGAAAGGTATACGCATCCCTGCATTCTATGATGCGGTTAAAAAATTTTTTACCGGTCAACACAAAGAAACTACTAGTTAGCACCTTGTTGCTTCCTATTATTGACTATGGAGATGCTTGCTGTTTGGATATGAATAAAGAACTCTTAAACAAACTTGAACGGATTTTTAACACCTGCATACGTTTATTTATAACCTACGCAAGTATGATCATATATCGTCTAATAGGAAGCAGCTAGGTTGGCTTTCGATAGCCGATCGTAGGAAGTCTAGGGTCCTTTGCTTACTGTACTCCATCCTTTTTAATCCTAATTCTCCTTCCCACCTGTCCTCCAACTTTTCCTTCCTTTCCGATTTCCATAATAAGTCCTTGCGATCCCAATCCAATCTCACGCTCTCTACACCCAGCCACACTTCTGATTTCATGGCCAACTCATTTACAGTAGTAGGAGTCAGGCTGTGGAATGACTTGCCTGAAGAAATTAAAAGAGCTCCTTCCCGCGAGGCTTTCAAGAGCCGAATTAAAAAATTATTTTTTACTTGAAACCACACTGAAATATAAAATATATTTTGTATAGTAATAATATATGTATTATGGATTTGTATTTGTTGTTTTATATCATATATATTGGGTATACGAGTATGCGTTTATATGGTTATGTATGTATATGTGTATTTATGTATAAGTATGTGTATGTATATGTATATATTTATATATATGTATGTGTATATGTGTATTTATGTATATATATGAGTGTATGTATGTAATAATATTGTACACCTACTTCTACATTTCCCACCTGACGAGGTTGGCTGGCAGAAAATGCTGTTGAGCGTTAAGCCCTCCTTTTGTGCAAATTTATTGATATAAATTGTGTACAATAAAGAATAAATAAATAAATAAATAAATAAATAAATTGTTTGACGTTCAAAAAACGAAGCTTGTAACTTCTTATTGTGAATAAAAATATTGTAATTTCATCATTAAGGTCTCCAAAAATATAAAGCAAAAAAAAATACAAATAAAATAATATTTTTTTACTAAACTAATATACTTCACTCAATATATTTATTTATACTCTAATATAACAAATTTTATTTCGATGTCTGTACAATAAGTTGTTATTGTAATCGCGTTAAATTTTTATAGACCTACATCGTTTACGATGCCACATATAAAATAGACTTATCTTTAGAGCTACAGTGATTTTTTTTCTTACCATGTCTTCGATCATTTCCCCAATACTTATACGATCTGTAGGAGAAATAAAATTGAAAAAGTAGTTTACAAGCAAATGTTATTAACGTACTTCAGCCTTAAAGCAGTAAGTGTGTATTTGCGTATACCTTCATATGAATAGAAGGTCACATCACGGCATAGGAGAACAGTTTCTGACTGCAAAAAAACAATGGTTTTGGGTTCGATTACCGTTCAGAGCAATGAATTTTTCGATCTCTTGCATTGGTTATATGATAAAGTACAACGTTAAAGTTTGGATGAATGTAATGGGAGGAATTGAGTGTCTTGAGGCAAGGTTTTATTTGCTTACTCTGCTATTCTACGTTTAATATTGTATCAGTTATAAATAATATACATTTGATATTATTGGTAAGAATATTAAATTAATAATATGTAGTATAGTAAAAGCCTGTCGTGGCGCAGTGGCACAAGAGTTTGACTGACCGACAGGTTCTGGATTCGATCCCCAGTCGAGGAAATGAAATATTTAATATTTACAATTTAAATATTTAATGTTTCATTTCTTCACTCTGGTAATAAGACAAAGAATTCCGCCACTAGACACGCAATGCCTCAAATTCGGCGAAAAGTTTCGGGAGCGTAAGTGGAACGGAGGTTCCCGGGTCCCCTCTGCCTACCCTGCCTCGTGTGGGATACAGCGTGAAGATATAAAAAAAAAAAAATAAAAAATATTATATAGTACAATAGGTTAGACCGTGATATTGATATGAGAACGTGCGGTTGTTCTAATGACCGTATGCAAACTGATTTTTTGAATTGGGTATGAAATAATGAATGATGAAAAACTGAGTGATGACATTGTGCAATGGACTGTTGCATCGTACTAGTGAGATACAGCGTGAGGTTAGAAAATACCTGATGTCAAACCCTTAGGGGAAAGATTAGCCCCACTACACTACACTACGCTTACGTTACGGGAAATATATAATATATAATATTAGGCTATTTCTGCTTTCCTCGAACAATGCCGGAGATAAATTAAAAATAAAAAAAGTATATTCTTATTGAATGACTAATTCGAAGTTACAATAATAAAAAAAAATTGTTGATCTTTTCTTTTTATTTAAGGCCCTGTGGTCGAAGCCAATTTAAAGGAGACAAATTTAGAACGTTTTGTTAATAACTGTATACCTGTAGTTGATTTGTTTACTCTATTATGTACTTATTTCATTTAATTTTTCATTTGTTTTCTTACGAACGTATAATCTGCTTTTTACAGATATGTAAACAGAATTAAATGGTAATAAATGTACGGGTACAATACAGTTTACGCTTGTAAACTGTATTGTACCCGTGTACCCGTTTGTTGGCTTTACGCTTGTAGCCGACGATATATAATTGGTTAGGAAAAGAAAGCATATTATTCTACTAAGTTGAAAATGAAATACCATTCTCTTCCATGAAGAACCTACAACCATAGTTTTTGCACTAAGACGCTATATCACTGAACCACGAATGTCGACCAAAATTTAATACTTTTGATATTATATTAATAAAGTAAGGTATGATAATTAGCAAACAAAAAATACTTGAAAATATTATGTTATAATTTATTATTATACTATGCACTTAAAAAAAATGACAGAATAAGGATCAATTCTGGAACGATTGTTTAGAATTTCGCCTACTTTTATTACAAAAAATAATATAATATAATCTATAAGATACTTTAAGAGTAAACATTAACATCGTTTCAGTGAGCTTATACAAATTTTCCACATTTTTGAATCAATTCAACATCAATTTTGAATTATAACAAACCGCTTAGCTGTAAAGCTTGCTAAGATCTGTTAAAGTTTTTCAGTTCTGTAGAGTTAGTTATATTAAAACTTAGATGTAAAGTAAAGTGTATTTTTTTTAGCTGAAATTGTTACATTCTGAAACCGACTTGCTTGATGGAGAAAATCTTTTTCTGATTGATAGAGCGTTGATAGACACATGATATAGTGAATATCTCAAATTCAAATTCAAATTCAAATATTTTTATTCAAAATAAGAAGTTACAAGCTTCGTTTTTTGAACGTCAAACAATTTACCACCAGTTCACTAAAGTTACTGCCTCAGACCTGAGAAGAACCGGCGAAAGAAACTCAGCGGGACATGTCTTTTTTTTTTTAATCAACTTTTACATCATATAATCAATTGTGACAATGATACATTTGAAATAGCCTGGAGCGAGCATTTTATTCCCAAGGCGTGTTATCATTTATGAAATCGTTAATGTTTATGAAATGGTAATAACCTTTAACACACAAACGTCTTTTCACAACCTTTTTAAATTGTGAAATAGAAAATTCTCGGACGTTATCTTATGATGGAATCTCAAAAAATCGGGGAATACCTTAATACTTGTTGTAATGTCATTATTTTCCCAGTGTTTTTTTTTTTTTTTTTTTTTTTTTTTATGGAAAAGACGGCAAACGAGCGTACGGGTCACCTGATGGTAAGTGATCACCGTCGCCCACGGCCCCGAGTAACTCCAGAGGAGCTACAGGAGCGTTGCCGTCCTTTAAGGTGGAAGGGCACCGGGGCCCGGCATTACCTAATGCGAAACGCAGTGGCCAAAGCCACTACTTAACGCCGGTCTTAAATGCCGGGGGTGGTAATAATCCGGTCGAGTCTGCCCATGCGTGTTGCCATTACTGGCAACGTGACTCTACCACACGTACTTTAGTCGCCTCTTACGACACCACCAGTACCAGGGTGATTCTATTCTAAGCCGGAATCACACGGCAAAAATACATATATATAATACATATATATAATACTAATATATTACATTTACATATATATAATACTAATATATTAACACTAAGTTCCCAAGCTCCCTCAGCCTGCCTTGCCGATTGTGGCGTATAACGAAATGAAAGAGAAAGATGAAGTTTAATAATATAAGTATATGTAAATAAATAATATTTCTTTAATTTTCTTTATTTTTTTTTAAATTAAATTAATAAATCTATTACAATGTAACTATTTTCTAATGCAATATCCAACATAACCTCTTAACCGTCCACAGGCTCTGTCTAGCACTTGTCAATGTCACCGGAAATGTAGTAAGCGCGGTAAAATTAAAAAAAATCAAGAAAATTAAAGAAATATTATTTTTTTACGTCCCAGTTGGCAGGGCAGGCATAGGGAGCTTGGGAACTTAGTGTTAAAATACTCTGTTCCAATTACGATACTTCCGTTCTACATTTTGATTCGAATTTGAGATATTTCGTATCTCAACGCTGCTCTTTTTTCGTTTTCAGCGAAGTGAAATGAAAATATTTAATATTTCATTTCTTGCATAGAGATCCAATTAATTACCTGTCACATTTATATATTCTTTTATTAATTCCTAGAGTTAGAGAAACATATATAATTATTTATAAAAAAAAAAAAAATCGTGACAATTGCTTATGGATTTCACCAAAAAAAACGTGTCGAGTGTTTTTAGTTTATAAGACGGTCAATTTTAGTTGAAAACATAACAATAAATAACATACAAAAATAAAAATTTAACTCCGCCGGGACAGCTGTTCGCTGCCGTGACCAGGATTCGAACCTGGGTTACTACGGCCACAACGTAGGGTCCTAACCACTAGACGATCACGGCTGTCGGAGTCGATGACTGTTATTTTGTATATCGCGAACACAATTTTAAATTAGTTTCACTTACATAACGGTATGCGCAAGCGACGAAATTTTATTATGAAACAAGTACTCTAGTTTAAATTAAATATTAAAATACGCTTATTTACTTTAATAATAAATGTTATTGTTAATTTTTTTGAAATTAATAATATGTTTTTGTTTTTTTTATATTTATTTAATTTAAAATATTTTAAATTCAGTCGGACAGTACAGTTAGCGGATATGTATATTATTATTTCCTTATTTCCTCGAGTGGGGATCGAACACTTAACTTACTTTTAAAAATAACAATATAAAATACATACATATATACATATATATATGCATATATATGTATATATATGTATATATATATATATATATATATATATATATATATATATATATATATATATATATATATATATATATATATATATATATATATATATATATATATATATATATATATATATATATATATATATAATTCGCAATCCCGTCACGAGCATTCACTTTGTAGTAGAAACTATAAAATAACTTTGATCTCATTCTGTCTATAACAAAAGTTTAGTTAATTTCAAATAACTAAATCGGCAAAATGTACCAATTTGAAATTAATTTTAGTGTCAAAACCTTCCAACTAATTTTCGTTACGTCTGAGACGTAATTAGCTTGACTTAGTTCAGTTATTACTTCAGTATAAAAAGATAAATAGAGTTAGGTGCAATTTCATTAAAGTAAAGGCCTTTTGGGTTTGATCTCAGTCAAGAAAAAGAAATGTATACTAAACTTATGTTTAAAAAAATAGTAAAACAACATAAATAAGTTGTAACAAGCGTATAAGAATTTCAACGTAGCTTAGTAAGAACGTCTGGCTTAGTTGGTAAGAGCGCTTGGACGGTTTCCAAGAGGCGGTTTGTTAGGGTGGGTATCGAACCCACGACCTGTCGATGACTAGATGTATGCACACGCTTGTGCCGCTGCGCCACGACAGGCCAGGTATTTTTAAAATTAAAACCAATATTTTAAAATAAGTAGAGGAATTGTTGTATCTAAGTTACGACGCTATAATTTTTGTGTTCAAATTTTAAGACATTGTTTGTAGAGAAGCGGAAACATAGCTGCTTATAACAGTATATAGAAAAGATGTATAAAATCGTTGCCTTAAGAGGAGATTGAACGTATAAGAATCGCGTTTCAAGTCTGTAACACTTCCACTGAGCCACGATGATCATAAATACAGCCTTGTAAATTCTGTTACAATATTCACTTTAACAATACATTTATATTTACTGTAATGTTAATATAAATCAGAAGAAACACATACATACAGAGTAATTTAATTATTATTAGAATAATTCGACAGCGAACATAACCTAATTGACGAAGAAAATGTATGGAATACATTTAGGGTTGATCAAGTGGTTTAGGTTAATACGTAATGTTGTATCTAATACATGATTATTGACATTTTTAATGAGTAACTGTCAACAGATGAACAAACGAAATTCAGTTGCGTTTATTTACAAGAAAAAGGATATGATGAATAGGCTACACATATCTGGACTATCCTACCCGCGGCAGTATTTACAGGTCGATACGACATGGGTACCTTCAAAAAGCGCCTCTACCTACACCTCAAAGGCCGGCAACGTACCTGTAGCTCCCCTGGTGTTACACGGAGCCGTGGGCGACGGTGATCACTCACCATCGAATGACCTGTACGCTCGTTTGCCTTGTCTTTTCTTTAAAAAAAAGGCTACGACATTTACTGTAATGTTGATATAAATCAGTACAAAGATATACATACAGAGTAATATAATTGTTATTAGAATTATCCGAGAACATACATAAGCTTCTTCTTCTTAGCTTCACGCTGTATCCCGCACTAGGCAGAGTAGGCAGAGGGAACCTGGGAACCTAGTGTTAAGACACTTCGTTCCACTTCCGTTCACCACTTTCCGCCGAATTTGAGGCATTACATTTTAAGTGGCGGAATTCAACGCCGCGCTTTGCCCTATTACCAGAGCGATGAAATGAAACATTAAATATATAAATTGAAAATATTAAATATTTCGTTTCCTCGACTGGGGATCGAACCTAGAACCTGTCTGTTACAGTCACACTCTTGTGCCGCTGCGCCACGACAGGGCTCATTACCATATAAGACCTAATTGAGGAAGAAAATGTATGGAATATATTAAGGTTTGATCAACTGGTTTAGGTTAATACATAATTTTGTATCTAATACATGTTTATTGACTTTTAGTCATGCAATATGCATGAGAAATTTTCGATTCATATAATAGCAATTTGATTTGCCAATGTCAATAAATGCCAATAAATCTAGATAAGATATAAAGTGTTTATTATTACAGATTCACGCTTGATCCCGTAACTGGAAAAGTAGGTAGTGTGAAGATAAGATTTACGTGTTGAGTATCCAAACTTAACGCCGAACATTGTTTTAATACAACTTTTTTTTTCAGCTCCACTCGGTATCCCACATACAGCAAGGTAGGCAGAGGAAACTTGGGAATCTATTGTTAAAATACTCCATTTTGTTACTTTACCAAAGTAAAATGAATAACAAATTATCGGAGCGAAGAAAAGAATACATTAAATATATCATTCGAAAATATTCATAATTCACTTCTTCAGGCGGGAATAGAATCCGAAACCTATCGTTCACAGTCAAACGCTTGTGTCCCTTCGGCACAACATGCCTCAAATATAATACAACTAAAGATTAAATACCACCACTTACTAAGGACCAACAAGGCCTTACTAATTATATTCCTTTACATAGATTACACATAAAAATGTAACGTTATATTTTGTTATGGTATAATCTTATTTTTCAGACAATTAAAAAATTGAAGAAATAATGTACAGGAGCCCTGTGGTGGCAAGAGCATAAGCGTGTCACTGAAAACGTGACAAACTGTGGCTTCAATTCCAACTCGAAAAAATAAAATATTTAATATCTATTCTAATTAAATATTTAATATTTTTATTTCTTTGCTATGGTAATAAGAGAAAGCGCGGCATTGTGTTCCGCCGCTTAACTTACAATGCATCAAATTAAAAAAAAGAATCGGTTTTAACACAAGGTTCCCAAGTTCCCTCTGCCATGTACGGAATACAAAGTGAAGAATGAACTGAAATTATCTTTACAAATATTTATCAGTATGCCGCATGTTCTTTCACAAAGTTCATAAACAAACATTGTACATTTAACATCGAGTATTCACATTGGTAATTAACTTGGTTTAACTAATGAATATCTTCGCCGATGAGTTCCAGCTAAGTTAAATTACCTCTAACACGAGTACCTAGAAGGGAGCTAGATTAAATTTTCAGTTAGAATTATAAATGTGGGTTATTTATCGTGTGATTAACTAGTTTTAGAGTATTTTCGTCGTTCAAAATTTGTAGAGAAAATATTTTTTTTATCAGCTTCACACTATAATACCACACATGACAACATAGATACATTCAACGTCACGCTTTGCCTTGTTCCTAAAGCGAAGAAACAAAACATTAAATATTAAATTGAATATATTCAATATTTCATATTTTTACCTCACGCGTTTACAGTCACAAGCTTGTGCCACTGTGACAGCAACCAGAGAAAATATTAAGCCTACATTAGACCTGCTAGAGACGGAACCTAATGTTAAGACCCTCCGTTCTCTACATTTTATGCAACTCTCAAATAGCGATGCTATGCTTTGTCGAATAAAGCTAAGAAATGAAAATAAATATAATAATTTAGCCCGCACGGACATCAATTTCAGAATCATCGCCATAACAGTATCTTTATTATCTATAGACGATACACTTATTATAACTATTTTATTTATATATTTATTAGTTTCAAATGGGAAGGATACAGCTTCCGTTAAATTTGATTACGTATTAAGTGGCGAAACTCAACCCCGCGGCAAAGGCCAAAACACGAGAACAAAGAAATGAAAACATTGAATGTTTAATTTTCACAAGTGAGGATCCACCCCACAACCTGCCTCACTTATAATTAAAGTTCGTGCCACTGTGCCACGACAAGCGTCAATTTCATATATATGTATATATATATATATATATATATATATATATATATATATATATATATATATATATATATATATATATATATATATATATATATATATATATATATATATATATATATATATATATATATATATATATAATAATAAAAATGAAAATAAATATAATAATTTAGCCCGCACGGACATCAATTTCAGAATCATCGCCATAACAGTATCTTTATTATCTATAGACTATACACTTATTATAACTATTTTATTTATATATTTATTAGTTTCAAATGGGAAGGATACAGCTTCCGCTAAATTTGATTGCGTATTAAGTGGCGAAACTCAACACCACGGCAAAGGCCAATATACGAGAACAAAGAAATGAAAACATTGAATGTTTAATATTCTCGAGTGAGGATCAAACCCACAACCTGCCCCCACTTATAATTAAAGTTCGTGCCACTGTGCCACGACAAGCGTCAATTTCATATATATGTATATATATATATATATATATATATATATATATATATATATATATATATATATATATATATATATATATATATATATATATATATATATATATATATATATATATATATATATATATATATATATATATATATATATATATATATATATATATATATATATATATATATATATATATATTTTTTATTTATTTTCCATAAAAAAAAACAATTTAACAAAACGTAATTCCTGCCATTTTGTTGCAAAATCAAAACACTTCTGTGCGCTACAAAGTAGAATTTATTTTAACTTTAATTGTTACGTTGAGTTTAAAAGTGGATGGAGTATCAGAGTACAGACGTAAAGGTGTTACATACTACTTTGTAGAGCTGTAAAGTGTTTTTGTTGCTTTGAAAGCAAAAGCTTTTATTCAGACCTTTGAAATAAAATTTGTTGAATTAAAAATATTTCTTTATAAAATGCACAGTTATTTATCATTACAATATTATAAAATATATATACTCAGCTTCACGCTGTATTCCGCACAAGGCGGGGTAGGCAGAGGGAACTTGAGAACCTAGTGTTAAGACACTCCGTTCCACTTCCGTTCCCCACTTTTCGCCGAGTTTGAGGCATTGCAGTAAAGAGTAATATGCATTTGCAGTGTGCAGATTTATAGAAATTAGATTGTGATTGTGGCTTTTCATATCTCCGTCGAACAAAGAGAAACATCGGTGTTAGGATGAAGGAACTCTTCTCCGATATTAGGAATGGCGATGTATCAAAGTCAGCAGAGTTTGAGCGTACAACACATAATTTCAACAACTACATCAAATTTGATAAGCCCCACATCCTCGCTAAGAACAATAGATACAGTTGGTGGTAGTTTGATATAATAATTATATTAACTGACAAATGGACGAATGCCACCTCAGTGATCACGGACTGCAGCAAAGTTTTCGAAATGACGGGTTTTCAAAAATGTATAATTTTCAATATACGTAAATAATCCGGTGAAAATTGTTTCAGTGCAGTGCAGTAATGAAAACAAATTAAATATAACTGTTTTCGAGTAATTCAATATAACCTATAAATAAATAAATAAATAAACCTTTGACAGTTTAAAAGTGCGGCGTTGAGCTCCGCGACTCAGCATGCAATACCTCCAAATTTTGACGGAAAGTGTTTTAGTGGGAACAGAGTATCTTAACACTAAGTTCCTAGGTTCCCTCTGCTTTTACTACTAAATGCACGATTTTGTCTTGAGATAAAAAAGAGACAGCTCTATTAAAGGGCCGTAGCGGGAAAGCGTCCAAGCGTAGTAGTCTATTTCAAAGTAATTTTGTTTTTCTACTATGTAATTTATAAAATGATACTCAATATTATTAACTTAATAATAGACTATGTTCGAAAGTAGATATATTTTGATCCTTCTAACATAATATAAAGAATGTAATGCTTTCAAGCCCTGACAATATAATTGCCGAACTTAACACATTAGTTACATAAATGTTTGTTTTCATTGTTACTTCTTTGTCCTATAAACTTTACCGATAAGGCATATTCATCTTAAAAAAATAGTTAAGGTAGTATTTACGATTTCTTTGATAAAATATGGTTTGCTTATTGTCTAAATTTAGATTTTAAGGAGTCATATCCCAATGTTATATTTAAGACAAAAATATAAAAAACTGAACCAGGAATAAATAGCGAATTGCATAAAAAATTCAGCAAATCGACGCATAAATGCTCATATTTTTTATTTCATTGACTCTATGTGCTCCAGGATACGTTAGATCTTAATAATTTGATATTAATTTCATCTTGATACCTCCACTTTCACCTCCACAAGAGCAATAATGTGAAGTTCTACAAGTGTTCCATTTTCTTCTTTTGAGATAATTTAAGGGATTCTTCAGCTACAAAATTGGCCTATCGTGTAGAAAAACAAATAATTTAAATATAATTATTCCCCTGAGGGAGGATCGAATCCACAACTATCGATTTATAAACGCTGTCCCTCTACGCCAACACGACTTCTTCGAACTTTGTTAATTCTTTTGTAATTTTCTTTTACAAAATCCTCAACCAGCTCAGAAAATTTAATTGTTTCGGGGAAATGTACCATTATCTGTTTCTTGTCGAATCTACTTTAGATCATCTTGGCTTTGGCTTAATTAGAGATCGTCTAATCCTGTTGAACGTTGTACGCTCTGATCAATTTAAAGAGCTTAATAGAAAGATTGAAAGTAAATTACTGTTTTAGTATTGTTTCTTTGTAGAATCAGTTGTTTGTCTTATTTTCTTATATATAAGATAATAAAAAATATATATATACTATATTAAATGTTTCTTAGCTCTACACTTTTATACCTGGATGGGATTTTAGATGTTTCATTACGAAATTTTAATTTTGTAGTGATAGTAAAAGCAACGTTTTCTGGACGGAAAGAAAATAAAATAAAAATACTTAAAATTTTATAAATTCAGTGAGCGAGAATCAATCTGGTGAGCATTGCTTTTATACAAGTTATTCAATTTTATTGGTTTCTTATAAGATTAATCTGATACATTACAATGACAATACATAAATTTCATGTAATTAACAGAAAAAGAAATTTATTTGTGATCGTTAAATTTAACTTCTTAGTATATCAATAAGCGAAAATTATTAAAAAAAAAGATAAATAAACAAAAAGTAAACATTTGTTTTGTAAAGGTTCCACCGAGATTTGAACTCGGATCGCTGGATTCAAAGTCCAGAGTGCTCACCATTACACCATGGAACCTGTATTGAAGGGTGCTTAAATTGGCTTTTTTGTTGTTCCCTTTTCATTTATTATGTTATGTATATTATGTCTCTTCCGAAAGACAAAGAAATTGAAAAAGGAATTACTCTCCCTATGAAAAACATTTTACGTTGGAATTATATGTATATTGAATGGAACTCATTATAAACAGTAAATACATACAGTAGCTATATGATTATTTTATTTTAAGGTTTTTTTTTATGCTTTATACGGATTTTAATTGTGGCTACGGTAGCAAAATGAACAGCGCATGATCAATAATTGTTAGTTTGATCCCAAGCTTGGGGAAGTTAGATACTTTTTCAACATATTTAATTATATTACACACTGAAGAAATAATACCCTGTGTACAAAACCTATGTTAGACGGTTTCCAAATAAGCGCGAGTTCAAATCCAACTACGTTCAAATTTTTATACGTTTTATAAAAAAGGAAAGTCAGACAAAATTGGACATACAAGACGCAATATATTATCTTCAACGGGAAAGTATTGAACAGAATATTTTAACACTAGACTATCTATACTTACCTAACTATGGTATATAAAGTTTGAAGCTCACAATATATGTTCCTGCAGTCCTATCACTTTAAAGACTATATATGTTTTTTAAATATAATTTAAGCTTTTAGCTGAAAGCTTGCATTTTATACACATAATATTAATATTATACACATGAAATGTATTTTAACTATTGTGTGTTTGTTGAATTTCTGTGTAAAGTAAACAATCAGGCATGTTGTGGCTTAGGGATATAAGCGTGTGACTATAAACGCGACCGGTTGTGGGTTCTATCCCCACTCGAGGAAATGAAATGTTTAATATTTTCAAATTAAGTTCTTCGTTTTGAACAGTGTGAAAAAAAGTTAATAATGGATTTTTCATATATTAATTCATTTTTTTACATTGCATTCCAAAGAGTGGCGTTGAGTTCCATTACTCAACTCACAATATCTGAAATTCGGTGAATGTAACAGAAAGTATTAATGCATGATTCCCAAGTGCCTTATGCATTGCACTGCCATGTGTGGGATATTGCGTGATAAAAAAGAGTTAACAACGGACTTTTCTTTTTTTTTTAGCTTCACGCTGTATCCCGCACGAGGCAGGGTAGGCAGAGGGAACCCAGGAACCTAGTGTTAAGACACTCCGTTCCACTTCCGTTCCCTACTTTGTACTTTTCGTATATAAATTCACTTAGTTTTATTTACACTACGTTCCAAATTTGGTAATTTGTCAATATTTTACATGAAATGTACCTACTTATAAAGGTGAAAGCTTCCACATAGATTAATGTCACACTTTGCGATATTGAATGATCGGTTCCCTTAGAACATGACAGCTGAAAATCAATATAACTACAAAATAAATTTCCTTCATTAAAAACATATACGATACATGTTTATTTACAATTGTATATTTTAGATTTTAAATTTTGAGGCCTCTCATGACGCAGGTGCATAAGTGTGTAACTGTAAACAGGTTGATGGTTTGAATTCCACTCGAAGAAGTGAAATATTTTATATTTTCATTTCTTCTCTTTGATAAGAAAATAAGCGTCCGCGATTCAACTTGCAACAGCTTAAAGTTTTTGAAAAGTGGAGAACGGAACGGAGTATTTTAACACTAGTTTTCAACTTTCCTCTGCCTACCCTGCCATGTGCAGGATACAGCTTCGTGCTGTTCATTTTACTTTATATATATATTTATATATATATATATATATATATATATATATATATATATATATATATATATATATATATATATATATATATATATATATATATATATATATATATATATATATATATATATATATATATATATATATATATATATATATAATCATGATTTTAAATTAAAAGTTGACACTGGCGTTACAAGCTCGGATCAGGAAGTTGCATGTGAATTTGAAAAATTCTTTGCTGATATTCCAGTTTCCACAACCAAAACTCTTATAGCTTCCACAACCGTCGCTGAATCATTACTTAAGGAGAGCGTTCACAAATGTAATGTAAATTTCAAATTTAATCTAGTCAACTCAAGAGACATTGTTAAGACATTTAAGACCCTGGATATCAAGAAATCATCAGATCTGTGGGGTATCTCTGTTAAGTTGATTAGTCATATAATAGACGCTGTCGCTCCGCATCTTGCCGATATATTTAATAATTGTATAGAGTATGGTGTGTTTCCTGACCTAATGAAATTTAGTAAAATCATACCTATTTTTAAATCTGGTAGTACATCAGATCCAAATAATTTTCGACCAGTGTCTGTGCTACCCTCATTCAGTAAAATCTTTGAAAAGATGATCTTAAACCAAATATTAATGCATTTTAATTCAATTAAATTAATGCATGATAAACAGTATGGTTTTACTAAGGGTCGCTCTACTACCGACGCCGGCGTAGGTCTCTTAAAGAATATTTATGAGGTGTGGGAAGGATCGCAGGATGCTCTTGGCATGTTCTGTGACTTATCCAAAGCGTTTGATTGCGTCCAGCACTCAACATTGGTCATGAAACTACATCATTATGGCATAAGAGGTCGTGCACTCGATCTTCTGACTTCTTATTTAACTAACAGGGTTCAGAAGGTTGATGTGAATGGCAAGAAATCTCCTGGGTCACTAATCAGTATGGGGGTCCCACAGGGGTCTATTCTTGGTCCTTTTCTCTTTTTAATATATATAAATGATTTACCTTATTTAGTTGAAAGGAGCCATGAGATAGTATTGTTTGCTGATGATACTTCGTTGATTTTTAAAATGCGAAGAAGACAAATAGTATATGACGAAGTAAACAATGCTCTCTCCAAAATAGTACATTGGTTTAGCGCTAATAACTTGCTGTTAAATAGTAAAAAAACAAAATGTGTAATATTCAGAACACCTCAAACAAAAATTGTGAAAGCTAATGTACTTTTGAATGGTGAAGCCGTAGAGCCTGTTGATTCTACGGTATTTCTCGGTATCACCATTGACTCTAATTTACAGTGGGGACCTCATATTGATAGATTGGCGAATAGACTGAGCTCTGCAGCTTTCGCTGTAAAAAAAATTAGATTATTGACTGATGAGGAAACGGCTCGCCTTGTTTACTTTAGCTACTTCCACAGTATTATGTCTTACGGCATCTTACTCTGGGGTAATGCAGCCGGTATTAAGTCAATATTTGTCTTGCAGAAGCGAGCTATTCGCGCAATCTATAACTTAAGCCCTAAGGATTCCTTAAGGGAAATGTTTAAAAATATTAATATATTGACCGTTGCATCTCAATACATTTTTGAAAATGTTATGTATGTTAAGAAAAATATTAATAAGTTTACTAAAATCAGTGATGTACATAATATTAATACTAGAAATAGGCTTAAACTTAGTGCGCCTGTAACTCGATTGCATCGAGTCCGTAATTCTTTTATGGGACAGGGTGTACGCTTTTACAATAGGATCCCAGAAAACGTCAGAGAAATTTCTGTTTCACAATTTAAAAAGGTTGTGAAAAGACGTTTGTGTGTTAAAGGTTATTACCATATTAACGATTTCATAAATGATAACACGCCTTGGGAATAAAATGCTCGCTCCAGGCTGTTTCAAGTGTATCATTCTCACATAAATATATAATGTAAAGTTTTGATTAAAAAAAAAAGGACATGTCCCGCTGAGTTTCTTTCGCCGGTTCTTCTCAGGTCTGAGGCAATAACTTTAGTGAACTGGTGGTAAATTGTTTGACGTTCAAAAAACGAAGCTTGTAACTTCTTATATTGAATAAAATATTTTGAATTTGAATTTAAATTTGAATATAAAAAAAAATTTCGAGTCACTTTTTATCCATAGATCATATCCCCATTTACACGTTATCGTTGTATGGTGTGTGACGTGCCTTTGATGTCATCAGTTTCACATAAGATAACATAACGACCTGAAATGTGATATTTTTCTGTCGTCACTGAAATCTCATTTTGGCTCTTATTGCTTTTTAGGGCAAATTGTTTTTGTTGAATAAGGTTATTCGGATTGAACTTTGGTATCGAATTTATCGTAATATATGAAAAGTTACAATCGAGTGGAATGTGTTGTAGCGCAGAGGCAGAAGCGTCATACTAGAGACGTGAAAGGTTGTGGGTTCAATCTGATTCGAAGAATTGATATATTTAATATTATTATTTATTCTCTCTGATAACGATACACGGCGTTGCATTGATTTCAGTGCTACAACAAAACAACAAGTGATACAACAGTGATTAACAACAAGTAATATCTTCAGTATTAGGCGTAAAGTGGAGAACGGAAGTTATGAGGATTAATGAGAACGATAATTCATCTTAATACTAAGTTTCCAGCTTCCCTCTCCCTCACTTAATATATGCGGAACACACAAATTATCCCAATGTGCTATCTTATTAACAACTTTACATGAACATTTGTGTCTAATGAAATAATTTTTATTTTTTCTTTTCTTTTTTTCAAGTGTTACATTGAATTCCGAACGAGGTCCAGTGGGAACTTGAGTGTTAAGACATTCTGTTCGGTTTCCCATTTTCTGCTGAACTTTCATGTTGAGTGAGTGGCGTGGCTTAACGCCGCACTTTGCCATGTTACCAGAGCGAAGAAATGAAAATATTACAATTGTCATTTGAAGATATAACTAATTCACTGCCTCCAGTGGGGATCGAACCCACGACTATCAACAAACACCTGCGACGATATCAAGAAGTTAAAAACTATTTCCAATATATGTATATGTATATAACATCTAACTCAACTAAGCTCAGGCAAAATCCCAGTATAGCACGTAAAGGCGGGCGGCCACGGGGCACAATGCTTGCAGCGGTATACCGAACAATGGAACGATAGCATGGAGATAATATTTTTACCGGATCACGACGGGTGAAGTGGTAGTATGAGCGGATTTTTTAATATAACACACAGGTGGTTAAAAGATATCAAGAGATTTTCTATCATTAGTTTTTCTATTATATCATAATGCGGCTGCCTCTACAAAACGTAAAATAAATTTGAATTATAATAATATCTGTGATTTTCACGATTGTTATACATTGTAAATTAAATAATTTTAAAGTTTCTACCATCACCATTCTTAAAAAAAATGTTAAGTCTCAAACACACCACACCAGAGGACCTGATACAGTAAGATCGTTTTGCAAGAATCAAGGGCAGTATGCGAGGCAATTAAGAAATCATTGGCGGTAGTTTCTTATAATAATTATGTCAAATGACAGAAGAATCACGTCATCTCAGTCTACCCGTAACCAAGGACCTACTGTAAAGTGTTCGAAACGTCGGATCTCCAAAAATGTTTACGAACGCAATTAATCCGTTCAAAACCGTTTTATTTACAAATTTGTCTCAATAACAAAAGATAAAAACCAACCATATTAAAAGAAAATCGGTAGAAGTATTAGATAATTATTACACATAATTTTGACATAGTACGTAGCAAAATTCATTTAAATTAAATTAAACTAAATGACATTACATGAAGACAAAACGCGCTGTTTTTTCAAACACTAGGATCCTACTATATGATGGTGACTTCGCTATATGCTTTAAAAGTAGTAAAGCTTATTAGCTGCATGCATATTAAAGGGGTAAATGAAACTTGGAAATGTAGTGTTAAGACACTCTGTTTCCACTAAAACACTTTCTGATGTATATGCTTTAACTCGTTACTGAAGCGAAGAAATTAAAGCATTGAATATTTCATTTACTCGAGGAGAAATGAAGCCTATAACCGTATACAGTTATAGCTGATAAAATTAGCATGAATAATATATTAATATTACTCTGTCGCTATAACACAGACCATAACTGACCGTTTATAGCGAGTAGAGCTTTATGCGGTGACTCACTGTTATACGTTCTTCACAATAGGATGGCTTAAGGGATGATGGCGTAAATGTTTGTCCCGATATCGTTGCAATCCACTAAGTGCTTCTGAATTAAACGTTGATATTATTATATTTCGCTGTATCATATGTACATAACTTACAATAGTGATATAATATTTTTTCATATAGCAGAATGGAAAGAGGGACCTGAGTGTTAAGACACTCCGTTCTCATTTAAATACTTCTGTTTCCCACTTCCCCTGTATTTGAAGTAATACGTGGTGACTCACCGAGGCGTCCACCACTCACCACTGGTGAGTGGTGGACGCCTCGCTTTGCCTTGTTAAGCGGAAGTTCCAAGGAAATGGAAATATTATATATACATACATAAAGATTATTCATTAAATCATTAATCAATTGGATATTGCTAAAATATATATTAAAATATATATGTTTTTCTTTTATTCAAATAAATTTACTATACAAACATAACTAAATAGAAACTAGTTCCAAGTATAGCAGATATATAACATATCTAACATCTCCATCTGACTAACACCAATTAACACGTTATCTCCTACAATGGTACTATGAAATTCAATTACATTAGACAAGGTACAAATTGGATAAATGAATAGCTTAGTTCTGTAGAATATAACTTCTCTACAAATATATGTCTATAATATATTAGTGTAGTAGTACTAATTGTTTTAGATGTGAAATAATTGTTGTGGTTTGTTTAACGCAGTCACTCGCGGCCCAGTGCGAGAGTATCTGACTATAAAAGCGACAGTAAGTTCAATTCTCACTTGAGAGAATAACTTTTTTTGTATTTATTGTTCTGTAGCTTGCTTAGATATTCAACTTGCAATGTATCTAAAATGAAATGGTGCTTGGAGAACGGAACTTTAAGTTCTCTCTCAATTATCCCGCTATATACCGGATGTATTGTAAAAGTGAAACATATATTACATATACATTTTCTGTAATATAACGTTTAATGCAATAATACAGTCATATTTTCGGATGATAAATTAAGTTAATAACTCAGTACTATTTATTTCCATTAGATGTGTCAAAATGCTTCCAGTACAAACAAAATCCTTAAATGGTTTGATAATTATTTTCAATTAGAAAGTCATATAGGTTGGATCACTCACGTGGCGTAGGGACACAACCGAGCGACTAGTTGAAATGGGATGGATATATATATATATATATATATATATATATATATATATATATATATATATATATATATATATATATATATATATATATATATATATATATATATATATATATATATATATATATATATATATATATATATATATATATATAATTCTCGCTTTGATAACATGGCAAAGTGTGGCGTTAATAACCGCCTCTCTGCGAGCAATATCTGCAGAATTCGATATACGGTGAAGAACAGAAGGGTCTTAATTAGAACGGCATTTTAACCAGGTTTCCTCCGTCTACCCTGCTCTTTGTGGTAGGTTTGAGCCAAAATAGATAAATATTTATTTAACAACTCTTTTATTTAATATTTTTTATTGCTTTGGATTTATTTTAAAATACACAAACATTTTTTTTTGTTATATTTTGATTATAATTTTTAGAAACATGAACTTCAGCTCTAATATATATTTATTTTTATTTAATAAATGTTAAAATAAGTTAGAAAGTATTTACGTATTTACTACATATGTACAGGTAGATAGAACAGCTCTATCTAACATTTGTATGAGCAAATTGAATGTCGTTACTTAGAAGACTGTGACGTGGGGGTCATACACATTACAGCTACAAATTGTTTTCAGTTTTCAAGATCGGGGGCACGTGAACTCTATTTATAACACTAACGTCGTTATAAAGACATGTTATTTAAAGGTTTTTTATCAATACATTAGTAGAGAACAAAAACACTTGATTTCTTTTGAAAGCAAATATAAAACAGCTTAAATTTAATAATATCTTGTAGAAATTAAATAGACACAGGATTTTTTTTAAAAGCGAATATATAAAAAGATTAATTTTAACAAGATCTTGTACAAAATTGTGAAATAAGTATGTAAATTTAATGTTAAATTTTAAAAATATTGATTTCGATTTATACTTTGCAAGTTTTTCGAATCTTGTAAGATAGATAGATATTTTTTAGCTATCCCAATATTGTTGGATACAGACAGAGTGAGTGATCTTTATTATCCACCCAAGTGTCAGGTTTTTTCAATCTTTTATTAAAATACTTAATTATAAAGACTCAACACGGTGGTTGCAACTTCGATTTTGGGGGAAAGATTGATGAATCAAAAAATATTTAAAAGATGAATAATATTAAAATTATATTGATTTCACCATTCCATGGTGGACTAAGTAAGGCCCTAGCACTCATCACTTAAATGATACAAAATATTAATAATATTAACTTAAATTGTGTATATACTAACAATTTAATTGTACATTGACAGTGTCGTTTTAAATTATCTTAATTGAAAAAAATCTTAAATTGGAGCCTGTCGTGTCGCAGCGGCACAAGCGTGTGACTATCATTGAAAGGTTGTGGGTTCGATCCCGACTAGAGGAAATGAAATATTTACAAATTAGATATTTACTGTTTTCATTTTTTCGCTCTGGTAACAAGGCAAAGAAACTGGTAACAAAGCGCGGCGTTGAGTTCTGCCACTCAACACGCTACATCTCAATTTCTGCGGAAAGTAAGAAACAGAAGTGGAAACGGAGTGTCCTTAAAACTTTCCTAAGTTTCGATCGAAATAAATAAAGAGTGTGCTAGAAAAACAGTGAAATTCATTTTATGGTATACCTATTAACAAAAGATTGAAAACAATTAATAAATAAAATTGCTGGTTTAATCATAATTAAGTACTTAAATATTAAATTATACTTTAAGTTTTTGTAAAAGTAAAATATTGCTGGTTTTACGTTAAAATAAACATCTGAATGAATGATTTAGAAATTTTAGAAGGTCCTCGTGGCGTATTGAACGTAGGCGCAATGATTGCAGGTTCAATTCCCAATAGGAAAAAATATTCATTTCTTCGCACTGATAAAAATATAATAAAAATATAAAACGCTTCCACAGCTGCAGTGTCTTATCAAAATTATTAAAGACAATAATTGAACAGATTTTTTTTTGATATCGTACTTACATTCATTCATAGTAAACTATTTTATTTTTATTACACAAAGAGCTTGGATTATCTTTGGTAAAATAAATATGTAAAAATCTATATAAATAAATCAAAAGACTAGGATTTCAATGATAATTTAAACATAAAAATTTACAAAATTTACTAAAAAAAATAACTCCGCCGGGACAGCTGTTCGCTGCCGTGACCAGGATTCGAACCTGGGTTACTACGGCCACAACGTAGGGTCCTAACCACTAGACGATCACGGCTATCGGAGTAGATAACTATAACAGCTAAATAAGCGTACTGGTAGTAATTATACTTTCTCTTTTAAATATCCGTGCAAATTGTTGTAACATTTTGCTCCAGTTTTTTATATTATTTGCAATATTTCACTGTATACTTCCGTAATAACTGTTTTTATATTATATGAAATTAGAAATTACTTCACGCTGTATCCCGGGAACCTCAGAGCCTAGTGTTAGCACCGTTCACATTAATACACGTTAAGTCATTTTCTGCTGATTCTTCGCCTGTGAATGTAGAGTCACAAGAGGCCTTTATGTATCACTTAGCTTTACGCTGTATCCCGCATACGGAACGGTAGGCACCCTCTGTCTACCGTTGGTATTACCTAACCTAATTTGGAAAGCTAGTGTTAAAACACGAATTTGAGGCATTGCGTGTTGAGTGGCGGAACTCAACGCGGCACCGCCGTAATATATAAAATATAATTATGATAACAATCGCGAATATATATTTTTTTAAATTTGAAAATACAATAATAGGCCTGTCGTGGCGCAGCGGCACAAGAGTGTGACTGTAACCGACAGGTTCTGGGTTCGATCCCCAGTCGAGGAAATGAAATATTTAATATTTCTTAATTTAAATATTTAATGTTTCATTTCTTCGCTCTGGTAATAAGGCAAAGCGCGGCGTTGAGTTCCGCCACTCAACACGCAATGCCTCAAATTCGGCGGAAAGTGGGGAACGGAAGTGGAACGGAGTGTCATAACACTAGGTTTCACTTCCGTTCCCTCTGCCTACCCTGCCTAGTGCGGGATACAGCGTGAAGCTGAAAAGAAAAAAAAAGAAATAAAATAATAAAATGTAAAAATTACTAAATTACTAAACTGAATATGAACAAATTATTATATTTCTTATATAATAATAGAAGTAAGTAAAAATAAAATGATAAATATTCTTTTAATTTTACTTCTAATTTTTTTCCCTAATAGCATCGCTTGCGCATACCGTTATGTAAGTGACAGTTATTTAAGATTGTGTTCGCAATTTTCGAACAAACCGTTATCTACTCCGATAGCCGTGATCGTCTAGTGGTTAGGACCCTACGTTGTGGCCGTAGTAACCCAGGTTCGAATCCTGGTCACGGCAGCGAACAGCTGTCCCGGCGGAGTTATACTTTTATTATACATTTCTAAATATTTTATTTCGTTGTTTTAGAAAATATGTCATAGTTACTAATGTATTAAATTTTTGCAAAAAAAAAACGGCAAACGAGATGATATTTTTAATTAAGTATCAATTTGTTTTTCCATATTACGGAAATTAATCTTTTAAAGTTATTTTGTTATAATATTTTTTTAATAAAATATCAAAAAAATATTCGTTAGATAAATGTTCTTTGGTTATGGCAATTTGCTAACTAATGCGAACTTTAAACGGTGTTATAAAATGGTGAAGCCATTTTATAATGTATTGAAAAAAGTATGATATTTGGTCACAAAACAAATTAAAATATTTATACAAGAAAGCTAAAAAAAATTAAAATTTATTAAGTGTAGCGTTTCATTAAACATCTGTGTTTTACCAAAAGTTAGCAAATTACGTTACGTAAAATTTACTGTTCTCAAAATATGAAGTTCTCGAGCACTTCACGCCTCATCACCGCAATTCGTCGTTTTATTATCGAATTATGTATATTTTTCCACCTTCACCACCTTTGGGGTTTAAAGGTGAATTTTATACGGTACGTTTAAATGCAAATGTATACTTATATATTTTTATACTTTTATAAATGTTTTTTTTTCTAATGTGGTACGATTTTTTTGTTTTTTTTTTTTAAATTTTGCATTTTTCTATTCGTTTATTGTTTCATATTTAAGTGTAAGTGTGTGTGTGTGTGTGTCTCTATTAGGAAATGGAGTGTCTTAACTCTAGGTTCCCAGGCTTCTTCTGCTATATGCGGGTACAGCCTAAAGCAAGAAAAGAACACTAAATATTCATGTATTTCGTTGGATATGTAAGAACAGAGTACAGTTAGAATAAAAAGTTAAACAAAAGGCAAATTATACGAGATGTGTACGTTATTTGTAGAGTTGCCTTTAAAAGTAATATTCAAATATAAAAAAAATAGTAATTTAATATTTATTAGTAGTTTATCGCTTGTTTTTACATAGAAGTTATCTTTTTTAATAGGTTTTGTTTAAAGAAATCCTCACTCGTAATCTTATTTAAGCTGCCAAATTTAAAACTTTACAAGAAAATATATATTTTCGAAAACATAAGTTAAATATATAACAAACGATTGTAGGACAAAACGCGGCGTTAAGTTCCGCCACTCAACTGCTTTAAAATCTATAAACTAGACAGAGAGTAAGTAACGGATTGTCTTAACATTAGGTTCATCTGTTACGCAGGATAAAAAGTTAAACCACTATTTATCCATATTTAATTATATGTAGAATAAATACCGATATTAAATATAATATTAATATATTTTGTCACTAAACACCACAAACCCCTCGTCACCGTGAGATAATTGAATCAAAGCTTCTAACAATATTGAAAGTTTCTAACTTCTAATGTTCTAATATTGTGATAGCGAATCAGATGTCAACTTGAATTAAGTTAGCGAGACGTCAAATTTGAACGGTATTTCCTTTTCCTGTATTTATTTATGTTTGTTTGTTTGTTCTTTTTCTATATTTTTCTATTGCAGATAGAGTGGTTTATGCAGATTTTGTTTAATATTAAAAAAAAAACTGATATCAAACGTAAAAGATGATGATAATGCAGTCAGTCATAGTTGATTAATTGAGGTTTAGTTTAGCTATTGCTTGCAGCTAACCCTGTGCGACTACAAATGCGAGAGTAAGAAACTGAAGGTTGTGAGTTTGATTCCCACTAAGGAGAAAGAAATTTTTAATATATTGAAAGAGCCAATTTGACAGAATGTGCGGAACGGAAGAGTTATAATGAAATAAGAGTCTTTATATTATAATAACTAATAGTAAATCTATTGGCAAAAATCTATAGGCAAGTTAGAAAGTTAAGACGAAATTATTACTTGAGCACACTTTGTTAGATGCATCACGAACTAACAGATATCGGGCTATGGAAGTCGTATCGATGACCAATTAAAAGTTTATCTATATAAATACTTTCGCAGGTTGAAGCTTGCGATTTTGCAAGCAAATATTTTTATCGTTTTTAAATATTAATATTTTGCAGACTGCAGGCATTACCTATGTAAATATAGTTAATATTCGTATTTTCGTATTTTTCTTCTTATTCTGTCTAGTTTTTACGCCGTCGAGGGTTTGAATATTTTATATCAAATTTTTAGAATATCGCCATTAAAATCAAACACAAAAACATCTTCATTTCAATAGACACGATGTAAAAATTTCTACGATTAAAAAGTTTTAAGTATACCCAGAATATCTTTAAATTCTATATTTTGTCTTTTGAATTGAAATAAATTGAAATAAAAAATAAAAAAAAACTATTGAAATAAAAAAATGAGGATTGATGAACTGTCATGACGCTGAGACACAAGCATGTGACTGTAAACGCAGTTGTAAGTTTGAGTACCACTCGAGGCAATGAAATATTTAATATTTTCAATTTAAATATTTAATGTTTTCGTTTCTTAGCTCGGTAACGAGGCCAAGCGCGGCGTTTAGTTCCGCCACTCAAAATACCTCAAAGCGGCTTAAAGTGGGGAACGGAATGAAGTGTCTTAATACTAGGTTCCCAAATTTCCTCTGCCTACCCTGTCAGAGCAACATACTGAGTGCATTTGAAATAAACTTGCACAAACGCATAGAAGTTTTCAGTGTTCTGTTATATTGTAATTATTAAATGCTCTCGATAATATTTGCTGTCGATAATATTTCATGTACACACAGCGATCACTTACAATTTTATCATTTTATTTTTACTTATCCTTCAAACTTCATGATCTATCCCGCATATAGTAGGGTAGCCGCAGGAAATGTGGGAACCTAGTGTTAAGATACTCCGTCTCCATTAAGACACTTCCGTTTCCCACTTTACACTAAATTCATGTCATTCTGGAATGGGAATTGAACACAAAACTTGTCGTTCGTCTACATTATATAAGAAGTACTACGTTACATTATATAAGAAGTATCTCACAAAACATATTTGGGTCGAACGATGTCATTTGAAACATATTATGGATGTTAAACACTTTGTCGCTCTATGAGCAACATGTGTTTACTTAGTACATACTGTGTACCAGATGTTCGTGAGATGGGAAAAGTTGAGTCGTTTGTTAAGAAGTGAGAGTAAAATTTACGAACAATAATAAAAAAGCCTTTTATTTTACAAGATATATTGTTTTATGTAAGACCATTATGGCTGTTTTGTATTAATTTTAATTTCTAATGTTACATTTTAAAATATTTTTTTCTACAGTTGTTTTCACACTTATTTATAAATTCTTGAGGCATTGTGTGTTAAGTGGTGTAACTCACTCTTTTATTACGACAGTTTTAATTACAAAATCAAAAAACGAGAACATAAAAATAATATTTTAATTTCCTCGAGTAGAAATCGAACCCAAATCGGTCGAGATTATAGTCATCCATGCACCACTGTACCACGACATGCCTTATTTATAATCATATAAATTCGCCAAGTTAAACAATACTTTTAAAAACTCCTAAAGCGTGTAAATTCTTTACTCAAACACAAAACATAAGACCAATAAAAGGCATCGCTAATCTAAGCGGTAAAATTTCCTACAAAGATTTGGCAGTAAAAAATATCCCGCCTAGCATTTTCATTTACATCGTTTGAGTGGAAAAAAACATTTTCCAAGAAGATCTGAAAGCTGAAAGACTAAAATAGACTGGTTGAAGGATTTCAGCGTCGTTACAAATTGTTATATGAAAACTTTATTCATCTCACTCTCATTAACAAGTGGCTATAATAAAACGATGGTATTTCCGCTGGCTGATGATTTAGTACGTACTATTATTAACTCGATATTTCGATATGTAACTCGATGTTTGCTTGGATTATCGGCAGTACTGGCACTGACTGACTGAATATTTATAACAATGGTAATGGGTTTGATTCTGACTCAGAGAAATTATTAAATTCGAATTATTTTAGTTTTTACATATTGCGTACGTACTATTATTATTGTTACTCGATATTTGTTCGGATAATTGACGCTACTAGCACTGACTGACTGATTGTTTGTGATAATAATCGTGGTTTAATTCTTACTCTAAAAATATATTTATTTTAGCAGCTTTTCTTTTCTTGAAACCTGTTGTGGCGCAGTGGCGCAACGGCACAACGTGTAACTGTAACCGACAGGTTTTGTGTTCGATCCCCACTTGAGAAAATAAAATATTTAATATGATCAAATCCAACATCAAATGTTTTCTTCGCTCTGGTAACAAGGCAAAGCGCGGCGTTGAAATCTGCCACTCAACACGCAATGCCTCAAATTTGGCGGAAAGCGGGTGACGGAAGTGGAACGAAGTATCTTAACGCGATGTTCCCAAGTTCCCTCTGCCTACTACTGCGCTGTATCTCGCATATGGCAGATGTGCGAGATACTGCGTGTTTTGGCTCTTGTGATGGACAAAACGCTACGTTAAAAATGTTTACAAAGAAATTTAAATAAAATTGTCATCAAACACTTAACTAAAACCTAAACGTTCTTATTTAAAAAAGGTATAAGAATTTGGACGTAGCGGGACTTGAACCTGCGCCTCATATAATTCGTCCAAGCGCTCTGACCGCTAAGCCATACATACGGGTTAGTGGTTAGATAACTAATTGTAGAACAATATCAACTTGTATACAAAATAATATAAATTATTTACAACAACGGAAGGCTACATTAAGATCTATTAATCAGCATACAATATATCTTACTGGGGTGGAAAATGGAGTAAAATTTTCCAGCGTATCTACTATATGGAAACAAGCGTCAAACCGAGAACAAAAATATTTTAAAGAAACCGGCGTTAACTTATTGCACCATGTTTTATCTGCAACAGGCAGGATATCGAGAATCAATTTATATTGAAATCTTGTTAACGGTACCTTTATTGAGATGTAGAACGATAAATGGTTTTCCGAAGTTTCCATTTTTTCTCGTGTTCATTTTTATATTACATCGTAAATATGCAAAGAGGTTGTAAATAGGATTTTTTTTTGTTTTGATGTGAGTATATAAACCAAATACAATAATGTAAGGAAGCCAGTCGTGACTCAGAGCCATAGACGAGGCAGGTTGTGGGTTCAATCCCTACACGGAGGAATTATATATTTATTATTTTTTTTTATTTATTTGCTCTTATAAATAGCCGTTCTTCAAATTCTATGCCGTGCTTCGTGCATAGAATTTCAGCTAATCAATAAGCAATGCTTCAAATTCAGTGGCAAGTGGATAATGGTTTGTTCTGTTCAGAGTTATCTCAACATTAGTTTCTCACGCTTTCTCTGCCTGCCACACCAAATGCAGGATTCAACATGCAGCTAGTCAAAATGTTTTATTCTTTAAAAAGTGCAGTAACAGTATTTAAGGACACTTAAAGATGCATTAATCTAAATTGTATTTCTTATAAATATTTCTAATGGAAAAATTGCATCCATTGGAGATTCAGGTACGTATTCTGTAACCACTATATGATTTGATGTACCACATAATTTATATTTCATTGTAATAAAATAATAAGTTAGCAAACATGAATTTTAAAGATATTTACACTTAAACAAAGGTATTATTCAATATTCTCTTCAAAATTTAAACTTTGAACATTAGAAACGTCTACCCTTCTTCATAAAGAAAGGACATTCTGACAAAGAGTCCATCGAAGTATGAAAGAATTCCTTTGTTTGTTGCACCTTTGAAGCTGTGTTTTAGTATAGACAGTACACTCTGCTAATGAATGCTGAAACGAAAATGCATAAAACGTATAGCATATGCAAATAAATATTGTTATGTTAATTTTCTTGTTGTTTTTTATCTTCACACTGTTTCCTGCGTTTATGTTTTCAGGGTAGGCAGAAAGAGAGAGGGAGAGTGACTTGAACCATTGAGTATTAATAAGTGGAAATCAAGGCTGCGTTTTGCCTCGTTACTAAAATGAAGAAATGAAAATATTAAATACTAAAACCCGCTAACGGCTTCGCCTGCATGAATTACACACTATTTTGTTGACTAATCTCAATAATTTTCTTGTTCTGCTACATTAAAAGACGTATATTTTATTATATTTTTTTATATATCTTTCAGGTACAGACAGTGAATACTAAAAGATTTTTTACAAGTATAGATTTCACTTCCCCAAATGGGTATCAGGGCTCGCAACCTTTACAAAAGCACTCTATGCGTCACAACCGTGTTTGCTCTCTTTGAGTATACTGGAATATTTGATATTCGTATATTTTTTACAGTGGTTTTATTTCTTAATACTATATGTTAAAGTCATTATGTAAATACAACTCAGAGGTCCATTTATCAATTAAAATATAAATAAAGAACATTTAAGCCAGCCAGCGTCATTGTGTAGAATATGACATTACTCGCGACTGTTGTGATTTCGATCTTCACATAGAAGAATACATTATTTTCACTTCCCCGTACATATTAGCCTACTGTAGTGCCTTGAGTTGTACCATAATGTAATTTGTGATGTCTTTAAAATTAAATCAAATCTAGAAACATCTACTTAATAATAAATTTCCTTTGCCTATCTCGTTATTTGCGTGATACGGTGAAGCTAAAAAAGAATATTTAAAGGTAACATTTAGATGGATTAAGTGAGGCTTTAACTGAAATATATATATATATATATATATATATATATATATATATATATATATATATATATATATATATATATATATATATATATATATATATATATATATATATATATATATATATATATATATATATATATATATATATATATATATATATATATATATATATATATATATATATATATATAAAAAAATTTTAAATATTTTATTAGTCTAAATTTAAATATTCATAAGGAAATAAAATATGTATAAAGAAAGTTCAAATATATTTATTCTAGATCAAATATAATTTTTGCACTTAAATTGAAATTCCACGTATCTCAGTTTCAATCTCACAGAGATTTGCATGCCAAGGCGTCTTACGCCGATTTGCCCCCAATGGAGTTCGATAGCGCTCTTGCATTTGACGGATTGCATACTATTCAGCGGAAACACATTTACTATGCACTATGAGTGGATTATATGATTTACATAAACTGCTTGAAGTAGACAACGAGTTTAGTTACAGTTTTCTTTTGTTTAATGGAATAATATATGGGTTCAATTTTAACTTATGAAAATGCAAAATTTGAGATAAATTGTCCGTTTTTCAGTTAAAATAACGATTAATTGCATGCACACGTGTTAAAACTAGTTATGCCTAATAATTAATTGCTACTTTTTACTTCTTTAACTATTTCGTATATATAAATAAAGATAATTAATTATATAAAACTTGTGGCCTTTGTGGATTTGTTCACATTAATTCCAACCACTTTAATGATTCCAACCACTTTGACCGACACTCCGTGCACTCTGAGTCATTCACTCTCAGAAATTTTAACTGAGCCGAATAGAGCCTCATCATCAAGATGTGATCTCCTCCCCACTGACATGTGTGTTGATTGCGTATCTGAACATTTGCCTTTTATCGTAGTAAAAATTGAAAAATTGAGGCATGTCGTGGTGCAGCGGCATAGGCTCTATGCAGGTTGTGGGATTGTTCATTTGAATATTCAATGTTTTAATTTTTTCGCTCTGGTAACAAGATAAAGCGCGGCGTTGAGCTCCGCCACTAAACACGCAATGCCTCAATTTTAGGATTTCCGAAAGTGGGGAACGGAACTTCGTGCCTTAACACTAGGTGCCTAAGTCCCCTAAGTTTCCTCTGCCTACCCTTCCATGTGCGGGATTTTTTTTTATTGTTAATAGGCAAGCATTTGTCCGCTATCTCACCTGGTGGTAAGTGACGATGCGAACGAAGGTGGAGCATGCTTGCCTAGGTAGTACCTATTCACTCGTTCCTTAAAGAGGGCCAGGTTATACTTGTCGGGGAAATGTTCAGCAGGCAGGGAGTACCACTCCTTAGCCGTTCACATTAGGAAAGTTGAGGCGAAGCGCTGCGTACGAAAAGGTGGTATATCGACAACGTATGGGTGAAATCCCTGCCTACGTCTACTATCCCGCAGATAGAAAGGAGAAGAGGTTATTAAGTCATGCAGCGCTGCTGCACACTCTCCGAAATGTATCCTGTAGAAATTCGTCAGGCATGCTACTTTTCGGCGATGCTCAAGGCTTTGCAGCTTTGCCTCAACAATCGCTGAATTGCCAATTGCTGATATTTAGCAGATCCGTCCCAAAGGTGGCAGCAGTACTCCATACTCGATCGGATTTGAGTTTTATAGAGTTGAAAAAGCTGTCCCGAAGTGAAATACTGCCTAACCTTTGATAGGACACCTAGTTTTTTAGCTGCAGTTGTGGCCAAAGACTCGATGTAACGTCCAAAGTTCAAATCTGACGTAAGGTTCATGCCAAGAAGCTCGAGATGGTCTATGGCTATCGGCACGGGTACATCTCAGAAAGTCGGAGCAAGATCGAAGGGGCCCCGTTTTGCGGAAAATAAACACGCCTGAGTTTTGGTAGCGTTAAACATGACTAGATTGCATCGCCCCATTCGGAGATGCCCTGAAGTGCCAGGTTCAGGCGATCGATCATAGACTCTCGACAAGACTGGAATACGATCCGACTGGCCTTTGCGTTGGATAGATATTTTTCAACAACCGTGCTGTCATCAGCGTACCCAACGATACCGGGTGTTAACATATCGTTGATGTGCAGCAGGAATAGGGTTGCAGACAGAACGGATCCGTGAGGAACTCCGGCATTTATAGCCTGTTGATCAGATACGTGGCCATTTATGACCACATGTATCGATCGCTCACTCAAGAAGTCTGATATCCATTTGCAAAGGTCGGCCGGTAGTCCGTATGCGGGAAGCTTACTTATAAGGCTTGCATGCCAGACCCTGTCAAAGACTTTAGAGATATCGAGAGACACGGCAAGGGCCTCACCATATCTCTCGATAGCCTCGCTCCATATGTGCGTGGCATACACAAGCAGATCTCCTGTCGATCTCCCTTTACGAAATCCGTACTGGCTATCGCTTAGGACATAATTTTCCTCCAGATATGCCACAAGCCTTTTAGTACACGCTCTATAGTCTGGCAGAGTATAGAGGTAACCGATATCGGCCTGTAGTTGGCAGGGTCTGCCCGACTGCCTTTTTTGGGCACAGGTTGAACATTTGCAAGCTTCCACGATTTGGGCACTACTCCAGTCTTTAGTGAGAGTTGAAACAGGCGTGTCAGAACCGTAGAAAGTTCAGGCGCACAGTTACGCAGCACAATTGCAGGAATGCCGCCTGGGCCGCTCACCTTATTCACGTCTAAATTTTGCAGGGCCACGCGTATCTCTTTTTGGCGAATTCGGACAGGTGCTATGGAGCAGTCGACGTACGGCAAAGATGGTGGTGATTTACCTGCGTCGTCCAGACAAGTTGGCTTTCTCTACCGCAGTGTGAGCAAGCGCACCATCTGACCTCTGCAAGGGCGGCAAAGAGGATCGACAGAAGTTCCTTTCGACTGCCTTCGCGAGCGACCAAAATGCTTTACTACCCGCTGGGTACGAGGCAAGCTTTGCGCCTATTCTACGAACGTGCTCGAAACGTGCTCTACGTAATTCCTTTTTACCTATCTTTGCGGCCCTATTGAAGTTTTTCTTCAGTTCTTGAGTATTCGGAGCTTTGCGCGTGCGAGCATCAGCCCAGGCATTATACGCCTCTTGTTTTCGCGCGTCTGCACGGTTACAGTCAGCGTCAAACCATGGGCGAGCTTTACTGTCAGAAGGAATATCAGAGTATGGTGTAAAATATTCCATGCCCTGCCGTATGACTTCCGTTATGGCTTCTGCGCAGCTCGACGATACTCCTGAAGAAAAACAAGATCTCCAAGGATACGCCGAAAAGAAGTGGCGAAACTCATCCCAGTCTGCTGACTTGTATCGCCACACCCGTCTTATACCACAAGGGCCCTGATCGGGTGGTGAGTACAGATACAGCGTGAACAAAGTAAAAATTGAAAACGTGCATTGCTTTGTTATCAGAGCATAGATATGAAAACATTAAGTAATTCATTTCTCCAAGTGGGATCGTCGGGATGATCGGACCCACAACCTCCACCACCGAGTCTATCTAATTTGAAACCAAAAGTGGCCACTTTTGGTTTCAAATTTACCGGCCACTGGCACGATTGGCTTGAAATTTACTTACATTACATATTGTATTATGTTCCTATACTAACATCAAAATAAAAAATTCTATTTACAACCCCTTTGCATATTTACGATGTAATATAAAAATGAACACGAGAAAAAGTGGAAACTTCGGAAAACCATTTATCGTTCTACATCTCAATAAAGGTACCGTTAAAAGATTTCAATATAAATTGATTCTCGATATCCTGCCTGTTGCAGATAAAACATGGTGCACGCTTGTTTCTTTATATTTTTAATATCTTTATTATCTTTATTTTTAATATCTTTATTGTATAAATATATATATTTACTATTTTAAATATTCCTTCCAATATCAATCTTTTTTTTCCAAATATATATTTGGTAAAGTCCAGGGATGCATTTTTTAATTTTTCTATTTTTACTTAATAAATAAGTATGTACTTATTTTATTGTATTTTTTTTTATTTTTGCTTATATATTTAAATAATGCCTTGTAAAAATAGAAAAAAATAAAAAAACTCATCCCTAGACTTTACCTATTAAAAGGTGAAGTCCAAAGCAAGCTCCGATACAGTCCTCACCATTCCATTACACCACATTGGTCTCTAAAAGAAACAACGATATTATTTTATATACTAATTGATATTGTTTAACAATTAGAATTTGAACTTAGAACTAACATCTACCATCACGAACCTGGAAGGCTCAGTGGTCAACAGTATGTAGTGGCCTTTGACGGATTCTAAGAGGCGCGGTTTCACAGTCCGCTACGTTTAAACTTTTATATTGTTTTCTTAATAAGAACGTTTACTTTTAGCCCTAATTACAATCATAGAAGGATCAAACCGACACCCATTATTATAAAAAATCAGTTAATCAATACCAGTAGTGTCAATAATCCAAGCAAAAATCGAGTTACAATAATAATAGTACGTACTAAATCATCAACCAGCGGAAGTACCGTCGTTTTATTATAGCCACTTGTTAATGAGAGCGAGATCGATAAAGTTTTCGTATAACAACTTGTAACGACGCTGTGATCCTTCAACCAGTTTATTTTGGACCTTCAGCTTCTCAGATTTTCTTGAAAAATGTATTTTTCCCACTCAAATGATGTACACGAAAATGCTAGCGGGATATTTTTTATTGCTCAATCTTAGAAGGAAGTTTCGCCGTTTAGATTAGCGATGCCTTTTATTTTGGTGAGTTTGAGTAAAGAATTTGTACGTAGAAGTGTAAAAAAGTATTATTTAACTTGGCGAATGAATACATAAGTGTTTGACTGTAAACTTGATAATTATGGATTCTCTACCACTTGAGTGAGTGGATATTTAATGTTCTTGTTTCGCCAAATTGGCGTTGGTATTGTAATAAATAGCGCGCAAATATTTTTTTTTGTTGATTGGCGGAACACAACGCCGCTCTTTACCTTAAATTAATATTTAATGATAAATTAATGATAAATTAATATTTAATGACAAATATTAATTTTGAAATTAGCAAAAATTTCATGTCCTCGAGTGAAGATCGGACCCACAAGCTGTCGCGTTTACAGTCATGTGCATCACGACAGGCCTATATAATTTGTTGATGATATGAAATCATAATTTATATATTAAATCAATTTAACAACATTTAATCATTGCAGTAGTAATGTCTAAAACTTTTATTAAGCTCTATGTGGGTATATAATTAAATAAATTTTCTTTATCTTTTCTTTTTCTTAGAAGTCTTGTCATTTCTTTTTTTTTTCAGCTTCACGGTGTATCCCGCACTAGGTAGGGTAGGCAGAGGGAACGGAAGTGAAACCTAGTGTTATGACACTGCGTTCCACTTCCGTCTCCCACCTTCCATCAAATTTGTGCGTTGCGTGTTGAGTGGCGGAACTCAACGCCACGCTTTTGCTTTGTTATAAGAGCGTAGAAATGAATCATTAAATATTTAAATTGTAAATGTTAAATATTTCATCTCTTCGAGTGGGGATTGAACCTATTCGTTACAGTCACAAGCTTGTGCCGCTGCACCACGACAGGCCATATTGCAAATTATTACAAAATAAAACTTATGAAATTATATTGGTTTTAAAATGAATAAATGTTAAAACAACCTAGATATAGAAAATTCCTATAATCCTTTAACTAACCTAACATTTAGCCATAATGGTCGTACATAAAACAATATATATTTTCAAATAAAAAGCTTTTTACTATTTTTCCTAAATTTTACACTCACTTCTTAACAAACGACTCAACTTTTCCCATCTCACGAACATCTGGAACACAGTATGTACTAAGTAAACACATGTTGCTCATAGAGCGATAAAGTGTTCAACATCCGTTATATGTTTCAAATGACATCGTTCGACTCAAATATGTTTTGTCAGAAACTTGTTATGTGTTGTAACAATAAATAAGATATTAATAATATTTAATAGGCATAAATCTTTCTATACATAAAATAAACTATTAACTTATAGCTGTTTGTACATGGAAGATACGTAAGAAAATTTGAAATTCTTTTTTATCAATTAATTGCGTATATTTTTGGAAACCCAACTGACTACGTTTCGAGAACTTTGTAATGAGCTGTCCGAACTCATGGATATGTTAATGTGGCATCCTTTTTTCATAATTATTATATAAGCTACCGACAACGATTCCTTAATTGCCACACGTACTGCCACGACTTTCCAGAGGACACTTAGGAGACCTAGTGTTAAGACACTCCGTTTCTATCACGCCATATAAAACGTGAAGTTACAAACAAAAATTATTTAAGATCAAAAATAAATAAGCATCAATGAAGTCTGCAGAACATTCAAAAAGGACCAAAAAATATTTATTTCTAAAGTAGAAAGTTGACCCATCCAGCCATCCAGCGAGAGACTTTTTATAGATAAACTTTTAATTGGCATCGATACGACATCCCCAGTACGATATCTGTTGGCTCGTGATGCATCTAACAATGTCTGCTCAAGTAATAGTTTCGTCTTTACTTTCTAACTTGCCTATGGATTCTTTATGTATTGTAAATAAAAAAAATTACGCGATTTTAAAAATTCCTATACCATAAACGTTTTTCTTTTCGCTTTACGCGTAAAGCGCTGTATAGAGTGGATATTATTGCAATATTTTATTATATAACTTGGAACTTTACAAAATTTCTAAAAATTGTATTAATATTTTATTGGTATAAAAATCCATTATGACCAGACTGCAACTGACGCAAAGGATAATAGGTTTTGAGAATACGTCGTCGAGAAATGAGGCTATTATAAGTGTGATCCAACTATCTAAATGTATGTCTTTGTGTCTGTCTGAATAAATGAATCGATTGAGACCGAAATTTTTCAAATCCAAAGCAATGTTCTTCTAGCTTATAATACTTAGCTATTTTTTGAAAATCAGATAAGTTTTAAAGGTACTTTGCTGAGATAAGATAATCTCAATTATTTTATAATCAAAGAAATCTTCTCAGTCCCGATTATTTTCTATGGAAAAAAGGCAAACAAGCGTATGTGTCACCTGATGATAGGTAAGTGATCACCGTCGCCCACGGCCTCGGGTAACTCTAGAGGAGCTACAGGAGCGTTACCGGCCTTTAAGGTGGATAGGCACTGGGGCCCGACACCCAATGCGAAACATAGTGGCCAAACCCACTACTTAACACCATGCGTATGCGAGTTGCCATTGCTGACGTGCGTGACTCTCCACACGTACTTTATTCGCCTCTTACGCAACCACCAGTACCAGGGTAGTCCTATTCTAAGCCGGAATTACACGGCAAAACTGATGACGGCGACTGCTTATCTTTATAACCCATTGGGTTTATTTTATTCTTTTTTTGATTTTATACAATTATATGTATAAAAATATTATAAATTTTTAATTTGTTAATTAGAACTTAGAACTTTATTTTAATTAAAGTTTTTATAAAAGCTCTCTTAATGTTTATTACAATATCTATAGCTTTATAAAATGAAATATAGACATTGCTTTAAACCCTGGAAGCGTGGTCATCCTGTCACAGAATAATTAAAATACAAAATAAATTCTTCATTTCTAATAATAAGCTCAATTGTAAACTTCAAATGAGCAGTATTGTAATAAATTATAATGAGAATCAGAAATTAAAACACAATCTTACCGTTTGTAGCAGACAAAGCTACAAACAAATAATGAAGCGAGGCGGGACTTTTTGTTTATTAATTAGAGCTAATTACTTTATCAGAATTTAATTAAAAGTACTGGTATAACTACATAATTGCGATTGTAATTTATGTTTTATTTTGTAGATACTAGCATTTACCAGAGGCTTTGCCTGTTCGGCATTATTGAATAATAAATAAAATAGTAATAAAATAAAAATTCTTTATTTCAACCACAACATTGTAAGGTACCTAAAAAGATACAATACGTAAATCCAATTATAACAATAACATCCTGTAGGTTGCTGCTGCCTGTGATAGGTAGGAAACCCGTGTTACAGGTCACCAGGCCTCCACGTCATTATAAATTTAAATAAATAAGGCCACATATTATATAGACCTGTCGCGGTGCAGCGTCACAAGAGTGTGACTGTAACCGACAGGTTCTGGCTTCGATCCCCGGTCGAGGAAATGAAATATTTAATATTTTCAATTTAAATATTTAACGTTTCATTTGTTCGCTCTGGTAATAAGGCAAATAGCGGTGTTGAGTTCTGCCTCCTCAACATGCAATGCCTTAAATTCGGTGGAAAGTGGGGAACGGAAGTGAAATGGAGTGTCTTAGCACTAGGTTCCCAGGTTCCCTCTGCCTACCCTGCCTCGTGCGGGATATAGCGTGAAGCTAAGAAAGAAAGAAAGACATATTATATAAGTAATTTGTAATATGTGGCCTTATTTATTTAAATTAAATAAAAAAATGTACTTATTTTACTTAAATGTCAGAATAAACATGGGAACCTAGTGTTAAGACATTCCATTCACGTTGAGAGATTTCCATTCCCCACGATAACTTAAGCCCTAAAGATTCGTTAAGGAAAAAGCAAAAAAATATATATTGACCATTTTATGAGAGACATTATATTTATACTAGAAATAAATTTAAACTTAGCGCACCTATAACTCGATTGCATCGAGTCCGTAATTCTTTTATGAGACAATGTGTACACTTTAACAATGGAATCCTAGAAAACTTCGGAGAATTTTCTATTTCACAATTTAAAATGTTATAACAACAGACGTTTGTGTCTGAAAGGTTATCAAATTAACGATTTTATAAATGATGGCACGCCTAAGGAATAAAATGCTCGCTCCAGAAGAAATGAAATATTGCTCTTATTTGAAATGAAGTCAAATTTATCATTGTTCAAGTCGAATTTATCATTGTTCAAGCCAAGTCAAATTTATTATTGCTACTTAAAAATATTTCCATGTAAGCATTTAATTTTAAACTTAAGATGTCTTGTTAAGTTTCTTGCTCCGGTCCTTCTTAGGTCTGAAGCAAGAGGTTTAAAGAACCTATGGTAAATTGTTAAACGTTCAAAAAATAAAGCTATCATCTTATTTTGAATAAAATATTCGTATTTGAGTTAGAACTAACTGCCAGCATTCTGATGGCATTATGTGTTAAGTGGCGCAACTCAACGCCACGTTATGTTTTGTTACTAGAACGAGGATATGAAAAAAAGACATATTAAATAAATAAACAATTCTATTAAATTTAACGATGTAATATTACTATTCTCTGTAAGTATCTCATCATTCCTTGAATTCAAAGGCTTGGAATTCACATAAAGACATCACTTATCATATACGTCGATTAAATAGTAATTGAACTAAATATAAATATTTAAATTTATATATTATACATAATTAAATCAAAACGCATTAACGATATGGTTTGATCAATGACGACAAGGTTTCTTTTAACTCGGAGATATTACGGAACCCTAAAAGAAACAACTTATTACTTTTTTCCTTTAGGATTCCGTACTTTAAAAAACGACAACATTTTGTACTGCACCTATATGCCCATTTATGTCGAGTTGGCTTAGAAATATCAAGCAAAAAATTATATATGTACATACAACACATAGAAATATTATTACAAAAGTAATAAAATGGCTTACAGAATCAGTAAATAAAAGAAATTGTCATATATTGTTGGGTTAGGTTGGTTTTTCAGGCAGAGGCCCAAACGTGCGTCTGTAAGCGCGATAGACCGTGGGTGCGATCCCCACTTGAGAAAATGAAATGTGTAATATTTTGCGCGGATTTGAATTCAACATACAGTGTCTCAGATTCGGCGGAAAGGGTTCCCAAGTCCTCTGCCTATTACAGCTAAAAAATAAATCTAATATTTTATTACCTTGTAATGAGCTTTCATAAAAACTTTGGCTTGCTATACAACATCTAAAGCTTTATAAGGTTTTGAGACGTAGTACATTTTAGAAGCGATACCTCGCTGGTAAACATTTCTATGAATACAAAGGCGTATGAGCGTCCACTCGAAATCCTTACAAAGAACCACTTATCTTGGATAAGCTTTTATACCGGCAATCCAATCTAAAAATAGGAGAAAATAAACATTCGTTTTTTTGTGTTGTTCAAGTAAATATAATTGGAATATATATATATATATATATATATATATATATATATATATATATATATATATATATATATATATATATATATATATATATATATATATATATATATATATATATATATATATATATATATATATATATATATAATAAAAGGATAAAGAAAGTAAGGAGAATAATGTAGGTAAATTAAATATTTAATATTTTCATTTACTTGCCCTGGTGATGAATGATTTAATGAACTTGCAAGTCAACAAGCTAAGCTTTTAGAATTTGGTGGTATGTGAGGAACAAGTATCCTATTATATACGGAATACACCGTGAAACTAAAAAATAGTAGATATTTTACATCTTACAATCCGGATATAAATATATATATATATATATATATATATATATATATATATATATATATATATATATATATATATATATATATATATATATATATATATATACATATATATATACATATATATATATATATATATATATATATATATATATATATATATATATATATATATATATATATATATATATATATATATATATATAATATTATATATATAATATTATATACTCCAATGTATATAACAAAATTAACTACGCGTGAATAGACTTACAGTGAAAGTCAACTATGTTCTCTTTACTAACTATCGAAAATAATATCTTCAACCAAAGTAAAGAACCAACTTTATTATAACGTTCTACATTGAAACATATTACAATTACTAAAGTAAAACAGAAACCCCACGCTTTGTTAAATTCTTCGTTCAATATTAATAAATTATAAACGTTTGTACAAAATTAATCCTTGACATTTTACACAGTTTAAGCATGAATAATGTCTTTAACAGCGAATACGTAATTTATACACTGAAAATCTAGGGCTAATTGCTTGGAGGCATCACGAATTTAAAGCGTTACAGTATGTATTTGTTATATATTGTAGACAAGAAAATATTTGCTTGCATTTTTTTAAAATTTCAAATAAAGGAATATATTATAATATTTTCTAACACAATTTCAAGCATAGTTCAATACAATACAGTTGTTAGAAAAGAGAAGAAAATAAAACAGAGTATTTAACTACTTCAACCTACTAATTTTACTTTTATATTTATTTACAGATAAATCGATCACTCCTTACAATATTTTTTTTATAATTTGATAACCGTTTAAGACAAATGATTATTAACTTACTGACAATCCAAGACTGCGTTTGACCTAGTTGAAAAATACATGTCGATATTTTCAAAATCTTAATTTTTAATGCTTCAGCACATGGCAGGGTAGAGAGAGGGAACTTGGGAACCCAGTGTTACCTGCTGTTCCCCAGACTCCACCGTATTCGAGGCATTGCGTGTTGAGTGGCTGAGCTCAACGCCGCAATGAAACTTTATTTATACATTGCTTTTACCAAAAAAATCCCATAACTATACTTGTTATCTAAAAAATAATTAAAGAAAGAAAAGTTTTCATAATAGTGCATTAAAAGCGGTTATTTAAGCTTTGAAGTTGACAATTTAACGAGAAATATCGAGAGCTCTACAAATAAAAGCCGGCTAAGTCTACTTAATTCCAAACAGATCAGCCGATGCAATTAAAGATCACTAGATTCACAACTTAATATTGTAGAAGCACTCCAGTAGTTTTCTAGTAGTAACTATTGTTTGCAGAATTTCAATGTTCATTATTTGATAGAGCATTCGCTATTTGATGAGTTCAAATTCATCTGAGTAAAGTATTTTGTTAAAAAATAATTATGTTTACAAGGTTTTCATATATTTAGGCACTATATATATATATATATATATATATATATATATATATATATATATATATATATATATATATATATATATATATATATATATATATATATATATATATATATAATATATATATATATATATATATATATATATATATATATATATATATATATATATATATATATATATATATATATATATATATAATATTTAAATTCTCATTTCCGCGTGTGGGAATCGAACCTTCAACTTATCACGTGCGCTACGACAAGCCTCGTTTATAGATTCATTAACTATTTAGAATAAAGTATAACAACATAAAATTTATTTTGGCTCTATTTATGACACAAAACCAACAGACAGTATTTTGTGATCAAATATTCCATTCTGCACAATAAATTATCTTAATTATACCAATATATTTATTTTCGCAAGCAAGAATAATTTTGCATTAATAAACATAATATTTGCTTTTATTTAAAGTAAAGCCGAGTAAAACTCATTTAATCTTTCGTCCATTATCAACATTACAGGTTATCGCAATTACCCAAGGCTAATTGGTCTCTTATTTTATGTATAATTTATGCATTTACTACTATACTACTGACGCCATTGTAGTATAAGGGTGCCCCTTTATACTCCAAGTGCAGTATTTTTTAACGGTAAAGATATGATTGTGGGTTCAATCTTACCGGAAAAAGTGATAATATTTAATTATTTTCATTTGTCCGCTATGATAGACAAATCTCGGCGTTGAATTCCAGCTTATCTTATGCAATGTCTGAAAGATTTGACAATGCGAGGAGAGTGTAGTGTCTCGACATTAAGTTAGGTCCGCCTACGTTTCTATACTAGCAAAGCGTTAAGCTATATATATATATACTTTTTTTCTATTCGTTCGTAGTTAAACATATGATTTAGCATCTGGCAGCGGTTGGATTTAAAGAGAGCAACGAAATGATCCTATAATGGTTCCGTTTCTTCCGTTTAAGATACGGAACCCTTTTAAAGTTCAAATATATCTTCAATTTTCTAAATAACCTATTGTCAAGGCGTTTGGTTCTGCGCTTTTTACACGAATTTGATATTAAATATTGCGTGTTGTTACACTTATAAGATATAACACAAAAGTTTACGAATCTATATGACCACCACAAGGGCCTTATCATCAAATATTGTAGGCAAAACCAGACGCCTTGTACTGCGACAATTTCACTCAATATTTTGAAGCGAATATTAAAATTGCACTTTGGCTAGACGAAAGAGTTCGATAATGTTCAACGAAATAGAACTTTCGACACACCGACTCCGCAATCTGCGCTAATGTACTCAAACCATTAATAGGGTGACTATCATATAAGTGAAATATTAATTTTAAGCAAATTTAGTGTAAGAATGGCTTCTTGGGAAAATGAAAACTACAAAATTACTATTGGCTGGCTGTAAACGTGACGGCTATAATGTCGGTTATCACTGAGAGTAACGAATTTATTTTTAATTATTTTCGCTGTATGACAACAAAAACCATTTAACATATAATGCATCGAAACTGGAATATGTATTGCATTAATGTATTGTAAGCGGATTAACAATTATTTTTGCACTGGCTTTCTTTTCCTATCACGCTACCTGTTGAATTCAGAGTGGATGAAAAAAAGAAATTAAGAATATTTCATTTAGTTATTTAAATGAAACTATTTTAACAGTTACACTGTCAGTTGACATAATTATTATATCACACTACCTTCAACGATTTCTTAACTGCCTCGGGTATTGCCCTGAATTCTTGCGGAATGAAGTGGAATGGTAGGTAGATTTCAATTTTTCGACTGAGACATAGGGGGTAGGAAGGCCTTTTTATCATAGAATGTTTTTTTTTTATTTTATTAACCTCGTGGATCATTGTGTGATATTTGATATGGTTTATTAATATACGTAGATTATTTATTATTATTTATTAATTATGATAATATAAATTGTAAAAGAAATTCACCTGATGTTTCCTGAAAACTTAAAAGGTAATATGGTCATCGCAAATGTATTTCATAAAACCGATATTACGTCTATTTATACCGGCCAAAATACATTTCTCGGATGCATTCTCGATGTTGCTATTGTTTAAAATATTCCCAATATCGAGTTACATAGCTGCAAAGAAAAGTGAATTAAAATTACATATGTTCAGGAACCTTATTTATTTAAATTTAAAATATTACTGTTGGAAGTTTTAAGGTTTTTTTTTTGTATGAGGATACAATTTTTTTGACATTGAATAAAGTCTACTAATTCTATTTCAATCTTTTTTTATAGAATAGCCAATAGAAACATGTTACCTGATCGTAAGTGATCATAGCCGCCGACGAACTTGTGTAACGCCAGAGGAGCTACAATCGAATCGTATCGTATCACAGTCGTATGGCGCATTCTTATAGAACTAAAACGCACACAGTAGTTGAATACCACGTATTTAGGTTGTAAGGATGTTGTAATTTAGCTACGTTTTACTTAGTTTGTGGTTAGGAAATTTGAGTAGTGAGGTCAAACAGTTGAGCCTATCGTAGCGCAGCAACACAAGCGTGTGACTGACAACCGATTGGTTGTGGGTTCGATCCCCACACGAGGAAATGAAATATTTAATATTTTCAATTTAAATATTTAATGTTTTCATTTTTTAGTTTTGGTAGGTACAAGGCAAAACGCGGTGTTGAATTCCGCCACTCAACACGCAATGCCTTAAATTTGGCGGAAAATGGGGATCGGAAGTGGAACAGAGTGTCTTAACACTAGTTTCTCAAGTTCCCTCTGCCTACCCTGAATAATAGATTGGAAAACTGTAATGTGGAATATATTTTGCAATTAGTATCTCATCCTATACTTGATCAGAAACTTTCGCCATCGCCAGACTACCTTTCAGGCTCTCCCTTGCTGTCAATAGATACAAACCCACTGGTGGGTTAGGTTAGCTTGATGCCGGTTAAGTGACCATGCCGGAAGCCATATTGATAGTCGTTACGTTTTGAGAGATATTACGTTTTGAGTGCTTATTTGTTGATCAATCAACAAATAAGCACTCAAAACGTAATATTTAAATATGTCAGTAGGTGAAAAGTTGAGTATCTTGACAGTATTCTTTTTGTAAGTTATTATTCGAGATAACTTGATAAGCGTGAAGCATTAATAAGCATTTTATATTTATTTTCTGCAACACGTGAGCCATAGGAAGATTAAAAATAGTTTGTGATACATTTTAATTCTGAAGATTTTTTCGTTTTAGGAAATATTTTTTTTTAAAGCGAATGTACAAGAATACCATTAAGATATATCTGATTATTATTCCTTACCACACAATTTCCAATATTTGCTCATTAATAAACAATATATTGTGGAATTGAACACTCTGTCAAATACAAAGGATCTAAAGATAAAACTAACAATACACTTCAAGCAGCGGAATTACAAAATCTAATGTAAAATAAATAGAAAACAATTCGCCTTATATATATAATTTCCTTTGTTTGTTAAAATAAATTGAGGTTATAACGCCCCGAATTGGCGAACCACCATAGACTAGGGCTATTTATTGTTTTGTTACCATCTCTTTTATTCATGGTACTTTAGTAAGAGTAAGCTATACAATGTCAACGTTAGACATATTATTTACATCCATAAGTTGAATGAAGCGCATATAAAATATATACGTATTCTACATAATTCGATAATAAAGTTACAAATTGTTCGTGTAATGACGCGTAGGATGAAACTACTGTATTTCATTGCGTGGAAATGGGACATTTGTGAGGATAATTCAATGCTATTGAACCATTAAGAATGGTATATTTTAGTTCACAAGTCTGTTGTAGAGTTTAGTTCATTAGTGGATTTTTGTAATTGACCATTTTTTTTGTCGTAAAATATGCCGTGCCGTAAAATATTCGCCGTGTGATTCCGGCTTAGAGTAGGATCACCCTTGTACTGATGGTGTCGTAACTACTGGACTACAGTCACGTTGTCAGCAATGACAACACGCATGGGTAGACTCGACGGGATCATTACCACCCTCGGGATTTAATACCGGCGTGAAGTAGTGGATTCGGCCACTGCATTTCGTATTGAGTAATGTCGAGCCCCGGTGCCCCTTCACATTATAGACCGGCAACGCACCTGTAGCTCCTCTGGTGCTACATGGGGCCGTGGGTGGCGGTGATCACTTACCATCAGGTGACCCTTACGCTCGTTTGCTTTGTCCTTTCATAAAAAAATGTATTAAAAAAACAGAAGCAAAAAAAGACACGAACTATTAAAGTTTGGCAACTTATTAGTAATAAACAATATTGATATTAAATAGAAGTATACATACATGTTTTAATTATATAGATATTTTTTATGCATAATGCATTACGCTTATTACATGTATATAAATTATTTGCAGCTTTACGCTGTATTCCGCATATGGCAGGGTAGGCAGAGGGAGCTTTGGAACGTAGTATTAAGACCTTACCGACTCACCATTCTTCCATTTCCACACTTTCAGCCGAACTCAAAGCATTGCATGTTGAGTGAGAAAACTCAACACTGCTTTGTCACATTTCATTTCTTCAATTGAATATCGAACTCACAACCTCTTGGATTTACAGTAGCATGCTTATATCTCTATGCCACGACAAAACATAACCCACTTGACTCGGCCATTCTTACACGTTATTCCAATTTCACTCCTTTTATTTGCTTCTTCACAAATTTATAACTCGTTTAAGAAACGTTCGCCTTCATTAATTACACAGCCTCGCTATTTGCATGTTCATGCGTACTCTTGTTAATTTGTGAAACGCTCAATTATGTGACAAATTAAGTCTCAAGACATTGTGCTATAGATAAATTATTATCTTACCTTTTTTTCTACATAATAAAGTAAAGGGAAAACTTGTCAAGTTACTTCCTCAACGCAGTATTCCTGCCTTTTATAAAAATCATTATTTGTCAGAGACAATATTGATCTGACAATCATTGCCTGTACAAACGCTGCTCAACTGCGTTGTGACAACTTTAAAGCATTATAATTAATACGTACTTCATATGGTTAAACAAAACTGTTCAAGTAAGAGTTAGATTTAGCCACGAGGGATTCAATATCTTTGCGATTGTGATTCAACGAAAAGTCAACAAACTTAAGTATGCGGGCGAACTTATTTTGTATTAAATGAACTACAAATACAAGCATATAATGATTTAAATGATGCCGCTCAGTATCATCTCAAAATTCCGGAAGTAGAGAACAGCGTGCCTTATGAAATATAATTTCAAAATTTATATTCTTAAAGTGTATTTTATAATAAAATGAAATTATATTAAGGTACAAAATTTGTCATTTAATCGCCTTTGATGTGCATTCTTTATTGTTGTAAAAAGGATTCGGAAACAAGCTCAAAGATATAAAGGAATATTTTAAGAAAATTGTTTAATTTTTTTCTTAGTAAAATTCGAATAATGGTGGCTTTAATTGAGAATATCAGAAATATATATCACAATTGCTGTTGGCAATACCAAACCTTTACGGATGACGGCAGGAACCTTGGATCTTGGTTGGACCTTGGATCCGTTATGCATGAGTCTGGAGGCATCATCGATATTACTGGCCAGATAGATGCTGCCTGAGCCAAATGGAAGGAGGTCTGCGATCAAAGAATACCGAAACTCAAGGGGCAAAGATACAACAGCATCGTTCAACCGGGCCTTTTATAGAGTTGCAAATGCTTACCAATACTATCTCGGCACACTCTGGCGCTTACGTCACGGAATTGAAGATGAGCTAAGTTGTATATGCAGCAAAACGCGGTCTTAGAGTAATCTTGGAGTCCCTAACATAGAGAATAAGCTCAAGAGCGCGGCCTGAGATGGTATGGCTACGTTGTACGCCAGCCTAAGAAATATGGCAGACGCAAGTTCCTTGTTATGTCTTCCCTGGCATGGCACGCTGGGATTAATGTCAGGAAGAAGATAATTTTCACATCAAAAAATATATATAGAAAAATTTAAAAGTATATCAGCTCGAACGACATTATTCTATTGAAATTTATCATTCAATCCCTAACATTGATTACATGCATATTTCAATAGGGCGCGAGGCGACGCGACGCGGCGTCGTGATCCATTCGCACAGTAGGTAGGTAGTGAGTCAGCTTAATTACTGTCATGTTTGTAAAAGCTTCATTTTACTAGGATTTCAATAGATACACTTTTGTACTAAAACTCAAAGCTTTTTAATAAAATGTATCCTGACTATGAAAAAACTAGCTTTTGAAAGTTTTAACTCGCTAGTAGGGTGTTTCTATGTAGATATTATACTGATCATACAAAAAGGTAGTGAATTTAAGTACTTGAATAGTTATTAAGTTGTAGTAAGGACGTGTAAATATTTGTTTCATAAATGAACTGTCATTAAGAATGTTTTTGTTAAAAAAAAGGACCGAGGCATTTCCTATTCGAGGTCCGTCACGGCGCAAGGGCAAGGCATTTAACTGTAAATATGACAGGTTGTGTGTTCAAAGTTCCCTCTAGAGGAAATGAAACATTTAATATTTTTAATTTATGATACAACATTGTCTATTCTTCACGCTGGTAACAAGGCAAAGCGCGGAGTTGAGTTTGATTCAATAAGCTTTGGAGATGGGAAAGGAGTGTCTTAACACTAGGTTCCCAGTTTCTTTCTGCCTACCCTGTCATGTGCGAAATACAGCGTGAAGCTGAGAGAGTATTAAAAAAAGTAAATATTTATATAATTTCATATTTTAAGAATATTTGCAGCATTTCAGCTGTACTTGAACCCACCTCTTTTAAAGCCGTTTAAGCTCTTTAACTAAAAAGCCAGATGTTCTTATCAAGCTGCTTTGAAATTATTAAGCACTCGTTGTAACTTATCTATATTGTTATCATCTTTACAGAAAGAGTTATGAATTGAAATAAATATTTGACAAGAAATAATACAATTTATCAATTATTTCTAACATATTTTTACTGAAACAATAAAAAAAGTCAAATTATCTTTTTTATTTATAAATATATAAACAAATATAAGCCTCTGCCTACCCTGCCTCGTGCGGGAAGCAGCGTAAAGCAGAGTGAAAAAGAGAGACCAAAACGCAACTTCGCCCGCTTGAACTTATTTTTGTATTATTGAAAAATTATATAGAACCTTCACACATAGTCTATGTAATTCTCATCTGTAAGCTGCTCTATAAAATATTTTAACTAAATTGGTTCAGTAGTTGCTTGAAAGTGTAATAAGTATGCTCACAAACTTTTCCATTTATAATTACCACTGTGGGGTGCAGCAGTATTTTAACCACTTACGTTGTCTCTTGTTTCTCTGTTTCAGAATATTGTACAAACACATATTTAAGATTTTTTTTTAAAAAAAACTTTTAAGTCCTTAAGATAACAGCTTAGTCAGTTATATATGATAGATAAATAAAACTTATATAAAGAGCTTTTTGCTTCTTACTCAAGATAAAGCGTACCATTTAATAACGTTATATGCAGATGCCATAAGCATCATTTTGTGGTTATTCCATGGAATATTTAACATAAATTAATTTTATTTTCATCTAATTTAGGTATAGTATTTAAAGATAAATTTGTATGTTCTCCTTTTATGTAATCGATATTATGTTTTCAGTTACCTACTGTACCTATGATAAGTCTCAAATTGTCTAATTTATTATTCTCTCACAAAGAACAATAAAGTCACCACCAGGTTTTTATAGCTGACTTGACTTGACTTGACTAGTTTTTTAAACTTCGTGCGCAATTGCACATTACAGGGTAAACAGGAACCTTAGGAACATAATGTTAAGAAACTCCGTTACCAAAAGGAACCTAGTCTTAAGACATTAAGTTTCCGTTCTCCATTTTGGGGCACATTTAAAGTATAACTTGTAAGTGGTGAAACTCATCTCTGCGTTATTCTAGCCGAGTAGTTAGAAAAAAATATTTATATAAAAATACATATTCACTTGTATATTACAATGAAATATCCCTTAGCTGTATTCAATTGGAACTCACTACGTCCGCGTTCATTCATACCCAATACACCACGACGACTCTACAAAGCATCATTAATATGCAATTCAAGATAGTATTATTACTTAGCTTAAGTTTTAAAGTGCAAAATTTATCACTGCTACTTGCATAAAGCTCTCATTATTTAAGACAAATGAACTCTAGAATATATGCGTTCATAATTCAATTTGTGTCCTTCATTAAATGCAGCTGTTTTAGCAAAATATGAGAAGATATGAAGTTTGATATAGTGTGATAATCGTATGCATATAGTATGTGTTCATGTGGCGCAGTAGCGCAGTGTTTGACTGTGACTGTAACGTTTGTCAGTGTTGATTAAATAATTACTTTTATTGGTTTTGTATGACAATAAGACAAAGCATGAATTAATTCCGCCATCCAACATCAAATTTATTAAAAAATGCCAGAAAATTTGACACGACGAATTTTGACGCTAAAAAGAAAGTACCAATGCTAAATTATATTTTGTTGTTATTGTATTTATTTATATATTATATATTAGTTTGTATTTTAGATCGCATATATTTGTTCTTATATCTATTGGGACCGTCGTATTTGTATCATTTTCTAAGAAGCTATATTAATATTTTTCATACATTACATTGGTGGAATGTCTTTATTTTTATTTTACTACTTAAATCTAAAAAGATTAACAAGAAACGAGATTATAAACAAAGTATTTTCTATTTCCTGTTGTTTTATGGACATATTTTTGTAAATTTTTTTTTTTTTTTCTATTTCGGTAGGAATATCAAGCAGTAATAAAGGAAAGGAAAATTCCTCTTTTCTTGCCTTCTTATTCTCCATATCTCCTACCTTCATAGCAGATAACAAATTTCAATTAAAGTGATTTCGTCTGCGTTATCTAGTAGCCAGTAATGCAAGGACTTTAGATTTATTATTAATAACCGATACAGGCATATATAAGTCATCTATTCTTGAGAAAAAGAAAACAGTCTTAGTTACTCTTAGTTTTTTTAGTGTGGGAACCTGTTTTGATGCGTTCTTTTCCTCATTTTTCGGTCAATTTTTAGATTATGTATATATTTATCATTGCGCCAGAATAAGGATTATAATTAGGATATGAAAAAAACTTATTATCTTCAATAGAAGTCGAATTGACAACTGTCACGTTCACACCTTCACGCTATATCCCGCACGAGGGTAGGCAGAGGGAACCCGGGAACTACCCGGGAAAACCCGCGCTTTGCCTTATTATCATGTTCAGTCAGGCAGTGTGACGCTCCATTACCTCTGATTTATTAAGAAATATAATAACAGCAAATAATTGTAAAAAACTAATCTAGAGCAAACTGTTTACGTAACAAAGTGAAAGTTACGCTAAATGTAGAGTATAAGACTCGTTATTTTGATAATTTCGTCAACAACTCCGACAGCCGTGATCGTCTAGTGGTTAGGACCCTACGTTGTGGCCGTAGTAACCCAGGTTCGAATCCTGGTCACGGCAGCGAACAGCTGTCCCGGCGGAATTATTTTTTTTATTTTTTTTAAATAAAAAAAAAGATACGATTGCTAATGTCTATTATAATATTTTGTAACAAAAAATATATAATGCCATGAAAAAATAGATCGACTTGGACATCGCATGAAAACTCAATGCATATTACAATTATATTAGATTCTTTAGTCTATCGCGCCGCACGTGATTGAAACTCTATTAACTTATTTATTATCAAATCATGCGATGTCCAAGTCGATTTATTTGTTTAAAACGTAATATATTCTTAATATTGGCATGATAATAACTTATATAATAACTTAAGATAGTAGGTTTCTTAAGTAGAGATTCAATAGATTAACCGACTTGGTATTACATGGATCTCACAACTTTTTCGGTAGAAAGACTTAACTGCGAGACTGAGGTTTTTTACAGGATATTTTTCATGGCATCTCACTTCTTTTTGTAGAGTCCTACTTTTTGGTACCATCTACTTCTAACGAATTTGGTTAAAGGCTTTTTCTTATGATATTTTCTTAGTTTCTCCCTCTTTTCCGGTCCTACTCCTTGAGCTTCAGCTACAATTTTTCTCAAAGCCGACTCTCCGTCTCTACGGGTTTTTCTCAGAGGTTTTGATGTTACAATCTTTGATAAGTAAACAATCTGGACGGTAAATACTTCTTAATCTGTTGTAATCACAAATTGATGATTGATACTTCCAAAGTCGACATTAATGAGATGTAAACCGCCCAGACCTGTAACTCTCAAATGTGCCACGTACGCTTGACCGGATGTGAACACTGCGAAACCAATATCCATCAGCGCATTACTTAGACTTAGGCCCTGACTTTTATGTATAGCTACAGCATAGGCTATAACATTTGGGATATTATTCACGATGAACATAAGCTCTATTAATAATTTCAAAGTTAATTTTGACCGGACCAAGCTCGTAAAATTTAGGTTCATTATTAAATGTAGTATATATTCTCTTAATTATTTTTGTTTTTTCAGGATCAACCTTTACTTTTCGCATTATATGGATAGACCCATTAACTAAACCTTTCTCTTATAAACTAAACTCTTCACTTTTCGATCGCGAGAGGGAGTAATATTTCAAACTAGACTCGTCAATAGGTACTTAATTTCTTAAATTAATTAATTTATTATAAATATCGGATTTATATTATATTATATTTATTTCGTAGATTTTCATTATTCAAGACATATCCAATCATGTGTTTTTCATTCCGTCGACCATTTTACAAGTAATAATATTGTTCAGTTTCGTGGGCTAAATACACCCTTACCCACCCTATACCCCTTCCCGTTGTGCCTTATATAGTAGGTACCTGTCTACACCCATTATTTTCTATTATACAGTAATAATGATTCATTAACTGCAAATGTAACCTTGTAATCCTATACATTTATATGGGATTACAAAGTTATTAATGCAGTTGGTGTATTTAACTTAAAACTGGACCGAAATTACAAAATAATTATGATTTCTAATGATTAAGAAACTAAATTCTATTTGCATTCTAAATTTGAAGCTTCTATGTCTGCTAGAAGTGCCTTGGACTTTTGATAATCGGTGAGTCAGTCAGACAGTCATTGAGTGACAAAATTCATAAATTTTAACAAGTTGTCATTCTTAAACTACTGGTTCAAATCGACTGAAATGAAATTGACTTTAAATATATCGTGTTTATATAATGCCTGATTAGTTACTAAAAATTCAGACTTCTTTTTGTATCCGCAACGAAATTATAGGGGGTCGAAAATAGCCTGAATTGCTTCGAGAAAAGGATGGTACGGCCGTGCCGCTTTTTTTGCTCGACTTGGCGGGGGCACTGCTGTGCCCGTAGATTTTGTACATATAAAACACATTTTACAAGTTAAAAATGTATTACTGTTTTCAATTAAATTAAAATTTTCTTATTGTAATTGCCTCAAGTTCCCTTTTAGTTTTAGACAGAATGTTTTTTTTTATTGTATTTATATTTTTTATTGCGTTAAGAAAAAAACATAAAAGTAGTCTAAGTTAGTAAAAGTATAAGGTGCTCAAAGTTTAAAGTGCTAAATTTGCTAAATAATTCTGATTTGATTACTGAAGTAAATTGGATGTGGGGCTAATATTCCTAAATAGCTTTAGTAGTATAAAGGAAGAACATGTTATTTGTTTTTATTGTTGTATTTTTTTGTTACATTAATTAACTTAATAGTTCGAACCTCTTTTAAGTTTATATGTCAAAATAAATTTTTATAAAATATAAAACTGGCTTTCAATTCTTAATGTTACAATTTGCCTTTATTCATTTATAACTAGCCTCAATGACGTGGATAAGTTAAGTGGTAAATTGTAACACTAGATTTGTTACGACTAGCCCCTACTCCCCTAATCAAGTGTTAAAACACTCCGTTGACCAAAATTTTTGAAATATTGTGAATTCATTCAATGCGCAAGTTAACCTGTTCTGTCTTTTTATTTTGTTTTGTAGCTTCACGCTGTATCCCGCACTTTGTAGGGTAAGTAGAGAGATCTTGGAACAGTGTTAAGACCTCCATTTACTTTAAGGTACTCCTGTGCCCGTGTTTCACCTATTCGTGTTGCATGGGGTCATTCGTGGTCATTGCGTGTTGCATGGGGGAACTCAACACCATACTTTGTTTTTTATCATAGCAAAGAAAGGAAAATATTTCATTTTCTCGAGTGTGGATCGAACCTACAACTTATCGCTTTTACAGTCGAACGCTTGTGACACTGCACTATGACAGACCTTATATAGAAATAAACGGGAATAATTCATTCCCTCATTTTGAAATTGAAATCACAGCCGTGGACAACTACATAAGAATGGTAATTATTTAAATTGGAATAATGGTTGGAAGGTATTTATAGAATTTATGTAATTGAATAGTATTATACCAAAAACCAATGTGTCTGAAACTCACACGAATGAATACACTTTGTTCACAAACCTTACATTAAGGACGTCTTGTGTTTAGGGCAGTTTCACACTGTGTATTTTGTTCCATTTGTTATAAAATAATATAAATTTAAGAATGAAATATCTATATTTATTTGTACATGTTTATGAGATGGTAAAAGATTTTTTAACTTTTTTTTCAGCTTTTTAACAATTCAGCTGTAACAATGTTATTGTATATGAAGTAAGTTCTATGAATTGTTTGGAAATTATTAAGTACAATGACGTTGGAAGGTTAAGAATAAGACCTTAAAATCCCAAATACTTTTAAATAACTTAGTTAGTACTTAATAGGCAATGTTAATTGTAAAAGATATTTCACATTTAATGTAAGTCTAGTATTATTTATCGCCTGCAAATAATACTTCTATCCTAGTCTAAACTTAGAGAGCGGTGTAAACAACCTGTCTGCGGATGTAGGTTGTTTACAATCTACCGCAGACCACAACCTCCTAATGAATTCTCAACTCTGCTAATAGTTTATTCTATAAGTGAAAGTAACCACTTACCATCAGATCATTCTATTCTTTTTTTCTCTCTTTTTAGTATAAAAACATTTAAAATAATTAAAATATAAATAAGCATCCTTATTATACTAGTGTGTGCCTCTGTGAAAGAAGCCTAAACTCTTACATTGTACGTTTTCGGAGTCAGCCATTAGCCTATCGGTTACCTCAATGTGACCTTTACCACTGACAATACCTTTGTGAAACAAGAAATAATTCGTATCAGATTCTACTATAATATAGATATTATTACCAACAATTTTGGAATATGATAGATTTCTATTATATACCATTTGACGCCTAAAGTAATTATTTTGTATAACATACATTTATATATAAAGTAAGAAGAAGAACAATATAATATTAAATGTTTATAATCAGGGACTGGAAACAAAAATAGACAGAATAGGAAGAAAATGATCCATGGATCATTAATATAAATTAATGACATAGTTTCTTGAGTCTTGTTCTATTTAAAAAAAAAGACTTGTAAAGCCAAAATATGATTATATTTTGGCTTTACAGTCTTTTTTTATATAATAATTGTCTGTTTTTAAGTCATTTGGTGTTCACATTCTATACGACTGAAACTATACCTAAATGATTTGTAGCGGGGTGTGTGTGTGACTGAAAACGGAAAAAAAGTGAAATTGTTTTCTAGCATCGCTCTAGCAGTACAGTATTGTAGTGCAAAATATTGAGTTTAATTACTGAAGAGACAATCTCTCTGGATCGAAAACTAGGTGAAAAGACCAAAACGGTGTGTCTTAACACTAGGTACCTTATGTGCACCCTACTAAGTGCATAGGCATTAAATATACTAATTAAAATATATTTTCTGCTGTAACTGTACCTATACTGTATTATAAGCATTTTATTATTTTTAATATCTATAAAGATTTATTCTGCACTAGAAATATTTTAGAAAACGTAAAGAGAAAACAAAATAACCGAGACTCAAACTTGAGTCCATAGAACCTTGGTTGTTTTGAACCTTTCTTATTACAACTTTCAAGGATTATTGATGAATTGGGGTAATAATTCTGACGAACTGGGTAGCGAAAGTTTGTAAAAATCTCCCTACAGACATAATTAAGTTATATAATAATAAGCGTATAAGAATTTCGACGTAGTTGGATGAGAACGTATAGTTTAGTTGGTCAGAGTGCTTGGACGGTTTCCAAGAGGTGCAGGTTCAAATCCCGCTACGTTCAAATTTTTATACGTTTCCAAAATTAGTATTTTTCTTTCCTATCAACAGTTTAAGCATAGTGAAAATATTTAATGTATTTGTATTCAAATTAAACTCCATAAAAGCTAAAGCCAAAGCCATTTAAGCCGTCCATTGCATACAGTCTCAACTGGAGTAAATAAAATGCCACTGCAAATAATACGTAAGAATTTTCAACTCATCTGTAAGCAATATATTAAGGAGTTTATATATATATAGAGAATAAGCGATCTTTGCATTCTTGACTGCACAAAATGCAAGAGAAAATTTAATATCGAGAGTTACTTAAATTTCCTTTCATTGTAAACATTTAACTTTTGTATTTAGATGTTTATAGTAATAACGCGATAATATGTGAGTAATTTGCAATATTATGGTATATGTTACAAATATATGGCATATCACAAGATTCTTTTGTACTTATCTCAGAATCTAGTTTCACAAAAATAAGATAATCTATCAAGGCAAGCAAGGATGGATAAGGTAGAAGGCAGTAAGCCAGATTATTTTCTAAAACTTGCCCTCTGTCTTACTAGTTAATATGAGAAAAGACATTTTTTCTGGTTTACCTCCGGGTCGAAGGATAAAGACGCAGCTTCAAGTTTTCTCTAATAAGAACAGATAAATACATCTCAAAAGTTTTCAAAATAGAACGTAACCTTGCTTTAGCTCACATTCCGTCGAATTTTTGAGACTAGGCATGTAAGTAGTGAAACTCAACCTAACTACATATAAATAATCTCTGACTAAACTCTGCAAGAAAATACTAAAAGAGGAAACTTCATATTTTTCACAATTTGTGCATTTTAAACGTCTTTGTGTGAACTTTTATGGATATATATAGTGTAGCCTTGACATATTATATTGAGGCATGTCGTAGCAAAGCAGCTCAAGCATGTGTCTGTAAACACGATAGTTTGTGGATTCGGAAACTCAAAGAAATGAAATATTAACCAAGAGAATACTAGGGAGGTTCCTTAGTTTTCTCTTCGCCGGCTGTATCGGATTACTGTACGGATTTGACAAAACTCAGCGTGAAGATCCGCCACTCAAAACGACTGTCACGCCGCGTTTTGTCGAAGCCATTCAAATTGTAAATTGGTAATGTAGGCAAGTTAAGCGGATGAGGCGGGCGGCGTGAAATTCGATCTCCAGACACTTTACAACTACTATGCTTTGAATAAAACTTTTTAACATCTTGTAAATATATATTTGAGTTTTTCAGTGACATTTTAAATGAAAACTCAGATTTCTGGTGGAAATATTTTTTTCTCAAAGTCATAAACGAGTTAATCTGGTAATGAGGTGTAATTTTGCTGAAATATTGCGTCCATTTTGTGGTGAGGCCATTCAGGCTGACAAGCGTCACAAATTATGCTTATGGAATTTGAAATTTTTTACCTATGTGATACATTTGAAAATTACTTGATATATTTTGACGAATCTATTTACGCATTATTATATCAAATGCAGTTCTAATAACTGAAGTATCATTGTGTGTCTCAAGTAATTGTTAGTGCTTACAATATATTGAAATTAATATATTTTATGACACGTTTGATACGTGATGTGTTTATGATTTATACTTTATTCTATTAAAGTAAGACTATACTTGGGAGCCTAAAGTAAAGACACTCCGTTCCACTTCCGTTCCCTACTTTCTGCCGAACTTGAGGCATTGCGTATTGAGTGGCGGAACTTAACGCCGCGATTTGCCTTTTTACCATAGCGAAGAAATGAAAACAAAGTATTTAAATTGAAAATATTAAATAATTCACTTCGTCGAGTGGGTTCGTACCCACAACCTGTCACACCCTTGTGCCGTTGCGCCACGACAGGCCTCTAAATATATGATAAGACTAAATTATATTTATAGTTAAATGTAAGAAACTCAGAAATAACTTTTAAAACTAGATTTTTTTTTCTAAATATTATCATTGTTGATTGATATTAATGTTTTAAACTTGTATACAAATAATTTACTATGAAGAAAAAAAATGTGTTGTCATAATATACTCTTCTTTTATTTATAAAATTGCAATATGATATAGATATGAAAAAATGAAACAAAACAATTTTTTTTCTGTTTTATTTAACCATAGTTTGTACATTAAGCTTAAAAATAGACTGGCAGCTACTATTATTATAAATACAGTAAATAGCTTTTCCTGAGGTCAAAATATTCTCTAAATGTAAAAGTAAAATAAAAAGTAAGCTTTTGATTCTATAGATCAAAGCGATTTCCTCTTGACGAGCCCCACGGATAAAATACTACGAATGCATGGAGAAACAGCGATGTGAGAAGGGATTTGAGAATTCGGAAACTTTTTGTGTTCTTTCTATTCGATCATGACATAAGATTTTAGTAGTGGTACTTACTAATTTTGTGTACATATAATTTACAAAATTCGGAAAAAAGGAGCCAAATGGAGAGTCAACACTAACACTAGGTTCCCAAGTTCTCTCTGCCTACTGTAAAATAGAAGTAAGATTTTATCAAGTAACATTCATATACATATATACTTATAATTTGAGGCCTGTCGTGGCGCAGCGGTACAAGCGTGTGACTGTACCCAACAGGTTGTGGGTTCGATCCCCACTCGAGGAAATGAAATATTTAATATTTTCTAATTTAAATATATCATGTTTTCATTTCTTCGCTCTGGTACAAGGCAGAACGCGGCGTTGACTTGCGCCACTCAACACGCAATACCTCAAATTTGGCAGAAAGTGGGGAACGTTAGTGGAACTGAGTGTCTTAACACTAGGTTCCCAAGTTCTCTGCCAACCCTGCCAAGTGCGGGATACAGCGTGAAGCTGAGCTGATTATATATGTACTTATACAAACAAGCTTCTATAATACAAGTTAGGTTGTGCCTGCAACTTTGTCAACACTTAAATAAATAAATAAAATAAATAGTTGTTATAATAAATAAAATATATAAAATAGTTAAAAATATAAAATAAATTTATTTATTGAAAAGAGTTGGAATCAAAACCACATCCGTAATTTTTATAGCCATACGCGGTCCGCTGTGCCACAACGGTCCGCACATTTCGGTCTTGGTGAAGTGGTCAAGAGGTATTACCTAGGTTAACGGTCTCTTTACAAACGCCATTTAACATGCAGTGTTTTCAGAATTGGGCTGAATGTGTGAAACGAATAATGTATTTTAATGGGAATGGAGTATTCGTCTGCCTACATTTTGTATCCTGTTGTATCCTGCGGGATCCAGCGTGAGAAATGGAGTCATGGGTAAGATAAATAAGAAACATAATGTGAAGACAGCTTTAGATATAAAATTGTAAAAAATTAAGTACATATTAATATTTTAACACCATTTCTATTCCTTATTTTATTTATTCTTTTAATTAAAATTCTTTACGAACGCGACTGTGAGCGCGACAAGTTGTAGAACAGGCAATGTCTCAAATTCGGCGGTAAGAAACGTTGAAAGAAACGTTACGAAAAGTGTTTACAAGTTTCTCCATGTGCAGGATTTTGCGTAAAGGTCACGATGTCATGAAATGATAAAATTTATGACACCGGACATTTTTATCAGCTTGTCTTAGTATATTTATTTATAATTTACAGTTATTTATAAATATTAAAAGATTTCTCTCGATATAATTGCACTTCTATTGGAAAAGTTATGTTATATCTTTTACCCAACCATAATAATAGTTCAGTAGTTTTAGTTTCGTTTATTTTTACAAAATTATTTATTTATAGCAATATCCGTTTATTTTTTTTTATTAGTAAAAAACATAATGATGACACTTCTTTTAGTGCCGATCCTACTTATTTCTTTACAATGAGTATAGATATATTTTTTTTCAGCTTCACGCTGTACCCCGCACTAGGCAGGGTAGGCAGAGGGAACGGAAGTGAAACCTAGTGTTATGACACTCCGTTCCACTTCCGTTCCCCACTTTCCGCCGAATTTGAGGCATTGCATAGATAATGAATAAATAAAAAAAAAACATTTAAAATAAATAAACAAAAAAATACTAGTGAAATGCATATTACATCATCATACATCCGATATTAAGTGTGAAAATATGAAAAAAATATGAACAAATCTATAGAATTATATCCTATAAGCGTATTACCATAAACACAATTTAGAGAAATGCTCAAATATAAAAAATGTCAATTTGACAGATCGACAAGAAATGAGCCACGATGCTTCAAATACGATGGCAGAATTTACATATTATTTATAGGTAACTTCACTCTATTTTGCTTGTTTCCTGTAACATATATTTAAAGTTACATAAGAAAAAGAATGTGAAAATTGTGTATAAATGCTATTAAGATTTTAGTGATTAAAAGTTTGTTAAATTTGCACGTCGATGATGAACTATTGTCATGTAAGATTCATATTAGATATTTTCTTTTATACCTAAGATTTATATAAATAAAGTGTTAATACACACACTGCATTATCCACTTCTTTTAGAGATATTTGATATTATGAAGGAACTCGCCTGGTTTTATCTCAACAGAGCGATGAAATCAAAATTAAACTTTTGCTCTAAATTGGAATCGGGTAAAGCCTACTATCATCACGAAAACTACCATTGTCTATCCTTCAATAGAGTAAAAATACGTAAAAATGTACTTTATCTTGAAACTTTTATATTAAATATTGTCTACAAGTCCTTGTTTCCAAAGCATCTTCGTACACATAGTCTTTTCTTCATAATATGTACATGTTATTAAAATGTGGCACAAAGGAAACGTATGTTAGAATCGCCCATTTATGAGTACGACAAAGTTACCTTCGAAATTTTGTAAATTTTACTTTAAGAAAGGGAAGTTTTGATAAATAATATATGTCAATTTTATAGACCCCATTCTTAGACGTTAACATCATTACATACATACAACTGAGATATTGTTCCGCTAAATGTAAACGTGAGGATCGTGGATACAAATCCAATTTCTTGTTTTGTTAAAATAAAGATATCAAGGCCATCGAAATTTAAAGACATTATGTGTTGAGTGGCGGAACTTAACGCCACGATTTGTTCTAATAAATATGAATTAATTAAATGGAAAAAAAACACGCAAATTCAAAATTAATTTTAAAGTTTCCCTGTAACGTGTACGTTAAGCTTATTCTGCCTTTGTTATGTAAAATATCCAATAGGAAGTTTAGATCGTGAATGTAACTTTTATTCATTTCGCTATAGTCTCGACTCTTTTCAACTTTAAAGCTTAATAATGAAAATGTACATTAAAGTAGTGCATAAAAAGGAGGATGCTAGAGCGGAGAATATTTTATTAATCGTCTCAGTTATATTACTATGTAAAACCGGAAAAGTATTTTACTTCTGGTTGCAATATTATTTTGAAACGTTGTTCTTTTTATATATTTTTCAAATTCATCCACAATGAAATAGAAAGAAGGAAGAACTGATTTATCTTACATGTAAATAAATATACTTGTAAATAAAAAAAACTAAATTTGTGAAAATATTTTAACCTAGGTCCGTCGTTGCGCAGGGCACAAGCGTGCAACTGTAAACACGACGGCTGGGTGTTCGATTTCCACTTAAGGTCATAAATATTTTATATTTGTATCTTTTCGCGTTAGTGACAAGATGTCGGTGAAACTTCGGAAATGAATGTGTCACAATACATTCTCAGGTTTCCTTTTCCTATCTTACAAAATCTAATTAACACTGCTACAAAGAACTTTGAAAAATTTTAAAGTTGACAAGGCAAACGAGTATACGGATCACCTGATGGTGAGTGACCAACACCACCTACGGCCTCGTGTAACACCAGGGAAGTTACAGATGTGTTGCCGGCCATAAGGTGGAAGAAGACGCGCTTTTAGAAACCGCACAGTAATGGAGTGTCATGAATCCAGATGATGAGGATGGCACTTTAGTTTCTGACCGTCTGTACGGTTTGAAAATGTGGCGGAAGGCACCAAGTCAAAAAGTTTTTCATACAACTCCCCATGATAAATGCAGAAGAGAACGCACAGCGCGGATACGTCTCTACGCGAAGCCAAAGTATCGATTCTATCAATACTTTATATGGTTACGGTTCGTATGGCTCTACGTTGTATGTGATCAAATGGTTCAAGCTGATACTGGGGTGCAACAGCCCATAGGTGAGAACAGATATCCGTATAAGGCCGGACGTGGGCCCTATAAAGAGCCAAATGGTGATTTGGCGTACAGTATTGTCTCGCTCTGCAGATGACACCAGTTTCTTCGAGGTCAACTTAGCCTTGCTTTCTAAATGATCGCAATACTGGCCGTCGTTCAAAAAGCTGAGGCCCAACATACTGATGTCGAGAAATGATGATACGAAAAATGTGATTTTTCTTTTAGTGGAGAACGCGCAGACTTGTATCTTCTAGAGGTTGAGTTTAACCAAGTTCTTTTAACCTAATACGGACACACTCTCTAGTGATACTTCTCAAAGAAGGAAGACACAAGTTGATGTCGGCACTGGTGGACGTTTTCCCGAAAAAGACTTGCATGGCCGGAGTATGGAGCGTACACAGCGCCATCATCTGCATAGCAATATATGTAAGTTAAAGTCCTCCAAAATATCATTACTATGCAGAAGAATAAGCGTAGGGAACAACACGCAGCCTTAGGGGACGCTGGCCTTGGAGACGGCCATATTGACGTCGCTTATCAATCGGTGATCCTCCTGATAAGCCATGAGCTGACTATTTTTATGCTATTATGCTATCCATTACTTTTGAGAGCATGGAGCTGATAGCAATAAGCCTGTAGTTGGATCGAGACCATCGCCTTTTTTCGGATTCAGGTGTGACCGAGCCGAAGACCGTGCTTTCAAGCATCTACGTCTACGCCGACTGAGCAAGCACGGAGAAATAGACGCGTGACCACCGGAGTCAGCTCAGGAGCACATGAACAAAGCATAAGAGGAGAAATGCTATCTGGCCCACTCGACTTGTGGATGTCCAAGGAAGATACAGCTCGCCTGGCATTGAGCTCTGACACCGCGGGATGGTCGGCGGCGTTGTTCCTTGATCATGCATAGTCGAATTCGAAGAAAAATAAGAGCCCAGCATATCGACGTTCTCGTTTTTAAGTTATTTTTTGTAAGTAGCGGATCACTGGAGGGCGGAAGACTAACAATTTCCGGATGGATAGCTTTTCAAGCTTCTCACCGATTTAGCGATATGCTCGGACTATGCCCTGGCCATTAGCTACCTCAAGTATCTCGAGGCACAATTGTACTTTCTTTTATTTTCTTTTTCTTTCGTTCTCCACTTTTCGCCGAATTTGACATATTGCATGCTGGGTGGTGGAACCAAACACCGCGCCGTGGCTTGTTCTCAGAGCGAATAAATGAAAACAGTAAATATTAAATTTAAAAATATTAAATATTTTATTTCCTTAGGTGAGTATCGAACCTACAGCCTGTCGTGTTTACAGTCGTTCTCTCGTGCCTCTGCAATACGACACGCCTTATCCATAGATAAGGCACGTAACATAACAAATATTTATTACCTACATTCAAGTATGTATTTATGTTATTAATCTAGCTGTATTAAATACTAAAATTATTTTCATAAATATTGAAATGCAATAAAAAACTTAAGTTCACCTCAAACGTTTTTTCCCTTCAAAGTTATCGACTATTGTGCAATATGAATATTTCAAGATACGCCTCACAAAGAAATAATAAGATCCTAAGCTTTTTAAAAAACAACTTTTATTCAAGAAGTTTTATATCGCATTTTAAAGATAGCTTTTAATATCTTTTATGAAAACTCATTCTAGTGAACAGCTTCGAACAAGTGTTTGCTATAAAGTAGAAAGCTGATGGAGTAGTTCCGGAAAATATTGCTTTTCTCAAAGAAATTATGAATATAATTTGTTCACAATATTGAATATTCTAGAGATTCTTTATTTCTATTACACCTTTTGCTAGCGACTGCTTTTCAATTGAGCTTTTGTTGTTGTGAAAATATAAAAAATATATCAATAAAAGTACAATTTTTATATAAAATCACTGCGCGATTTAATAGACTAGGTGGAAATAAGAAATATGTCTAAGTGTTTTTAATGTAAGAGCTAAATACAGATCGCCCCCACACGTTGGCGGCTACAGTGAAAAAGGACAAGTATCATTTGTTGAAATAAAATTAAATATACTACACACGTTTCATTTTAGTTAGTATATAAATTGAAATTTTACTTATTTTGAGACATTAAATATCAAGTATCAGTAGCAATGTCACATACTGTATATCCAATGTAATCGGAGATATTAAAATTATTATTTGGTACAAAATATAAAGCCAACAATTTTTGTGAGGCTTGAAGTTCGAATTCAAAATCATCACGTGGTCAGTATTTCCCAAGTATACCACGATAGTGTAGCCACTATAGGAGGTGTTAATTACCTCGAGTATTGTATTTAAGAAATTGCTCAAAATAAAGAGTTACCACAATGGAATAAAAATATGAATACAATTCACTTAGGAATATTATTATAACGTTGTGTACGTTATAATAAAATTCCTAAGTGATAATAAATATATATTTATTCTAAAATATTATTTTAGTACTTATATCGATTTCCATAACACGAATAAAACATACCTCATGAATAGGTATCGGATAAATCAATTTATTCAGTTCGTAATCCAAACCAAATTAAGTATTGAAGACGTGTCTGAACAAGTCATCGCAAGTAGATTAGGGGGAGCAATTGACGATATTATCCTCTTTTGAGGCGCGCTATTACGCAAACGCTACGTGTGGCCTGTTATTGAGTGCTTATCGTTTGTTAGCTGCCTTACCTGATTTGAGTTTTTAATTCATTCATTAATATTATCATGGTGAAGGTATCTGCCTATAATTGAGATAGTTGTCGGTTTGGTTCTCGTTAATACATTGTAAAATATTCTTACTTCTTCTTTCTCTTCTGTAGACTTGGTTTGATAACATGGCCCGCTGGGTTCCATGAAATAATAAGTAAAAAAAATAAATACGTGTTATATGTGTAATTGCAAAATCTAGTATCTTAATAATAAGTTCCCATTTATATTCATAAATATTTTAATAAATTATATTTTTGGAATGTTATATTATGTAAAATTATAGTTTAAATAGTTATAAATGAACGTACTCTTTATGACTTAGTCATATAAAACTCGTACATTAATCCTACTTTATAAAATGCAATCTTGGTATTTCAGACTTTAATAATTTTCCAGAGTGGTAGTAGAATGTCCACTTACCGCCCCATTGAGACCCGCACTCCATGTCTGTTTGAATGCTTACTTTGTAACTGAGCTCCTTGACGTTATGCTGAAATTAAAAGAGTATAATATAATAAAATTGACTATACAATGTACTACAGAATACAATTCTTTATATTTTAAAGCAGTATGAATCTCATCAATTTACTGCTCTTTACTCTCTTTCTGTATGTGACTGTTAAAGAAACTGTGGGAAGGCGAGGACTCAGTGTAAACATTTAACAAATTTTCAAAACATGATTGAACAGGTAGAACACATGTAACTTGTCCCCTTACAAGTAAACTTGTCCCATTATCGAAGTAAAATTTAAGCAATTCAATCCCCTAAATAGGAATCGAACCCAAAACAGTCGCGTCTACAGTCACACAACGTGCCACTACTCCATGGTAGCCTGGACAGAACTTTATAGAGACGTTTGAACTAAAAAAAATACGAATTTTAAACCTAAGCTTACAAACAGTTCAGAAATAACTAAATCCATTTCAACAAAACGCCAAAATCAAATATGCAGTTAAATCTTTCGTTATTAATTATTCCAATTTAACTAAATAATTGTTTCAGCCTAAATAGAAAGCTTTCAAAGCCGGTCTTCTAGAGCTAATTTCATCTTTTATTCTTCATAAATCCTCGGAATTGGCGATTTATTCAAATTTCCTTCGAAATTATTTCAATAGAAGATTTATAGTGTTTATAATAATAAAATAAAAATATAAAAATGCTTAGCGATCTGCTAGGATTTCATGACACATAATAAAACTTTCACTTTATGTTCTGTTTGTGGTAAGAAGAAAAAGGTTCAAGATAGATTTTTGAGAAAACCGTATCTATCTATGATACATTGAACTTTAAATATCTTTACTTTCCCTTGATTAATTTCCACAAGAATTTTATTTACTTATCTATTAATTTATAAAAACTATATATCTTCTTAAATATTTACTGAAAGGACAAATTTTGTACAGTACTTTGTACCCAATTTTCGATACATGACATCGAGTGTGGCAGATCTTAACGTCTCGTTTTGGCCACGACAGCAACAAATTATTACCACATTTTCCATTAAAAATAAATTCTAACAATTATAATTGGCAAAACAGAAGCAGTCCTATTTTAGAGGGAATCTGTATTTATGAAACAAAAACAAAATGCCATTAAAAGTTCAAGATACAGTGGTGGTGTAATTCGAAAGGTAACAAATCCGAGGGGGCGGTGATGACCCTTGCCAGCGCCGGCTGTGTCGGATCACTCGTTAATATTTCATTCTTCAAACGTGACCGAAATGTAACTTTCTCTCTGAAATTATAAGTATTTTCGTAAGGACCCTCATTTTGTTGTTATTAATTATACCTATAAATTACCAGGTGGTAGAATATTCAAATTTTCAAAGAAAATACGATTTATTAGATGAATTGAGATTTTACAAATGAAATTAGAAAATTTATTTCATTTTAATAATTTCTGATCTAGAATGCAAATAAGTCGTTGTTTTTAGACAGACACCTGTTAAAAACATTTCATTTATTCCTATTTTGTAACATTTTTATATTATATATTAAAATACTGAATAGATATTATAATTAAGCTGTTCTAAGAATATTACATTATTTAAAAGAAACGGTAGGTTTTACGCGCAGACTCGACTGCATACTATTATGTTTAAGTAAACCAAATCTGAAGATACTCAGTTCTTCTCTCTCTATCGGACATTGCTTGATGAGTCGAGAAACTCAACACTGTAATTATATTTTAAAATTTGAAAAAGAAAAAAGTACTCTCATTAACCATATTTAATTATCAATCACAAACATAAATTTTAAAAGCTCTAACCCATTAGGGTTACTGAAATACCAAATAGAATAATTACGCCGGAAAGCCTAAAGTTAATCTAAATACCTATAGCTCAAGTACATATAATAAATACTTCAGTAACTTAATATACATATAAATAGTTATTATTTGAACGGTTCAGTGATCTACAGTTTGCTAACTTATATATGAAACGATGTAACAATGACTTTGAAACTTCCTTTAGAAACTTCTGGGCATGATCAAGTCCGACAACACTTTAGGAAATCTATAAAATACGATTTATGAATTAGTTTATATAATATTGGTTGTTGTGTATAGCGAGCAAAGAAAATCATTGTACGGTTATTATGGTTTTGGCTTTACGTCAAAATTTAAAACGTTGCGTTTTAAGTAGCGAATCTTACCGCCGTGTATTGTCGAATCTATTCAGTTAATTAATTAATAATGAAGACCAGTTAAGAGTGTGACGTGCGTAGATTGGTTGTGGGATTGATTTCCTCTCGAGGAAATTAAATATTTTATAATTTCATTTCAGTTCCGCCATTAAAGAAAATGTTTTAATACGGAGTATTTTAACACTCAATTCCCTGGTTTTCTCTTCCTACCCTACTATATGCAGGATACAACGTACACTGAAAAACCTATCGCCAAACACTTATTCTATTAAATATGAATTTGTGTATTTCAGTGACATTTTAAATAAAAACTCAGATTTCTGGACGAAATAATTTTTTTCCAAAGTAATAAACGAGCTAATCTGGTAATGAGGTGTAATTTTTATGAAATATTGCGTCCATTTTGTGGAGAGGCCATTCAGGTCGACTCGCGTTACAAATTCTGCTTATGCAATTTTGAACTCTTTACCCACATGATACATTTGAAAATTACTTGATATATTTTGACCAATCCATTATGTATTATTATATCAAATGCACTTCTAATATCTGAAGTGTCTTTGTGTGTTTTAAATAATTGTGAGTGCTAAAGATGTATTAAAGTTTCAGTTGAACATTTAATATATATTTTATGAGACTTTTAATATATAAATAGTTTTGATCTATACTCTATTTAATTATAATGAGCCTGAATTGTAAATTTATTTAAACGTACGAATCTCAGGAACTACTGGTATTACAACTAAAAGTGTTTTTTTTAATATTACTGTTATAAGTATTTATTATAAAATGAGATTAATATTTTTATTTCAAAGCCATAAAAAATATCACGAAGAAAGAAATATATTGTATATATAAACTCTTTTTTTTTGTTTATATTTCATTGTGATTGGGTAAAGATATGACTGAATAAATAAAAAACTTATTATTTTCTTTCATATTTAATTGACGATATTTTTTACATAATACTTAAAAATAGATTTATTTACTAAACTTAAATTTTAAAAAGCGTATAAAAATTTTAGTATTTTCTGTCCTAAGTGTGGAATAACACTTTAAAAACATAGTAAAAATATTAAAATAAATAGTATTCTCTCTTGCCAAACGATAATTCTTACGAATTGTCTTTGGGTAGCGGAAATTTGTAAAAATCTCCCTACAGAGATGCTAACAACATAAATAAGTTGTAACAAGCGTATAAGAATTTCGACGGAGCTCGGTGAGAACGAATGGCTTAGTTGGTCAGAGCGCTGGAACGGTATTCCAGAGGCGCGGGTTCAAATCCTGCTTCGTTCAAAATTTTTATACGCTTTTTAAAATTTAAGTTTAGTATTTTCTGTCCTAAGTGTGGAATAACACTTTAAAAACATAGTAAAAATAGATTTATTTATTTAATTCTTTTGTTGTACAATGGTTGTAAATAGTTAATAATAGCCTTTCCTGAGGTCAAAATATTCTTTAAAGTTCTTTCTGTAAAGGTGAAAGTAAAATAAAAAGGTTTTGATTGTAGAACAGATCAAAGCGATTTCCACCTCACAAGCCCCACAAATAAAATCGTACGAATGCATTGAGAAACAGCGATGTGAGAGTGGATGTGAGAATTCGGAAACCTTTTGTGTTCTTTTTACTCGACCATGATGAACTGTTTAGTTAGTGATACTTACAAATATTGTGTACATATAATTTCCAGGGGCATATCGTGTCACAGTGGGGCACGTTATGAAATGATATATGTATACGATATTTTCAAATTAAATATTTAAAATTCTTATTTTTTCGCTTTGGTAGCAAGGCAAAGCGCGGCTTTGAGTTGGCCACTCGACACGCAAACCTCAAATTCAGCGGAAAATGGAGAACGGAACGGAGTGTCTTTACATTAGGTTCCCAAGTTCCCTCCGCCTGCCATTTACGTGCAGCGTACAGCTGAAAGAAAAACAAAATCATATTTTTTAGTAAATTTCTGATTGAAGCTACGATATTATGTTTAGCTAGTTGGATGCAAAAAAAAAGGCTTGTCATGGCGCAGGAGCAAAATGCATGTGTTAGTATAGGCGACAATTTGTTGATTCAATCCCCACTCGAAAAAAATGAAATATTTTATATTTTCAGTTCTTACATTCATTAATTGTAGTGAGCATCAATAAGATAAGCATGTAAGATTTTAATAGATTATACACAATAGATATAAATGCCAGAGTCCCTATTTCCTAAATCGTACAATTTAGAAGTTTCCGAGTTAACAAGTATTTTTAGGTAGGTGTGTGTGGTATTGTTGCCAATATAAATTCTTAAAGTTAGCCTTGATGTAGTTGATATACGATAGGCTTCATTTCCTATCGTTAATATAAATATAAAGTTACTTTCGATCCCCACTCAAGGAAATGAATAACTCTAGTAAAAGTGCGGCGTTAAGTTCCGGAAACGGATCGTTTTAACACCAGTAACCCAAATCCCCTCTTCCTGTCCTCCTATTTGTGTATAGTAAAATAAGCAAATGGATATAGAAGCAAGGAGCAATCTAAGTAAAGACAAAAAAAATACGTAAAGACGACGTACACTGTACGCAAATTTACCTAACAACATCTTCAGAAACGTGGTAACAAAACGTTTACCTTACATATACCCATATATGCATGTACTTCGTTACAACAAAGTGAACATAAAATAAGCTGAAAGGTTTTTCAGTTCGCGAATATTTTCATTATTTTCCCTTTTAGTGAGTTACTTTACCGTTTCACCCTAAATAAATGTTTTTGGAACGGAAAAGGTCTTTAATAATTTTGTATTTATTACCTTATGATTATCTATTGGATATACTCGTATTTGTATACATATTTTACTTTAAATAAGCCCGAGCTTGAAACTAATGTAGCGCAGTTGACATATATTTTTTTTATATTACTGGTGCAAGCTTCAGTTGATGGTTTTAATATTACATTATACCCTGTGGTAACGGTATGGTTATGGGTTTGATGCGAACTTGGGGAAGTGAATTATATTGATTTTAGTCTGGTCTGGTCTGGTCGCTTGCTTTCGCTCTGAACTATTCATAATATTTCAAAAATTAACAGAACGGGAAGAACGGTGTGGTCGACGGAACGTAGTTTTATAAGGGAATCTAGTCTCCTCTGCTGTGGGTGCTAAAGAAATTAAAGATATATAAAAATGAAATAAAATTTGATGCACGGTCATAACCATAAGCGTGTGACTGTAAATGCGACAGGCAATGCAAACGTAGACTAGATCGACACTCGAGACAATGTTAATTTTTATATTTCATAGTTAAGGCGGAAAGTCTGATTAAAGTGTTTTAACAGATGATTCTTAAATTCCCTCTCCTTACCCTACTGTGTGCGGATACGGCATAAATCTGGTCACAACCACACGTATATAGGTATATACTCGTATTTAATGTGTTAGTACGTTTTGTTTAAATTTAGGAAACTTTATTCGTACAATCATACACTATTTTCGTGCTTAAAATATATCATAGATTTTTATATAAGCTTCAGCTTAACCTAAGTAAACGATCCAAAGGAAAACGAACGAGAAGATTCGCAATAGGCACGTATTCGCTGCGTAATTACCGTTATATTTACCCAGAACAATCTCGACCCTTTGCTAACATTATTTCACGTGGGAACAAATAAGGATATTATATATTTCCTGATTGTTTAGTTAGGTTACAATCGTAGAAATCAATAAATTGTACAAATATTATATAGTAATATTTTTGATAGTTCAATAGTTATTTTCATCTATACTTATAACAAATCTGTAACTGGTCAATGTCACATAGAAGATATATCATAGACGTTTATTGCTGTAATACGGAAAAAATAATATTTAAAATTTTTTTTCGTATATTTGTCTGTGCGTTTGCACACACTTATCTCAGAAGACGATCCAGATTTAAATGCAATTTTCTCTATTATAGTAAAAACATAATAGTCAAAATAGTATTGGCAACTTTTCTTCAACATTCTGGTTTTTTTAATGTCTAAAAAGTGATGATGTTATTAGAACAATAAAATTGTTGAAATTAGTAAAGTTGACCGTCATTTATAAAATGATGAATGAAATGAATTATGTAATTGAAATCATTTATAATTCTTATATTTAACAGTTAATATTTATCAAACATATTAACATTTTTAAAAGTAAAAGATAAGTTGTGTGTTCGGTCCCAACTTGAGGAAATGAAATATTTAATATTTTCATTTTTCAAATATTTAATGTTTTCATTTCTTCGCTCCGGTAACAAGGCAAAGCGCGGGGTCGAATTCCGACCCTCAAGATTCAATGCTTCCAATTCGGCAGAAAGTGGGGTACGGAAGTGGAACGAAGTGTCTTAACACTAGATTCCCAGAAAAAATAATAATAAATAATAAACATAGATAAATTAAGGATTGTCGTTTTTAAGAACGTTATTTTTTTATTCGACAGTCATTATTTAATTTTGTCTACGTCATAGGTACGTACTTATTATTGAAATATTTTTTTATTAAATCACCTCATGCTATAGTAAGAATACAGTTAGAGACATACATCAATATATCAAATATTATAAAAGTTATAATATTATTAGTTTTAAAACTAGCAGGTACGAGTATGATAGAAAACGGAAAAGTTGTGAAAACTTTTTGTTTTCTATTTTCAGGTCGATGGAAGCTTACTTATTTAATTGAGAAATACTTTTAATTCAATAAATTATACATTTCTATGATAATATTATTTTTTTACTTTTAATTATTACAATCTTTCTTCATATTGTTAATGAAAGTTAAATTAGCGACGTTGTCTTCTGCAACTCAACATGCAAGTAGGGAATGGAGGCGTCTTATAGGGAACAGAGTGTATTTACACTGGGTTCTAATGTTCCCTCTGCGTCACTCTCCCTGCTATGAATACCTCACACAGTCAGAAGCTATCAGGCATGCATACAAAGACATATTTCATAATATGTAATAATATATATTTTGTTTTCACCCTTTTATTCAGATGCAGATAACAGAAAAGTTTGCTACTCCAAGCCATTCGATAAGATTTTTTCAGTATTTTATACACGTATTCCAATCTGATAATGATATATTTTCTTAACATGAACCTAGCACTTACCAAGAATTTATTTTTATATAGTTTTATATAGTTGTTTTCCTTATTCCGTGATTGCTTAGACTTTAGTGGTTGTCAAAATGTCTAATGCTATGAAGATCGATGTCTAAGATGTAATATCAAAGTATAATAATAAAAATAATAAACCCGCAGGGCAGCTTGTGGCGAGCTGTTGGGGAGTGGCGACCCCACGGACCTGAGTCCTCCGGAGGGGAATTATAATCTATCCCCCGCCTCTGGCTTGCCTTTATTGGCCGGCAGAGAGGAGCGCAAGAGCTATATGCTCGAAAGGGTGGAAGTGCTCAATCTGCGTAATAACGGGGAAACCCGCTCACGAGTTTCTCGTGATGGTGAAACCGGTGCACACCTCTCTACACCCTCAGCCGACCACGCCGATGTTGCGCCCGAGGCATTACGCCGCTTTGTGGGGGCCCATCTAGTGAGAGGCGAGTCACCGTCCGCCAATCATTCAATTTGAGACGTTGAAAAGGCGGACGTCCGATAGTCTCCTGCAATAGCCCAGTTCCCGATCCATCCAAACTACATTCCATAGACCCAATTTAGTTTTTCATATTTTATATAGTTTCTATGCATTATCCGGAGACCATCTCTGGGCAATTACCTCTGGTTATTCAGAGATGGATCCCGGCTAATGCGTCACAGCAAATTATTTTAATATTCTCGAAGTGGCCTCTACGTGTTGGACCTGTGTCCCCACGCAAGCCTTCGAAAGGACCGGCTTCGGTTTTGAACCCGAGAACTTAAGCCGAGAAACATAATAATTATAATTATAATAATAAATATATGGCGTTGCTTGCACAAAGAACTTGAGAATCTCGTGTTAAGACACTCCACTCCTTTCCCCACTTTCCGTCGAATTAGACGTGTTGAGTTGTGGGACAAAACGCCTATCTTTGCATTGTTATTTAGGAAATGATGGCATTTAAAATTTTAATCACATTCTCGAGCTGAAATCGAACCCAAAACCTGTCACGCTTACAGTCACACGCTTAAGCCTCTGCGGCCCGACAGGCCTCGTATTAATTGATATAATTATAATATTGACATAACAGTATTAATTACCCAAAACATCGCCCTAATGAGTATATACTCACAAGTGACTATTTAATAACTATATAGTAATTTAACTTGAATGAAATTGAGGAAGCTCCCTAACTAATGTCTCGATAATTGAATTCCGTCAGATTAATTAAGTAATAACCAAGCTCCGCACGCGTTTTAGCTTTGTGTTCCGGTTTGAAATCGCAGCAATTGAAGTCTTGAAATTGTTGTTATGTTTGAATGGTTTATAATGACTAAAATAACTGATTAAAATTAGTATTTAATTCACCCATTCAGCTTTACGCTGTATCCCGCACATGGCAGGGTATGCAGAGGTAACTTGGGAACCTAGTGTTAAGACACTTCATTCCACTTCCGTTATTTAATTATTAGAAATTAATAGTTTTTCTTGATATCTTAAATATTCTCCAGAATATCCTAATAAAAAATTCTAACAGAATGGAAGCACTTACGGACTAATTCAGTTTTTTTTTCAATTTCACGCTATACTGTAAATCAACAATGATTACGATTATAGACGCTGTTTCATTGTACCTTGACGTTCAATATTTCTGCTTATAATAATTGCACATGTGGATGATACATTACTCTCCGTTAGTGATAAAATATTTCAATTTATCAGTGTAATATATATTTTTTTATTTTATTATATCAATAAAGCAAACTTAATTCAAAAACAAAAGTTGATCAGTTACTTTCAGTTCATCATAAAGTATAATTATCTTCATACACTAGCTGCTATAAAATATTATGAAGTGTAACCCTGAAAGGCCTTTTCAAATTCAGTTTTATGATGCCAACATCACAGAGTTACGCACTTACTATAAAACTTGAAGTTACAGCCGACTTTTATAAGTATTTATGCCGTGTGATCCCGGCTTAGAATAGCATCACCCTGGTACTGATGGTGTGGTAAGAGGCGACTAAAGTGCGTGTGGTAGAGTCACGTTGCTAGTAATGGCATGGGCAGACTCGACCGGATTGTTACCACCCCCGGCATTTAAGACCGGCGTTAAGTAGTGGCTTTGGCCACTGCGTTTCGCATTAGGTAATGCCGGGCCCCGGTGCCCTTCCACCTTAAAGGACGGCAACGCTCCTGTAGCTCTTTTGGAGTTACAAGGGGCCGTGTGCGACGGTGATCACTTACCATCAGGTGACCCGTACGCTCGTTTGCCGTCTCTTCCATAAAAAAAAAAAGTATAGACTCGATACGATTATATATGTATAAGCGATATCGTCAAACGGATCTGATTTTTATTATCTATTTCAATATAACCTACATACATATTTATTATCTGTATTTTTATGTTAATGTTAAAAAGAGTTTGTTTTGGTTGAACGCTAATCTCAGGGAGTATTTGACCGAATAGAAATATTTTTTGTGTTTCCATTTAAGCACTCAAAAAATAATTACAAATAAATGAAAATGGCCATCACTTCATTTGAATAAAAATAAATTCAAAGTTTAAAATGTTATAAACTTATTACACTGGCAAGTTTCCAAAGCTGTTGATTCTTTGAAGCGATGTTATGTTGGAGAAGTTTGGTAACAATCTTCTTATAAAGAAGAAGATGAAACATTGTAGCCTTTATGAAACCATTGTAATCAAATAAACTATAGGTATATGTAAAATTGGTTGAATGTGGAATGTTTACTCAGTATTAGAAGTTAGAGAATAGTAGGTGCTGTTAATAGAGAAGTCTCTTTTATCACTGTGGTAGAGAAATTGATTCTCGCTTAGAAATTGCTTAAAAAATGTTCTAATAACGTTGAGGATTTTGCCATTAGTAGTTATCTGAATTGCAATTTGCGAAACATAAAGATAATTACTTTGTATATTATTACTATAGCTTGTATGTTTTTTTTTATTGCCACCTTACACTGTATATCTACCCTATATAACAGAATAGTTATTAAAAATTTGGTGTTTAGGCATCACTTTCTTGACTGTTCAATTAATAAAGAAAATTTAATACAAAATAAAATTTTGTACACCGCGTTTTATCTCACTACTGCTTAAGTATAATCATATTCCTTAACTGGAAGTCAAATCCACGACTGTTGTACTTAAAATCACAATCTGCCCCACTACGACCAAGTAATTAGATATACATATAATACATACTTACATTATAACTTTAAATAAATGTGACATACGTCGCCACGTGACACGTGTACCTTGCTTATGATATTGTGCGTGATGGAAGTTTTAAATTTCAGTTGTTTCGTTTAATGTATATTGTGTAAGTTTTTCACAAAGTGCCAAAGTAAAGTCATAAAAAGAGACATCTAAAATTAAACGAAAAAATTGTATTGTAATAAAACCATTTCATAATAAATGATAAAGACTAAAAGTAACTAAAACACGCTTTTATGGTGCAGTTATATTGGTCCATACTAAAATATTATGTTATAGTAATAGTTGAGGCCTGTCGTAGCGCAAGGGCACGACCGTGTCACTGTAAACGCAATAAATTGTGAGTCAAGCCTTACTCGAGAAAATATATTATTTAATATAGGAAAATTAAATATTAATTATTTTCATTTCCTCGCTCTGCTACAAGGTAAAGCGGGACGTTGAGTGCCGCCACTCAATACGCAATGCCTGAAATTTGGCGGACATTAAGAAACGGAACGGAGTGTCTGAAGCTAGGTTCGCAAGTTCCCTCTGTGTACCTTGCCATGAGCGGGATACAGCGTGAAGTTAGTTTAAAACGTTGCTTTTAATATTTAAAAAAATATATAATAAATATATATGATAAAAAGTAATAACTCCGCCGGGACAGCTGTTCGCTGCCGTGACCAGGATTCGAACCTGGGTTACTACGGCCACAACGTAGGGTCCTAACCACTAGACGATCACGGCTGTCGGAGTAGATGACGATGATGTTGAATTATTGATACCGTTACTTAAAGCCCTATTCTTTGTCAGTGATTTCAAAAGAAAGTTACGGTTAGCTGGTTTTAAATAAGTAGTAAAAAAAACCAGTCAAGGAAGATCTGAACTTGTGTACTGAAGGTTCCGTATCAATTTTATGATTATTAGTCAATGGGAAGTACAATTCATATGTTTATTTTGTATGTACCCACATACAAATTTGATGACGTATTTATTTACAGTTATTTAATTGTAAATATATACATCTTTACTTCAGTGGAGTGAGAGAATGTAAAAGTAAAAGAAATAAATAAAAAAAATTATAGACATGCCACTCTCTGTTGTGCGGGATAAAACGTTAAACTAAAACAACACCATTATAAAGCCATACATCTAGGTCATATATATTTATAAGCTCTGAAACTGTTCTTTCTATTAATAATAAGATCCTGAAAAGGATAAGGAAACTTGTACTAGAATGTTTTTGATAAATTCACAAATTAATAATTTATACATTGTTCTCGTTATTTCTAATATAAATTATTATTTCTTCTCTAATACTGGTCTCTATGCCAACGGAAAGTATAGTAAAGTTATGACGAAATTTAAAATGAATGTAAGCTAGTGAAGCTAGTTAAAGTGGCCTTAAGATTTCCTTTTGTTTGGAAGTTTGAATTTTATCGTATTCGAAGGTTACAAAATATATAAGTATGAAACTTACACGTATTCTAGAGTAAAGGATCTTGACGGATGCACAGTTTTTTTATATAACTGATAAATTTGAGGTACCGTTTTTTCTTTTGAAGTACGGTACCTTAAAACACGAATACCTTTAAATTAGACGTGAAATTGAGTTCGAAACATGAATAATTTTTAGAAAACGAACTTAAAATTAAAAATATCTAATTCAAATAAAATTTTTTAAGAAATATAAATATCAAAAAGGTGACAATTTATTTTATACATTACAAAAATTTAAATAGATTTCAATGTTTATAAATATTAATTATGTGAAAAAAAAGCATAAATCGAAAAATATCTTATCTCTTTAGAGATCATAAAAAAAAATAGAAACAATATTTGTATATGTTACATATAACATTAAAATTTGTAGTATTTTATTACTACCGTACAATCACAATCTTGCAAAAGAATTACCTAAAGGACAATATAAACATATATACTTTTTTATCTTTATTCTGTAGGTACTCTACGTAAAGCCGGCAGTTTTAAGTTGTTAGTTACCTTTTATTTTAATATTTACCATCTTCAATAGTATTGTATGAGACCTACCAACTTGTCATGGGGCAGAGGCACAGTCGTATGCAATAAACGCGACAGATTGTGGGTTCAATCCCCACTCGAGGAAATAAAATATTTAATATTTTCATTTTGTTTGCTCTGAAAACAAGGCAAAGCATGGCGTTGAGTTCCGCTACTCAATTACTCAAGCTCGGAAGAAAGTGGAGAACCGATCGTAGTGTCTTAAAACTAGACTCCCTTTGTGTACCATGCCGTATGAGGGATACAGTATGAAGCTGAACTAAATGAGACACTAAAATAAAGTATGCTTGACAAAACTTATATATATTATATAAATTATATGTTATCATACACATTTGTATCGTACGTACAATAAAACTCAATCATATTTCTATGTCGATTGTGTTCACAATGTATGGAAAGCGAGAGCGAAGAATTAAGACGTATTATTCGAACAATGAGAAATAATGACAGAAATCACGCAGAAATCAGGTTTAATAGAAAAATAATGTAATCCCTTTTCTTAGTTTCTTGTACATACAATATCTTCATGGAACGCTAGTTGCTAGGAGTTAAGTTGACCGCTATATTCCGATTAAAGTACAATAAGAAGAGAGTTGATAGTCAAGAAACTTTTTAATTCGCTTTTCATCGAATATAAAACGTTGCATGTTTTATGGTGTCAAGATTAAGGTAAACACGACGGCTCTGAGTTCGATTCTCGCTCGGGAAAAAGTATATATTTAATTTTTTAACCTCTGGTCACGAGACGTTTTGAAAGCGTTTAGCTCCGCCACTCAACACGAAATATCTCAAATATTCGTGAGATAGTGATTTGATGGTAAAGAAAGTATCCTAATGGGAACAGAATTATGTAATACTAGGTTCTGCCTACTCTACTGTATACGAGATACAGGTGAAGCCAAAAAAATATATATGCAAGTGTACATTCCAATATAACTATTATTTTGCAAGGAAAACCTACCTTCCGAGTAAAAATAAATTCATCTTTGAAATATTTTCATAAAGCTCATCGGTTCAGCCGTCGGTGTTGAAGTAGAAGCTTTTATTTATAGAAAAAGCTCCCTTATTAAAGTTTCCGTCTTGATTCTTTTTAGCTAAGAATTTATATTTTATATTCATTGCTTATTAGTAAATGCGTTCCAGTCTTATTTATAGGAACTGGCAAATCTCGTAAACATCACTCATTAGTTTTCACCAGAACGTTTAGTTGTACTCTTTGAAGCGATTTATCACTAATTAGAGACTAACTACAAGGAATTGGTGCTACATATATACATATGACATGTCTCAATTATGAACTTTATCAAAATAACACTTACTGTAGAGAAGATTTGAAATATAAAAAAGTACTTTTCTTTGTTAAATGTGGGATAAAAAGTTAAGAATAATAAATCAAAGAAGTAAATTACCCGAGTGAGAATAGAATTTACAATTATATAACAATGTACAATTATATAATAGCAGCGACGGCCAAATAGAGAAAAGAAAATTTTATTAATCGCAGAAGTATTCATTTATTATTTTGCTTAAATTTAGACAAAAATGTAGTTTGCAATGTCGACGTTAGCAATTGACTTGTGAAATAGAATTTACAAATTAAGTTCGGAAAGCTTTAACTTTTCATTCGGTGGCGGCAACTTTTTTGATTTTCAATTCAATTTCTTTATAGCTTTTAGACTTTTTGATTTTATGTTTCATTTAGTTATTGATTGGTTTCTGTGATTTTATTTATGAAAAGTAAATTTGAATTATTTTTTATTATATATATTTATATATATTTATATATATTTATATTTATTTATATATATTTTTTATTATTTATTATTATTTTTTTATTTTTTTCTACTTTACGTTGTATTCTGTACCTATAGGGCAGAGAAGATGGAGAGAAAATAGAAACTCAGTGTTAAGATGCTCTATTTCCAATAGGACACAACTGTTCTCCATTTTTCGCCTAACTTAAGGCATTACATACGAGTATGTTAACTTAAAATTTTATTTCCTTGAATTGGGATTGAACCCATAACATGTCGTATTTATAGTCACGCACGTGTGCCCCTGGGTTACGATAGACCTTTTTATCATGATCGTGTGTAACACGTTATAATGTTTTGTCTTCGTCTGAGATATATATATATATATATATATATATATATATATATATATATATATATATATATATATATATACATATATATATATATATATATATATATATATATATATATACATATATATATATATATATATATATATATATATATATATATATATATATATATATATATATATATATATATATATATATATATATATATATATATATATATATATATTATATATATATATATATATATATATATATATATATATATATATATATATATATATATATATATATATATATATATATATATATATATATATATATATATATATATATATATATATATATATATATATATATATATATATATTTTTTTTCAGCTTCACGCTGTACCCCGCACTAGGCAGGGTAGGCAGAGGGAACGGAAGTGAAACCTAGTGTTATGACACTCCGTTCCACTTCCGTTCCCCACTTTCCGCCGAATATATATATATATATATATATATATATATATATATATATATATATATATATATATATATATATATATATATATATATATATATATATATATATATATATATATATTCATATAAAAAATATTCTTCAATACATTTTCTTATTTATCTATTTATAAAATAGTCTATGTATTTATAAATTTATAAATTAAATATGTAATTTTCACTGGAAAGCTTAATATATAAATATATATATATATATATATATATATATATATATATATATATATATATATATATATATATATATATATATATATATATATATATATATATATATATATATATATATATATATATATATATATATATATATATATATATATATATATATATATATAGTAAGTCAAAGCGCGGCGTTGAGTTCCGCCACTCAACACGCAATGCCTCAAATTCGGCGGAAAGTGGGGAACGGAAGTGGAACGGAGTGTCATAACACTAGGTTTCACTTCCGTTCCCTCTGCCTACCCTGCCATGTGTGGGATACAGCGTGAAGCTGAAAATATATATATATATATATATATATATATATATATATATATATATATATATATATATATATATATATATATATATATATATATATATATATATATATATATATATATATATATATATATATATATATATATATATATATATACAATGATATATATATACAACTAATGGTCAGAATGCTCATATTTATGATTATCATTATATTATATACTATTACGTTTCAAACACAAGACAGTGATCTATTATTTACTTCTATCCACTCCTCTCACTAATCAAAAAAAAAAATAAAGTGAAAATTCCAAAAGTGAAAATTTCTAAAGTTTAATATTCGAAACACTGCAAAAAAAGGTATTGTCATCAGGAAATTACTGCGTGTATTCAACTACAGTGTACAGTACGGTCGGAGTGTCTTGACCGAAACTTTCTCTTCACTCGGGATTAAAATCATCAAAAATAAAACAAAATACCAATCGTGGCACAGGGGCACAATGCGTGCAATAACAAACGCGACACGTTGTTGGTCTGATTTCCATTCAAGGCAATAAAATTTTCATTTATATTTCTGATTCAAAACAAACCGCGGCGTTGAGCTCCACCACTCAATATGCAATGCCTCATATTCAAGATCTCTCTAAGTTCCCTGCTATTTGCGTGTTACAGCGTGAAGCCGAAAAAGCAGGATAAAATCAAGTTTGCCCAGCCCAACTTTAGCACCACGACTAGTATACCGTACTGTACAGTACATACTTTAGCTGTATGCTCAGCTCTCACTACACAATTGCTCTTCAACTAACATACGGTGGTAAATGGAAACTTTATTTTATCTTGTTTGTTATAGTTAAATATTTTTATTAGAACAACCACTCATTTGTAAAATTTTATAAACACGATAGTAGTCAGTTCGATTCTTACTCAATAAAGTAAATCATTTTCATTTATCTCGTTTAATTATGACATTAAATTATAACCTACTAATATAAAATTATACTAAATTAAACAGCGCTTCTGCTTTGAGCCATCGTAGTTATAAATAATGTACACATTAGTTTTATTCGTTCTTGTTTTAACTGCACATTTCTCTCAGTATGTCCATAAATCTTACGGAAGTATTTACATGTATCCTTTAAGTATTTGTTCTAAAACCAGATCGTTATATTTTGTGTTACCCCTTATTAACATTCATACATACGTATCTATATATGCCTGAAATTTGGCAGAAAGTGGGAAATGGAGTTCAAGCGGAGTGTCTTGACACTAAGCTATATATGTATATATATATGTATATATATATATATATATATATATATATATATATATATATATATATATATATATATATATATATATATATATATATATATATATATATATATATATATATATATATATATATATATATATATATATATATATATATATATATATATATATATTCATATAAAAAATATTCTTCAATACATTTTTTTATTTATCTATTTATAAAATAGTCTATGTATTTATAAATTTATAAATACTCCTGTGACGCAAAGGGACAACGTCTAAAATAAAAGCGTGAAGGTCCTTGATTAATAAAATTACTATATTATACTTACTGACCGACATTTTATTGATAATTTTAAATTAATTTTATTTTGTACTTGACATGTAAATACACATAGATGTAAATGCAATAGTTGGATTTTGGTAAAGCGCTGCGTTTAGTCACGCCAAACAACTCGTAAAGGTTCGAGAAGTCGGCGGTGCTAAAGGAACGGGGTATCTCAGACACTCCGTTCCACTTCTGTTCCCCACTTTCCGCCGAATTTGAAGCATTGCGTGTTGAGTGGCGGAACTCAACGCCGCTTTTTGCCTTATACCAGAGCGAAGAAAAGAAACATTAAATATTTAAATTGAAAATATTAAATATTTCATTTCCTCGACTGGGGATCGAACCCACAACCTGTCGGTTACAGTCACACGCTTGTGCCGCTGGGCCACGATAGGCCTCATACATTTATTTACATTTTGATATTCTACTTTGAATTTACTAAAGCTAACAAGTTATTCTAAAAAAAGTACACAAATACCAATAAGTACTAATATAGATGCAAATGCATCAGCCATTTGTATGCATTCTCATACGCTCTATATGTACATACGTATTATATTGAACGCAGCTCCGCTTTGTAGGGCACTCATTTCAAGTATTAAGGTTTATTTCCTGCGTATATTAAGGATTTTGAAATGAAAATGAAAAGGATTTATGTAGTTAATCCTAATTTTTATATTTATATATTACCTTGATTTGAGAGGCAATTATTTTATATTAATTGAATTTGTGGTGTATTTAGTAAATAATGCATTTACTTTTCGACAGGAAAAATCATATATGTACTCATTAATTTGACATTTGTATGATATAGTTCTATTATTGAAATACCTTTTAATTCTTAACAACATTTTGATATTTATTTTACGCTTTATAGACGCGCTGAAGGAGCACAATTTACTTCGAAAAAAAAAAACTGTTTAATAGGTTTTATATTAGCAATTAATATAAATATAATAAATAAAAATATTGTTTAAGTCCTCAAGTAGATTTAAAAAATAGGATAATCAGAAGTCATTTCATTACTGAAATACAGAGCACAAGTAATTTTAAAATACTTTTAGTTCATATTTGCAAAATAGAAATGAAAATGTAAAAATGGTAAATGTTAACTATTTTCTATTTGCTAAACAGTCAAAATATTGAGTAATCACATCACTCTGTTCTTCTCCATAAAGAATAATAAATACATTCCTTCAAAACAAATTACATAAACATAGCCAGATTACATTTTTACTACGTTGTATGAATACCACCTGAAAAGCTCTCGCGTCGCCTTCCACAAGAGGTACACAAAGATAAGCAGAAATGAGGTTTTCGTTCTGTTTTAGTTTTATCTCAGTTTCATATTAAAATCTGGTTTGTAGCAAAATGTTGCAGGTGTTTAAAATATTGTCGAATTTTTATTATAACATGTGGAAGAGTTTGTTGGGTTGAACGTTCTAATCAATCTCTAATAAAGAATATTTCTGCATCATAGAATATTTTGTATTGAATTATTATTTAGGTTTTATATGAAATCCCCTGTATCATTTAGTTACATTAAACATTTATATTTAATCATGTGATCAGCGAAGTATAACGCAAGTAAAAATAGTTATTAATATTAAATTATTTTTAATAATAAAAAAACATAATTATATTTATTGTATACCCAATTTATATGAAATGGCCTTATTTCAAGCAATATTATTATGAAAAAAGAAATATCGATCCGAATCGTAAGCATATTGATTCTTATGAAGGTTTCTGTCATAAAACATATTCTCGATTTCTGTAGTTGAAATGTGCCTGACTGTGATAGATATACTATTTCTTATGTTTAAGTAGAGTTAACTAGTTCTATAATCTTGACGTAATGTAAAACCGAATTTTATATAATGACGTTTACTTTTAAAACCGAAAATGTTGGTTAAGCTTAAATTCTAAAGACGTAATTTTATGTATGATAAATGCACAGATTGTTATAGTAATTTTTTTTTCAGTTTCATGTTTTATCTCTCTCATGACAGGATAGGCAGAGGGAACTTGGGAACCTAATGTGAAGAAACTCCGTTTCCATTAAGTAATTCCAGTTTCCAACTTTCCTCTGAATTTATTACCTGATATATCGTAGAATTAAAGTATTTTCATTGTTTAAAACAGATTTCAGTCTTAGTTAAAACAATAAAATTACAATAAAAAAATTCTTTGGCCGAAAATATTATACTATCATAAGTTCTGACTTTGATCTCCAAATAGGGAACATTTTAATGCCAACCTAAAAACAACTTAGTGGAAAGTAGAAAAACAAAGTATTTAACGCTAACGTTCTGCCTACTTTATTAGCCTTCTTATAAAGAAATATCGCAGTAGATTAATAAAATATCGTCTTTCCAGTAATAAAACGCTTCTATATGTGATTGCGACTTTTAATATAGAACAAATTGTCAGACTAATCTCCTATAAATGTACCTACGTGCTTGATTTGAGGCGGAACCAAGTTTAATTTACAGCGGTAAATCGAGCGTGAATGCTTGTGAGTGAGCTCAGTAATTAGATTTATGTACGATATGTCGGTTATAATACATTCTGTCTTTGTTAAAGGAATAGATAAAAATGTAAAGTAGGAAATTATAATATGGGGTTGTCATGACGTAACGACCTCCGCGGCTGTGGGTTTGATCTCCATTCGAAGCAGAAATAAACCTCGATACTTGAATGAAGTGTCCTACAGCAGCCCTAACTGAACTGCTTCTAATATAATGTGTATGTGCATATACAGCGTATGAGAATTCATACATATATTCATATGGTGGATGCATTTCGATTTATATTAGTATTGGTACTTATTGATTTTTATACAATATGTATATTATTATTTTTATTATTTTATATGCTTCACCGCCAAATCTTACCAAATTTGCATGTTGGTTTGCGGTACTCTACACCACGTTATTTTTGTTACCCGAGAACTAAATGAATACTTATTATAACGCATTCCCTTGACTAAAAGCATTATTAGTGCGCCACGACGGCGTTAGATAAAGTAATGTTTTTAATAGAAACTTTCTTAAGCAGCAATTAAACTCACTACTATAATGTTTAAAGGCAGGCGATATCTCACTGCGCTATATAATGTACTTAAAAGAAAACGGTAACGTTCATATCCAACGTGCACTGCAACACCTTCAATTATTTATAACTAAAAACCAATGAAATATATTTGCGACAGTGCAATACTCTATATACTATTATTTAAAAAAAATAAAAGTATCATAACATTAACAACATCGCATAAATATTTAACGCAAAAAGGGGGGGTCATTTAGATAAATGAAAAATAAAAGGGGTCCTAAATCAATCCCATCCGCAGAAACCTACCGCAAGCCTTCACATCATTAAAGTAACATGCTGAATCCTATTATTTAGGTATGAAGCAATGAAATCACGAGCATTGCCTATCACTCCATAGTAGCTAAATTTACGTATTAATGTATCGTGGTCGAAATCAATCGAAAACCTTAGATAAATCACAAAGAACTCCATCCGCATTTTATAAGTTTTTCCAAAAGTTATAAACGTATTTAGGGAGGGACCCCCGCATCTGCTGTAGATCTGCATCTAGTAAAATCGCAAGGTGCTTTATTTAAAATAAATAGATAACAATAGATAATTGATTAAAAATATTTTTTTAAAATTTTACTCAGCGATGGCACGCGCTACTTTCTCCATTCTTCACATCGGTACTACTTTACTATTTTTATGAGGTCGAGAGAGAGAGAGAGAGAAGAGAGTAAGGTAATATATATTGCTTAACAATTTTATTTATTTCAAATTAATCATTGTTTTTTTTATAAAACTTGAATCGGTCCTTTAATTTTAAGGCCGTTGTGAAACAAAGTACAGAATTTCACTGTAAATGAGAGGTAAGTAGAGAAAGGTTCAGTAGTTAAAATTAGGCTTTAACATTAATTAATGTATGCTATACGCGTTATACGGTATTAAAATAATTCGGTCCCCCGAGTGGGAATGAAACCCACGATTGTCAACGCTGACGCTGTAACTCTTCGCGACTATGAGTTCTCTTTCTCTCTCTCGCTCACGCTCTCTCTCAAATAATCTCGTAATACGCAAAAGGAGAAAAATAATCTTCTTAAAACTAAATTCCCTCTGATACGAGATCCAGCACGAATATATAATTATATAAAAATAAATTAATTCAGCTCAACAAAACTATTTAAGCTTATAAAAATAAATAATTTAAACTCAACAATATCATTTAAGTATTAATGATGAACAATATTGCTTTTTATTAGTTATCTAAGCTTCAAAACTACTAACTAAACTTTTTTTCTACAAATGTAATCAAGAAGTATTTAAAATTTAATACACCGATAAATTTATTTTTTATTTTTTTTACTAATGTTTAAAGGCCATTATGAAGCAATCTAACTACATATTAACAAGGTGTTTGGGATGAACACACAGATGAATGACTATATTTAAATTAAACTGTTTGTACTGCCCCATTCTGTTAGACAAAACGCAGCGTTGAATTACGTTACTCCATCCATTCTGTTTCTTTTTTTCGAAAATTGACATTATTCTTAAAGTTTTTGATAAAACATATATTTTTCTAAGTTAATTATAATTTTCAAAATTATTGTTGTTTACTGCCGTATGTTATTTGGTAGGAAACGGTGTACAAAGGCAAATTAATATCTTTTTTGCCCTTAATTTCTTTGTGAACTTTGTGCGAATGTAGATGTTTCAAGATGAAAGAAAACAATGTGTAAAATAAATCGATTTCAACCCGATTGTACTTTTATCGTCTAAGAAATTACTAGCAATAAAATGTAGAGACAAAGTGGAGGTCATATATCCGCTATAAAACACGTTACTTACTTTTGATTTAGCTTTAAAAACGTCTGAAATCGGTTTAGCAGTATTATTGTGAAATATTTATTACTTTACTGTGATGGAAATAACGTTATGAATTGAATTCTCTTGTAAGAATAATGTTTTACATAGCATTGGAAATACATATGTATTTTACCTTATAATTTATTTTAGGGCTGTTGTGGCGTAGTGCTACAAGTATTTATGCTTGTAATAAAATATCTTGTGATTTCGATCCCTATTCGAGGAAATAAAATATTTAACATTTTCGTATCTTGGCTCTGGTAACAATGCAAAGTGAAATGTTGAGTTTCGATACTCAATACACAATGCATTTAATTCGGTGGGAAGGAGACAACGGAACTAAGTGTCTTAACACTAGGTTCTCAATTTCTATCTAACTACCCTGCCATGTGTACAAGTCAATCACCACGTTCCTTGTATTTTAGTGTACGTAAAAGATGTCTCGATAAGTAAGTTTATTTGAATACAAAAAGTTGACCGAAAAAATATTTAATATTCACAGAAAATAACCAATTATATATAAATTGCAAAATATAGCTGAAATAAAAAATAAAATCTCAATATTCGCTAAGAGTGCTCTACAATATGAAATTGCACTACATGTAATATGTACGTATAAGTACAGCGTATAAAAGCATACATACATATATTCATATGGCTGTTGCATTTGCATTTATATTGGTATTGGTACTTATCGATATATGTATATAATTTTAAGATTTTCCTTTTAGTTTCTGCAAATTTCACATGGAAATTAGGCAGTTCTAATGAACTTTTCCCTTGTATTTTTTTACCGTTAAGTGATATAGACATATTATAAAATGAATGTAAATAAATCAATAAATAATAAAGTACAACACTGTTAAAAACACTTTGTAGAATGCGATGTAAAACTAACCTTTTTTAAAATTTTACATCAAATAAATAGTGTGTCTAAGATTTCTATGTTCACTTTGCCTACCCTGAACATACCCCTGATACAGTGTATAGTAAATTTAGGTTATAATATGAAAACGTTGTCGATTTTTTTTTTTCCTTTTTTTTTTCAGCTTCACGCTGTATCCCGCACTAGGCAGGGTAGGCAGAGGGAACGGAAGTGAAACCTAGTGTTATGACACTCCGTTCCTCTTCCGTTCCCCACTTTCCGCCGAATTTGAGGCATTGCGTGTTGAGTGGCGGAACTCAACGCCGCGCTTTGCCTTATTACCAGAGCGAAGAAATGAAACATTAAATATTTAAATTGAAAATATTAAGTATTTCATTTCCTCGACTGGGGATCGAACCCAGAACCTGTCGGTTACAGTCACACTCTTGTGCCGCTGCGCCACGACAGGAATATATTATTAATAATTATAATAAAATTAGAAAACAATATGATGAAAGACTTATTCCGACATTGTAAATTTTTGAATCTTGTGTGTTCAAGAGGAGAAAACACAAACAATAAAATTGAAATACTTATTACATTTAAATTAATACTCTGAGTGTGGACTGACTCCGTCACAAATTATCATGGCCTTAGAATTTAAGTAAATAATGTTTATAAATAATTGAATTCATTGGCGAACACATTCCGTTTTATTGTTTAAACAATTTAGTAATATATGTTAATATGAAATGACACCGCAGTGCTGTAGCGTGAAGAAATAATATTAATATATCCTGATTATCTTAAACTTCAAATTCATACTTAAATCTAAATTCAATGATTGATTTCGTTATTAATTAATAATCGTATTATATTTACACCAATTTCATATAAAGCTTTACTCCATCCTTTCGGCTATATTCGAGTTCGAGTGCCCGAAGTTAGAGGATGAGATGACACGATTAACATGTTGACTACACAGCTTTTGATAAATGAACTATATAACAAAAAAGGATTTTTCAACTATAAGCACCTCCTGAGGTGAGCGCGGTCGATTGAATTGCCTTTGTATTTGTCAATGCAGAATAAAAATAATACATTAATCCCTATCGAAGATCGAACTCACTTTCATCGAGTTCTATATGCATCTTTTACAACTAACGTAATAACATCTAAAACATTACTTAAAAATACGAAAATAAAAACGAAGAATTTAATCGTGATGAATTTCACATAATTTCAAGAATGTTTTTAAATGAAACACGAGTGTGGTATTTTAATAAAAAATATTCAGCAGCAGACATCAGACGTAATAAAGTTTCCATTTACCCGCATGTTAGGTGAAGAGCAATTGTGTCGCGAGAGCTGTGCATACAGGCGCACGGCTACAGCGACGCACCGTTCAGTATACGAAGTACACTGTACATGAATGCTGGCTGTATTTCCCTCATAAAAATTCTTTACTTTTTACTTTAGTGTTTCAAATATTAAATTTTAGAAAAGTATGTAATTTTATTACGGTGGCGTCAGTATAAGTAATATTTTCTGGTACGACGTAGAGATTAAGTTTATTAAGTTCATTTGAATGTCTGCACAATGAGAGGATGTGAATGTTTTGTTGAAATATTGCAAATATCTATTATATTCTTACGATGGTATTAAGTATAATTGCTCTATTACTTAAGAATATCCAATTTTAACAGTTCTACTTGAAAATTATTAGTGTCAGTTTAATTTTTTTAAACATATTACTGGTACGTAAGGTTTCTGGTGAGAAATAAACGTGTTTGTATAGTACGGGCGTTATATCAGTACCTGGTTGTTATACACGACTTTGTGCTCATTCATTCCTATAAAATGATTTGGTAAGAGTTATAGCATTTTAACGAAGTATAATATACCAATGTATATGATAGGTATATATTTCAATATATTTATTATTAATAAAAATGTTATATTTTGTAAGGAAAAAAATATGTTTGGCTTTATACATTGTGGTTATTCATAAAAAATCTTATTGAATTGACGTAATTGTGTGGCACACGGGTTTTAGTAGCTGTAATCCTGTTTTGATTAACACTGATCCCTAAAATTTGAATATAACAGATTTGCGGGCTTTTTCTGTCGGATCTTAAATTTGAAAGATAAATTAACGAAATATTTTTATGAAGACTTGTAAAACAATCTAAGTTTTTAATCACTTTGTTTATTAATAATAAATTATATTTAAATCCCTAGAGTCATTTGAGCCACTTACGCTTACTTAGAAGATAATCAATTTTATTTTGAGTAGGCAAAAATAAATAAATAAGATTTTTCCCCTAAATCAGAAATCGTTTTAAATTTTAGATTATATTTTGCATTATTTATCTCATTCTTAAAAAGCGGTTAGATAACTGGTTAAATATAATATTGCTAAATAGTAATATACTTAGTTTATTTGATTGAATTTAAATATTCTTAGGAAAATTTCTTTGCGCAGGATCTCGTATATAGTAGGGAAGGCAGAACGGAAGCTATTTCTAAGATTTTTTTTACTTTTAAAATGGTAAATCAATCTTAGGAGAAACATATACTTATTTAAAAAAACATGTAATATTTGGACGTAGCGTACGTAACATAGGGATTTAAACCCGTGCCTCTTGGAATTGATCCAAGCGCTCTATCCACTAAGCCATACGAGTACATTCTCATCAAGCATCACATTATTTTTCCCTTTTTACGACTTACTTTTGTTGTAAACACCTCTGTAAAGAGATATGACCAAATTTCCACTATTCAAAGATATGTCCTTAGAATTATAATGTATTATATTTTACCTTCAATGTTAATCTCTCAAATCGTCAAAAATCGTCAAGAATTTTTCACTTGTCACATTTGTTCCTTAAAGCTGACCGTATTTCTGTAAATTTTTAAAATATTGCTTTAACTTCAGCTGCAACTTCTCTAGTATGCAAATTAGAATCTTTTATCGCTATTCATAAGAGTTTAGCCAAAAAGACCACAGCGTGACCTCTGACTTTTAACTACATACTATAAAGTAAACGTTGCTCACCAAGTGATTTCCATATCAAAATGATATTACGAATATTTAAAATATATCCAATGTAGTTCTTGAAAATAGACGCTAGTTTCTTATAATAAAATAAAACTAAATAACAATTTATTCTTTTTAATGTATGTAATTGAGAAAATACACATCGTGATGCAGTTGGACAGCGGATGACTGTAACCATAAGATTGTGGGTTCGTTTACTGTTCAGGGGAAGAAATATATTTAAATAATTGTTATTTCTCTTGTACGGTTCATTTTGGCGTTAAGTTCCGTTTTAACATTTATCTTGTTAAATCTTGAAATTGTGCTTTAATTTAGGAACACTATATTTTCTCTACTAAAAGAAATATACGTTTTATTACTTTACTATAGTAAATTTATTCTTTTTCTATCCTATATTTTTTCACCCCTATAGCCAATTAGATAATGATTAGACAATTAAGCTTTTAAGTCGATAGATTGATTAATTACTTCTTTCCTCCCGAATTAATATTATACTGGTGCAGTAGTGTTACTCACTCAGAAGATAAGCTCAATTTGACAAAATACTAAATTTATATTAAGTACTTTATGTCGCTCGAAAGTGCAGGTTCGAATCATGCTTAAATATAATTATCATTTTGCATCAGCAAATATTGTTCATATTAATAATTTGAAATGTATTTTATGTGTGTATTTTATTTTTATTATCTACCTTATCTTATTAAGAATATCTTTGTTTTTATAGAGAAAGACAGGGCATTTGAGCTTACGGGTCATTTAATGGTAAGTGATCACCATCGCCCACAATGTAATACCGTATAATACTACAGTAGCAACAAGTGCGTTGACGGCCTTGGAGATAGAGATATACTATGAATAAGAAAGCATTATCAACAGTGGAATGATTCAACGAAATAATAATTATATTTTATTAAAAAGTAAAAAAGAATCGTAAATTCTTTTGATTAGAAACTTGATCAAATTCACTAAGTTAATAAATTTATCATTACCCTAGTACATACTAAATGATAATTATAGTTACATATATATATATAAATTAGATTTCCCGCTAATTAATCCAACGTAAAGGAGCATGGTCAGGCCGAGTGCCAGACACAGACACCACAACGACAAAGCGTAAAGCCACAGTTAATTAACTGATAGTAATGAGTTTAAATAACATCTTTATTACTTTTTTAATTCTTACAAATTCGCACTGTATCCCTTATAAAACAGACACAACAGTAGAGGGAACCTAAAGTACTGCAATCCACAATTCTCGCCTTCCAAAATTTTAATATGTTGTAACTCAACACTGCGCTTTGTACCTAACGATATTTTGCTCTTAATATAAATAATTCTGGATATTTACTAAGAATAAAATAACAAGATAAGAAAATATTAACATATATATTTACAATACACACGGTTTTAAAGTTCGCCTTTTGTGGATAATTTAGGTTTGGTGGATAATATTAAAGGACATACATAGCTAGCAGGCTCTTTACTTATGCAATTTTGTAACAGGTTCATTCCTAGTAAATATAATATTTGCCGTCTAAAGTATATTATTATAATATTCTTATTGAAAATTGTTCAATCGTTCAATAAGAGTTATTTGCGCTTATTTTAGATATACATTTTCTTGTTTTTTTGATTACTTTCAGCTCCAGCTGAAATCAAATAAGTTGTAAACATAGAAAATATTCTTTGGTATAAAATTTTCTATAAATATAGGAAATTTTATACGAAAAGTTTAATATAAAAACAAGATTCAAGATTCTTCAATCATCTCTTAGGAATTATAAAATAGATAGTATAATAAAATTACTTAAGTTATTATTATTTATTGGGATTGCAATATTTTTTATTTTATTGACCTAAGTGATAAGTCAACAAATTATGACAAAAGTAGTTAAGAATCCAGTTAACATCAGATCAAAAAAAATAAATTATTCAAATATAATAACTCTTTCAATTTAAAATTGAACTCACATTCATCGATTTCAAAGTCAGACGGTGGCCTACTGCGCCACAACGACATTAACGACGGTTGTGGTTTAGGTTCCTACTCTGGGAATGATACAATTTCATTTTCCGATCTGAAAGTCGGACAAGGCGTAGATTTCAGTTCCACCACTCTTTTCTCGTCTCGAAAATTTAGAAGCTTAGAATAGAGCTTAGAATAGAATTGAGAGCTTAGAATAGGTTCACCCTGGTACTGATGCTGTCGTAAGAGGCGACTAAAGTACGTGTGGGAGAATCACGTTATTGCAGACAATGGCAACATGCATGGACAGACTCGACCGGATTGTTACCACCCCTGGCATTTAAAACTGGCGTTTAGTAGTGGCTTTAGTCATTGCGTTTCGCTTTGGGTAATGCCGGGCCCCGTTGCCCATCTATCTTAAAGACCGGCACCGCTCCTGTACCGCCTCTGGAGTTGCACAGAGCCGTGGGCGACGGTGATCACTTACCATCAGGTGATCTGCATGCTGATTTGCCGTGTCTTATCCATAAAAAAAAATAAGCTAAGCTAAGTTTCCTGAGCCTACACGTGTTATATGAGGAATGTATCAAACACACAATGAAGCTATTATATGTATTTTATTTTATATTTTATTTTTCAGCTTTACACGGTATTCCGCACATGGCAGAATAGACAGGGAACCCGCTGAATTTGAGGCATTGCATCTTAAGTGGTGGACCTCAACGCCATGCTTTTTCTTTCAACCAGAGAGAACATTAAATATTTAATTTGAAAATATTATATTTATCTATTTTGTGATAAGAAAATCCATAGTTCAGAAAATTTAAAATATTGCATTTTCTTAACACTTTGATCTAGCATTTATTAAGCTTAACAAGCGTAACCTCATTATGACTCTATTAATTCTTCAGTCGTTGTCACGGTCAATCTTATCTATTGATCGATCCATCTTTAAAATGTCAAGGGTAGGACATTATAAGTACCTTATACAATATGTGTTGAGTATACTCGCCCTATAGATAGCATAATGATGTAGATTTAATTATCGTATAGTAGTACGTATGATATGGTCAGAAAACATACATTCGCATCGATAATTTATTTGCTAAAAGATATGTTTAGAAGTCAAGAATGTTATTTTTAATAGTCAAGAATGTTATATGTTGAAATGTTAGAACAAAAATTTATTCTGGAAGATGCTTTAGAAATTTTTTTTTGATCAATTAAATTAACGAAAAAATGGGGGTTTGTCTGTGTGTTTGTGCTAATTTCACAAACGTCATAAGGAGTTTAAGTGGAATTTTACTAATAATATTTCGGCAAACTTCGTGTAATCCGTGTTATCGGGTATATCTAGAAATGTATTAAAATTATTTGAAATAATAAAAAAAAGTTTTCAAAATGACAATGTTTAAGGAACATAATAGTAATTTAGATTAAAATGACAAATCATTGTGTAATACCGGCCATTATAAATATATCTTGGATATAAATTCAGTATTAAAATTATTAATTCTTCTCAGCAGAACCACATTTGGAGGCGGTAGTAAGTTTATGTTATTTGACGATTCAAAAGAAAAAATCTTGCTCGTCTATTTGAATAAAGAATATTTTTAATTTGAATTTTGTTATATTCCAGTAGTCATGGCATATAGAAACTCTCAAAAATCGAAATTGTTTGTTTTAGCTTTCCGCACGTCGCAGTGTAGGCAGAGAGAACTTGGGAACCTAATGCTGCTTAATCTGCACTTTCTACCGAATTTGAGGCAATGCGTGTTAAGTGACTAAATTCAACACTTCGCGTTGCCTTGTACCAGAGCAAAGAAATGAAAATATAAAAAAAAACATTCATTCGATTGGAGATCGAACCCAAAACGCTTCTGCCTCTTCGCCACGGTAGATGATATATATGTAATTTCAATATATTTTCTGCTGTAACTGTATACTGTATTATAAGCATTTTATTAGTAGCGCTAGAAATAATTTGGAAAACGTAAAAAAATGAAAATAACCGAGACTTGAACCTGCGTCCTTGGAACCTTGATAACCATCCACGCGCTCTGATCTTTTTCTCTATAATATAATTTATATTTTTTTTCTCGTACGTAATTACTGTGACTATCTAAAATTACATTTACTTCGCTGATGAGGGTGATGAAAAATTCTATTAATGTTAATTCTTTTAAATAAAGCCAAAACCGCTGAGGGCGCTTCGTAAAGAGTTTGTGAAACAAATTAGAGTGTCGGAATTTTTATTATGTTATATCATTTTTTGTTTTTAAAGGAGGATGAGGCCTGTCGCGGCCCAGGGGCATAAACGTGACTGCAAAATGCGATAGGTAGTGGGTTCAATCCCCACTCGAGAAAATAGAATATTATATATTTTTTAAATTAAATATTTAATGTTTTGATTTCTTTGCTCTGGTAATAAAACATAGCACGGCCATAAGCCATTCAACACGCAATGTCACAAATTCCTCTCTGCTTATGTGACACTAAAAAATAATATTATATATACAGTTTAGTACTATTTTTGTGTAGGGTATATTATAATACGTCTTAATAAACTTAACTGAGGCCACTGTGACATAGGGGCACAAGCGTGTGTAAACGCGATGTTTATGGGTTCGATTCTCGCAAGGAGGATTAAATAGTGAATATTTTTACTTCTTGGCTAAACTTGTAACTCTAAACGTATTCAGCAAAACTTGGAGGACAGAAGTTCCTAATGAGAATGGAGAGCTTTTACGGAAAGTTCACAAGTTTGCTTTGTATATACCCTGCTTTACGGGAGACAGTGTGAAGCTGAAAATAAACAAGGCAATAATTTTTCCTCGCGTATTTGGGTAAGCGGAGAGAAAATTTTGTGAAAACACTCGTTGGTCCGACTAAATTTCGAGTAATTATATGTAGAGTCACTCAACACTGTACCAAACCAGAGAGGGAAAACAAGAATAAATCAATTTCACAGTACAATAACACGTTGCCCCGCTGCACCACGTCAGCTTCAATACAATGTACTCGTACATATTTTAACATTATAATTTATCATAGAAGATTGAGTATTCAATAAAAATTTATCTTACTCCCTTCATTATCTTAAGTGAACGTATGGCTTACTTGGTTTGAGCGCTTGGACGGTTTCAAAGAAGCGCGGGTTCAAACCCCACTACGTGATTTTTTTTATACGTTTTAAAATTTGTTTGTTCCTATATGTTGATTAACAGTTTAAACATAGTAAAAATATTTAATGTATTTATATTCAAATTAAATTCCATAAAAGCTAAAGCTAAAGCCATTTCAGCCATCCATTGCGTACAGTCTCAACCAGAGTAAATAAAATGCCACTGCAAATAATACGTAAGAATTTTCAACTCATCTGTAAGCAATATATTAAGGAGTTTGAATAAGCGATCTTTGCATTCTCGACTGCACAAAATGCAAGAGAAAATGTAATATCGAGAGTTACTTAAATTTCCTTTCATTGTAAACATTTAACTTTTGTATTCATCTTTTAGAAGAAAACGCTAGATTATTTATTTTTTACAATAATACCGTGATAATATATGAGTAATTTTAGCCATTATGGTATAATATTACAAGATTCTTTTCTATTTATCTCAGAATCTAGTTTCATAAAAATAAAATAATCTCTCAAGGCAAATAAGGCTAATATGATTCAAGTTAGGATTGAACCCACAACCCGTCACGTTTAACCTTTACGTTTTCTGAGGTAAGGTAGCAGGCAATAAGCCAGACTATGCTAACATTCCATTCTGTATCCCACTTTTCACCGAATATTAGGCATTGTGTACTCAGTGGCGGAATTCAACACCACGCTTTTGCTTGTTACCAGAGCAAAGAAATGAACATATATTTTATTTCACGAACAATCGAACCCACAACCTATGACGTCTACAGTCACACGCTTATGCCCCTATGCAACGACAGACCTATCTCATTATTATACACTCTTCCTGCTCCGGTAACGTTATAAATATAGAAATAATCGTATACAAACATGAAAATAAAAATGCTGCAAAATTGTTACGTATATAGGTATAATAAAACTGTGATTTAAAATTCTTATAGGGTTCTTGAGGGAATTTCAAGTAATACGACTCGATTCAGTAACCGCCACTAAGATTGCGCATACTGTGCAACGAACATTTCATAATTTCATATCGGAAAATGAAAAGGCTCCCAGGAGGTGGAAAAAATACTGCAGCGTTGTATTATTACTTTGATTTTAAGAAATTGAAGTCAATAAGTCATTTTATTTATAATAGTCAAAACATGTTTTGGGAAAAATTAACAGTGCTTAAGTAACTATAATTGTGGGTTCGATCTTATTTGAGGAAACTGCGGCGTGAGTTCCGCCACTCAACATGCACTACCTGAAAAGCGAAAAGTTGGAAAAGAAACAAAGTGTTAAAACACTATGTTTCGTTTCCACTAGGCTCCCAAGTTCCTTCTGCCTAGTGTGTGATAGAATGTGAAGCTAAAAAAATTAAATTATGCTAACAAAAGACAATCTTGCCCGTTTTACCATATTCGATGAATTATTGTCAATCCAAGCAACGGAGACATAAATTTGTACACGAAAGCATGTTATTTTTTTTAATACTATAAATCATCCTGAGAGTTTATTAACTGGAAAAGTTGTTAAGTTATTTTAACAGTAGCTGTATAATTGTAACAACATCTCTACCACTTTGAAGGTCCTATTAAAATAATCGAAACAGATATAAACCCTTGTCTATTTAATTACAAAATATTATATGAATCCTTTGGAGTAAAGCTTGTTACAACGAGAATGATGGTACCATGCGCTCTACACATTTGAGATATGAAATTAAATTAAAAGTTTATACTGACACAATAACGCTGTAGTACAGCGCCGGATTATAAGCGCGGTGGTAGTGGATTCGATCCCCACTGGTGGGAATCTTTTTATATATATATATATATATATATATATATATATATATATATATATATATATATAATATATATATATATATATATATATATATAAATATATATGTATATGTATATAAATATATATGTATATATATATATATATATATATATATATATATATATATATATATATATATATATATTATATATATATATATATATACAGGCCGATTGACTTGAAATTTGGTAGGAATATTCATCACGTGGCGTTGAGGTCAGCTAAGAAAAAACGGATTTTACGAAACTCTGACCGCGAGGGGGTTTGCAGTGGAGTTAATTAAAAAAAAGAAATTTTCAAACTATAGCTCTTATATGTATAAAATTCTGCCAGAGTGTTTTTCTTTGCATGTTAGGATTGACCGAGAATGGATTTTATGAAATTTCAGTCAAAAAGAGGAGTGAATTTCAGTCACAAAAGATACAAATTTTTCAATTTTTAAACGCCCCCGGCGTTCAAAAATTGTAAAATTTATATCTTTTGATCCATAGCTTCTGCAACTGTTAACCAAAGGTTCCAGCATATTATGTATGGAAAACAAGCGATTTGAAAGAGGAAAGGAAAAGATATTTATGTTATTTAGGAGTCAAGAAGGGTCAAGTTTTAGGTAGAGTGTATACAGATCATCCTGAAAATTGTGAATGCTATTATATACGTCTTCTCTTACATGTGATTCGCGGTCAAACATCATTTTCTACTTAAAAAACTATTGATGGAATAATTCATTCAACATTCCAAGAAGCATGTAGAGCATTTGGTCTTTTCAACGATGATGCTAATTGGGATCGCACTGTGGAAGAAACTTGCAACGCTTATACTGCTTAAAAATCCGTGAGCTCTTTAGCATCATGTTAGTTTTTGTCAAGTTGGAGATCCATCAAAGTTATGGGAGAAATACCGGGACATTTTTTCGGAAGATGTTAGAAGAGACGTACAGAATGAAAAGATGAGAATATCGAGCCGGTACTTGACGTTATTTACAACAAATGCCTCATTCTTCTAGAAGATATTCTCTCCATACTCCATCACGATATGAAGAATGCATTGTCACTAATCGTCAATATCGTAGTGAATTGGCTTATGATACCAACTATTTAACCAGAATTGTAGCAGAAAATATTCCTTAATTAAATCTAGAACAAAAATAAATGTACAATGTAATTGTATATTCTATAATTTCTGATTCTGGGCATTATTTTTTTACTTTTTAGACGCTGCAGACGGCACTGGAGAAACGTTTTTAATTAATCGTGAAAATTAGGAGTGATAAAAACATCGCTATCACCGTCGCTTCTTCTGGAATTGCTGCAACTTTGATTGAAGGAGGCAAACAGCTTACTCTTCTTTTAAATTACCTTTCAATTTAAGTCATTCTAAGTCTGCACTTTATAACATCGCTAAACAAATTGATATGGCTCATGTACTAAGAAACGCAAAAAATATTATTTGGGATGAGTGCACAATGGCTCACAAAAAAGGTATTGAAGCTTTCAATACAACGCTACAGGATATTAGAAGGTGCAACCAACAAACTGTTCTCTTGAGTGGTGACTTCAGACAAACTTAACCTGTTGAACCACGAGGAACACGCGCAGATAAAATTAAAGCCTACATTAAATCATCCACTTTATGGCCATTAGTTAAAGTTCTATCTTTGACTACTAACATGCGCGTTTAACTTCTACAAAATTCAAAGGAGTTTTCAAAAATACTGATTGACATAGGCAATGGCAAGATCCCAGAAAGAAATGGAAAAATTTATGTTTCCTGTGTTCATTGTGATTTTGTCCTAGATTTTAATAACTTGACTAACAAAATTTACCGGAATATCGACAAGGCTCTTGAAAATTGCAGTTCCTGGTTAAAGGAAAGAGTTATTCTTACTCCAACTAATGAACAAGTCAATTCTATCAATAACTTTTTGCTGGAGAAATTGCCAACTGAGCAAGTAAGATATAAATCGGTGGACACAGGAATGGAGGACGAAGAAGCTATCCACTATCCTGTGAAGTTTGTACACACCCTTAATCCACCAGGAATACCTCGTCATGTTCTTCACCTCAAGATTGGCCCCCAATTTTAATTGGAGGAACTAGGTTTCAGTTCAAGATCTTACACAAAAAAGTTATTAAGGCCACGATATTTACTGGAAAATACGAAGGAGAAACTGTTCATCTCAAGGATTCCTTTGATTCCATCAGATTACCACTTCGAATTCAAACGTCTACAATTTCCTATTAGTCTGTTATGCCATGACAATTAATAAGGCACAAGGGTAGAGTTTGAAGATGTAGAGGTCAAATTTAGTAAAATAGGCTTCGGCAATTTTTATATGCCAAAATGAATATTCTGGCAAAGTCTTCATTCCTATTGAATGTATAGTTTCGAATTGTGATTTTTTCAATTACACCTCCGCAACTTCTCTTGCGGAAAGAATAACAAAAACTGCACATAAAAAAGTATAAATTTATGAAGCTACAAAAAAAAGTGTTTCCCTTGCCTGCAGAAATGTTTTTTACGCCACGCGAAGCGGGCGGGGGCCAGCTAGTTACTATATATAATTATATAAAAATCTTATATATAATATCTATAAAGTCTATGATTTTCATGATTATTAAACAAATAAAATGTTTTCAACCTGATTAATCGCGTATATATACATCGCGTCGGGTCATGGGTCGAGCTGCTGGTTTGATACCAGAGAACTGGTTTCAAAAAATGTAAATACTTAGTTTTTTTAAGCATATTCAAAGTGATATCGACTCTTATGAAAGGAAAATACTTTTTTAGAAAACGTATAATATTTTGAAAGCAGCGATATGTGAACCCGCGTTTCTTTGAAAACCATCCAAGCGCCCTGACCAACTAAGCTATTCATTCTTATCTCAACTTGTTTTTGTTGAGATGCTAAACGTCTGCAGGAAGATTCATATAAACGTTGAGTTGTTTTCATTATTTCACTCTATTAAGAAAGCAAAAACGCGGCTTTCAGTTCCGCCACTCAATAAATTCAAATTGCGGAAAGTGAAGAACAGAATGGAGTTTTTAAACACAACATTCCCCAGGTCTCTCTGTCTGCCCTGTCATGTGCAGGGTAGAACGTGAACCTAAAAAGAAGGAAAAAAAAGAGAAATGTAATCGTAAAGTTGTGGATGAACAGAGTAAAAGTGTATTGAACTATAAAAAGCTCTCATGTCAATTGTAATTAGCGTTGAATTATATATAGGTTTTCGCCGAATTTGAGGCATTGCGTGTTGAGTGGCGGAACTCAACGCCGCGCTTTGCCTTAGTACCAGAGCGAAGAAATGAAACATTAAATATTTAAATTGAAAATATTAAATATTTCATTTCCTCGACTGGGGATCGAACCCAGAACCTGTCGGTTACAGTCACACTCTTGTGCCGCTGCGCCACGACAGGCCTCTATATATAGCTGCTTTACAAATTAGTACCATAGTACAATTTTTAACATCAATTAGGTTAACAACATGTAATTTAATATGTTTAAAAAATGTTAAAATTTAAGATATAAAAACATTTTACACGAAATTATAATTTTATGTAAAATATTTTCTATTTTTATTTTGGCATTATAATTATTTAAAAGCAATATAAAAGTAGAAATGAACGGGTAAACATCATGTTTTTCATTTAAAGTCCGATTTCGTAGCTTGACGAAACATTTTTTTTTTTTCATTTTTTATACTTCACTCTTTAACCCGCATTTTGCAGGATAACCATGGATGGAGCTGAGACAGACAGATGGAGCTTAATGCCAAAACATATTCGAGGGAATCGAGCCTGTAACCATTGTTTTTACAGTCAGACGCTGCTCTGCGCGACTTATCTAATTAATCAAAAACATTTCCTTAAAAAATGTAATTTATATACTAAAAGACAAATTTGTCGTATGTGTTTCATTATCTATTTGAGACACTTAATGAAATTCAGCGTTAAGCACGGGTCGGTGAACACAACAAATTATAACTGAATTTATTTTACTTTAGCTCTAGCATTTTGTTAGTATAATTAAAATAATACATTTTATAATATTGTCGTTTGTGCCCACAAACATCGTGACAACGGCGACTGTAAATGCGACAAGTTGTGGGTTCGATTTCCACTCGATGAAATAAAATATTTACTATTGTTACTTTAATAACTTTGGTAACTTTGACAAAGGCAAAGCGCGGCGTTGAGTTCCACTCAAAAGGCACTGTTTTCAACTGAGCGGAGGAGCTAAGTAGGGAACGGAATGTCGTCACATTAGGTCTCCAAGTTGGTACCTCTCATGTACGGAAAACAGCGTCAAGTTAAAAACAATATTTTTTAAAATGTGTTTTATTTAAAACAGTGCATACCGCGTATATGAAATTAATAATATTTAGATACACAATATTTCGTTAATTCATTCAATATGATAACATGAGAGAGTGGCGGAGTCCTAGTACAAATCTTAAACTTTGTTGTAATAGCTATCCTTCTGATTATTTTTTTTAGCTTTCTTCTAAGCCACACTTAGTAGGGTGCACAGAAGCCTAGCCTAGCCTACCTAGTGTTAAGACACACCGTTTTGGTCTTTTCCCCTAGTTTTCGATCCAGAGAGATTGTCTCTTCAGTAATGATACTCAATATTTTGCACTACAATACTGTACTGCTAGAGCGATGCTAGAAATCAATTTCACTATTTTCGCATTTTCAGTCACACATACACCCCGCTAAAACAAATCATTTAGGTATAGTTTCAGTCGTATAGAATATAAACTCCAAATGACTTAAAAACAGAGAAATGGTATATAAAAAAAGACTGTAAAGCCGAAATATAATCATGTTTTGGCTTTACAAGTCTTTTGAAAATAGAACAAGACTCAAGAAACTATGTCATTAATGTATATTAATGATCCATGGACCATTTTCTTCCTTTTCTGTCTATTTTTGTTTCCAGTCCCCGATTATAAACATTTTACACAAATAATACTTCTAGAGATAATGTAGAACCTGAGGATTGTAGAAATAATCATTATCTAATTAGCTATAAAAATAAACATTTAATATTATATTGTTCTTCTTCTTACTTTATATATAAATGTATGTTATACAAAATAATTACTTTAGGCGTCAAATGGTATATAATAGAAATCTATCATATTCCATCATTTTTGTAATAATATCTATTATAGTAAAATGTGATACGAATTATTTCTTGTTTCACAAAGGTATTGTCAGTGGTAAAGGTCACATTGAGGTAACCGATAGGCTAATGGCTGACTCCGAAAACGTACAATGTAAGAGTTTAGGCTTTTTTCACAGACGCACACACTAGTATAATAAGGATTCTTATTTATATTTTAATTATTTTATTTTTATTCTACTAAAAAGAACAGAATGATCTGATGGTAACTGGTTACTTTCACTTATAGAATAAACTATTAGCAGAGTTGAGAATTCATTAGGAGGTTGTGGTCTGTGGTAGATTGTAAACAACCTACATCCCCAGACAGGTGACACCCCCACTCTAAATTTAGACTAGGATAGAAGTATTATTTGCAGGCAATAAATAATACTAGACTTATATTAAATATGAAATATCTTTTACAATTAACATTGCGTATTAAGTACTAACTAAATTATTTAAAATTTTTTGGGATTTTAATGTCTTCTTCTTAACCTTCCAACGTCATTGTACTATCTAATTTTCAAACAATTTATAGTACTTACTTTATATACAGTAAGATAGTTACAGTTCAAAACGAGAAGCTGAAAAAAAAAGTTAAAAAATCTTTGACCATCTCATAAACATGTACAAATAAATATAGATATTTCATTCTTAAATTTATATTATTTTATAACAAATGGAACAAAATACACAGTGTGAAACTGCCCTAAACACAAAACGCCCTTAATGTAAGGTTTGTGAACAAAGTGTATTCATTCGTGTGAGTTTCAGACACATTGGTTTTTGGTCTAATACTATTCAATTATATAAATTCTATAAATACCTTCTAACCATTATTCCAATTTAAATAATTACCATTCTTATGTAGTTGTCCACGGCTGTGATTTCAATTCTAAAACGATGGATTGAAGTATTCCCATTTATTTCTATATTAGGTCTGTCGTGGTATTACGCGTGTAAACACGATAGGTTATGGGCTCGACCCCCACTCGAGGATAAATATGTAATAATTCCATTTTTAGCTATGAAAAAAAGAATAAAGCGTGATATTGAGTTCTGCAATACAAAACAACACATAATGCCTCAAACTCAGAGAAAAATAGAGAATTGAAGAGCCTTAAAGGAAATGGAGGAGAACTTTACACTGCGTTCCCAAGATCTCTTCTGTTCTTTTACTCTGCTAGGTGTGGGATACAAAGTGAGGTGAAGCTGAAAAACAAAATAAAAAGACAAAACCGGTGGCGCGTTTCGCCACTGAATTCATAATATTTTGAAAATTGGTCAACGCAGTGTTTTAACACTAGATTAGGATAGCGGAGGACTAGTTTTAATAATTTGTAGTCTCTTAACTATAAAAGATTTCTTATTTGTTACTAAGGAAATCTAGCCGTGTCATTCAAATTACCGATTATTTAACTATCGATTGCAAATAAAATTTTTGTCATGTCTGTAACGACTTATGTAGAAATGGCTCTGAAAAAACAAACTGACGAGTGTTACAATTTATCTAACCGAGTGGAGGCAATTTATAAGATTAAAAACTGAAAGTCAGTTTTACATTTTATAAAATTTTATTTTACATAAAAACTTAAAACAGGTTCAAACTATTAAGTTTAAATTTAGGGTCCTAACCACTAGACGATCACGGCTGTCGGAGTTGTTGACGAAATTATCAAAATAACGAGTCTTATACTCTACATTTAGCGTAACTTTCACTTTGTTACGTAAAAGTTTGCTCTAGATTTATTTCTTACAATTATTTACTGTTATTATATTTCTTAATAAATCAGAGGCCCCCGTGGTGGAGCGTCAAACTGCCCGACTGTGAACGTAACAGTTGTGAGTTCGACTACTATTGCAGAGAGTAAGTAATCCTAATTATAATCCTTATTCTGGCGCAATGATAGACTACAGTGTTCAGCTCAACTTAAATCAATAGTTAGACATAATCTAAAAATTGACCGAAAGATGGGGAAAGGGACGCATCAAAACAGGTTCCCACACTAAAAAAAAACTAATATATAATATATAAAATACAAACTAATATATAACATATAAATAAATACAATAACTACAAAATATAATTTAGCATTCGTACTTTTTTTTGAGCGTCACGCTGTATCCCGTGTATACCAGGGTAGGCGCAAGGGCAAAACTCGTCGTTCCAAATGTTCTGGCATTTTTTAATAAATTTTGTGTTGGGTGGCGGAATTGAATCATGCTTTGTCTTATTGCCATACATAAAACAAATAAAAGTAATTTATTTCCTTAAGCGTAAATAAACACTGACAAACGTTACAGTCACAGTCAAACACTGCGCTACTGCACCACATGAACACATACTATATGCATACGATTATCACAGCTACGATTATCACATATGTCAATTTTATAGACCCCATTCTTAGACGTTAACATCATTACATACATACAACTGAGATATTGTTCCGCTAAATGTAAACGTGAGGATCGTGGATACAAATCCAATTTCTTGTTTTGTTAAAATAAAGATATCAAGGCCATCGAAATTTAAAGACATTATGTGTTGAGTGGCGGAACTTAACGCCACGATTTGTTCTAATAAACTAAAAAAAAACACGCAAATTCAAAATTAATTTTAAAGTTTCCCTGTAAACACGTTAAGCTTATTCTGCCTTTGTTATGTAAAATATCCAATAGGAAGTTTAGATCGTGAATGTAACTTTTATTCATTTCGCTATAGTCTCGACTCTTTTCAACTTTAAAGCTTAATAATGAAAATGTACATTAAAGTAGTGCATAAAAAGGAGGATGCTAGAGCGGAGAATATTTTATTAATCGTCTCAGTTATGTCTCAGTTATGCTATGTAAAACCGGAAAAATATTTTACTTCTGGTTGCAATATTATTTTGAAACGTTGTTCTTTTTATATATTTTTCAAATGAAATAGAAAGATGGAGGAACTGATTTATCTTATATGTAAATACATATACAGGTAAATAAAAAAAACTACTATTTTAATCTAGGGCTGTCGTTGCGCAGGGCACGTGCATGCAACTGTAAACACGACGGCTAGGTGTTCGATTTCCACTTAAGGTCATAAATATTTTATATTTGTATCTTTTCGCGTTAGTGACAAGATGTCGGTGGAACTTGGGAAATGAATGTGTCACAATACATTCTCAGGTTTCCTTTTCCTATCTTACAAAATCTAACTAACACTGCTACAAAGAACTTTGAAAAATTTAAAAGTTGACAAGGCAAACGAGTATACGGGTCACCTGATGGTGAGTGACCAACACCACCTACGGCCTCATGTAACACCAGGGAAGTTACAGATGTGTTGCCGGCCATAAGGTGGAAAAAGACGCGCTTTTAGAAACCGCACAGTAATGGAGTGTCGTGAATCCAGATGATGAGGATGGCACTTTAGTTTCTGACCGTTTGTACGGTTTGAAAATGTGGCGGAAGGCACCAAGTCAAAAAGTTTTTCATACAACTCCCCATGATAAATGCAGAAGAGAACGCACAGCGCGGATACGTCTCTACGCGAAGCCAAAGTATCGATTCTATCAATACTTTATATGGTTACGGTTCGTATGGCTCTACGTTGTATGTGATCAAATGGTTCAAGCTGATACTGGGGTGCAACAGCCCATAGGTGAGAACAGTATAAGGCCGGATGTGGGCCCTATAAAGAGCCAAATGGTGATTTGGCGTACAGTATTGTCTCGCTCTGCAGATGACCCCAGTTTCTTCGAGGTCAACTTAGCCTTGCTTTCTAAATGATCGCAATACTGGCCGCCGTTCAAAAAGCTGAGGCCCAACATACTGATGTCGAGAAATGATACGAAAAATGTGATTTTTCTTTTAGTGGAGAACGCGCAGACTTGTATCTTCTAGAGGTTGAGTTTAACCAAGTTCTTTTAACCTTATACGGACACACTCTCCAGTGACACTTCTCAAAGAAGGCACTGGTGGACGTTTTCCCGAAAAAGACTTGCACGGCCGGAGTATTTTTTTATTTATTTATTTTTTTATTTATAACATTAAGAAAATATATACAGAAACATTTGTACGATAATAACCGCATTAGTTTAAAACTGTGTTGCAGCTATTAACGCCCACCTCACAACGTTGATACTAATATTAATACAATACTAATTGTTATATATATAATAACAAAACAGAATTAAGTTCAAAAAAAAATTAAAGCAAAAATAATGAACTAAAATATGTGCATGCATGCTTGTGTGTCAGTATGTGATTTTGTGTGTGTTTGTGTGTGAGAGTGTGTGTGAGTGTGTGTGTGTGTGTGTGTGTGTGTGTGTGTGTATTTGTGTGACTATAAAAGTGTAACTAAAAGGTTTTCTGTTCCTTCGTAGTTTAATGTTAACAGCCATACAGTTTCTTAAAATTAAACTGTATATACTAAGTCTCTCTTTAACTTTATTGTACAAAACAGGACTGAGATAAAAGTTTTGTCTATTCGAAGAAACTAAACGCCGCTGATTAATCGGGCATATTTTGTCGGACCTGCGTTTTAGTGTGACATTTTGTTCAAAGGCAACACTTTTATGTTTCCGCAGAACAGTGCACAAAATAAACAACTGTCGAACAGGCAGTACATTACACGCTTGGTATAATAAAGCTGTTCGAAAGCGGCTTCGTTTGTATGTCTTTATTTTTAGAATACATCTTTGGGCTCTTTCCAATTGTAACATTTTAAATTTTGATGATCCACCCCAGGCAGGAATAAAATAATTTAGAATAGACTGGACTAGAGAAAAGTACACAACTTTCAAGATTTGGTCATCAGCACAAGCTCTGAGTCGTTTGAAAACGTATACCAATTTTCTTATACACACCATGGCACTTATGTGCTCAGACCAAGAGAGATTTTCATCAAGAGTCACTCCTAAGTATTTTATAGTACTAGATCGAAAAACCGGAAGGCAGCCACAAGTCTCATTTTGATTCATGAGGCATTTGTGTGCAATGATAAAAAAAGAGTCATGAGGAAGTGTGGACTTGTGACCGAAAGCAATAAATTTGGTTTTATCAATATTCAGCGTTAAACTGTGACAAGATAGCCAATTATTTATTATAGCGATTGCTTTTTCACTATAACTACGAGTAACAGACCATGTGCTACCATGGACAATAAGAGCCGTGTCGTCAGCGTAAGTAATAATTTTGCAGTTTGGAATTTGCAGCTTGCATAGATCATTGATATAGATCAAAAAGAGAATAGGCCCAAGTACACTACCTTGGGGTAGTCCATAAGTAACATTTTGCTCACTATTTATAATGTTATTTATGATAACACATTGAGTTCTACCGCTAAGGTAGCTTTTGAAGAGATCATAAGCTATACCTCGAATTCCAATTTTTTCCATTTTTAAAAGTAAGAGGGGGATAGAAACCGTATCAAAGGCTTTTGATAAGTCCAGGAAAATACCAGCGGTTTTATTTTTTTTGTCGATATGTTGTACTGTGGTATCGACTAAATTCATTAAAGCATCCTCTGTAGATCTATTGGCTCGAAATCCGTACTGGTTATCTTTAAGCAGTTTATATTTTTCCAGATAAGAAATAAGTCGGCTGTTGATGACTTTTTCAAATATCTTTGATAAGGAACTTAAGATGGATATGGGCCTGTAGTTGTTAACAGAATTATAAGAGCCGTTTTTGTAAATTGGACGGTAATTGCCCTTTTAAAAACCTTAGGGAATACGCCTTTCAATAAACACATATTAAATAGACTAGTTAGTGGAGGAGTCAGTATATCCACAGCTGATTTCAGAATTTCAGAATTGAGATATGCTATCCCAACCTGCAGCGCAGTTGTCTTTAAGTTGATATATGATTGACTTAATTTCAGACTCATCAGTACTGTCGATAACTATTGAAGTTGGCATAAAAATAGATTCTGACACACTGATGTATTTCTTATATATTGGACTTGGTTGAATTATTTTAGATGCAATCTTCTTTCCTACATTGGCAAAAAAATTATTAACGCTGTCGACTGCATCACTTGGATTGCTTGCTGTATTAAGAAGGTGGCTTGACATGTCAGACGTTTTTGCAGGTATATTCCCAAATTGCTTAATAAGATCCCATGTCTTTTTTGTGTCGTTTCTAGCGTTTAAAAATTTATCTTTTTCATAACTTATCTTGATTTTCTTTAGTAAGTTGTTACAAAAAATCTTGTAACGATTATAGGTGGATATTAAGATTATATTATCTGGGTGTTTTTTAGTTTGTCTGAAAAGTTTATCACGGTTTCGTATGCAACGTAGCAGTCCTGGAGTTATCCAGGGCTTTAAAATTCTTCTTTTGCTAGACACCCGTGCTTTATGAGTGTGTTGTTTTATAATGGAACATATGATGGATACTAATTTATTTGCTGAAGTTTCAGGATTAGCTGAGGTCAGTATATCAGAGAAGTCCACCTTTCCAAGATCAGAAATAATGGCAGGTTTATTAACATATTCATACGTTCTAGTTGAAATTGTATGCTTTACATGTAGGTTACAGCAAATACATATTGGAGAATGGTCAGTAAAAAGTGTGTCTAAAACATATGTATTTGCGTAGTATGGAGCGTACACAGCGCTATCATCTGCATAGCAATATATGTAAGTTAAAGTCCTCCAAAATATCATTACTATGCAGAAGAATAAGCGTAGGGAACAACACGCAGCCTTAGGGGACGCCGGCCTTGGAAACAAACGGCCATATTGACGTCGCTTATTTATCGGTGATCCTCCTGATATGCCATGAGCTGACTATTGCTATATTTTTATGCTATCCATTACTTTTGAGAGCATGGAGCTGATAGCAATAAGCCTGTAGTTGGATCGAGACCGTCGCCTTTTTTCGGATTCAGGTGTGTGACCGACCCGAAGACCGCGCTTTCAAGCATCTACGTCTACGCCGACTGAGAAAGCACGGAGAAATAGACGCGTGACCACCGGAGACAGCTCAGGAGCACATGAACAAAGCATAAGAGGAGAAATGCTATCTGGCCCACTCGACTTGTGGATGTCCAAGGAAGATACAGCTCGCCTGGCATTGAGCTCTGACACCGCGGGATGGTCGGCGGCGTTGTTCCTTGATCATGCATAGTCGAATTCGAAGAAAAATAAGAGCCCAGCATATCGACGTTCTCGTTTTTAAGTTATTTTTTGTAAGTAGCGGATCACTGGAGGGAGGAAAACTAACAATTTCCGGATGGATAGCTTTTCAAGCTTCTCACCAATTTAGCGATATGCTCTGGCGATATGCCCTGGCCATTAGCTACCTCAAGTATCTCGAGGCACAATTGTACTTTCTTTTATTTTCTTTTTCTTTCGTTCTCCACTTTTCGCCGAATTTGACATATTGCATGCCGAGTGGCGGAACCAAACACCGCGCCGTGGCTTCTTCTCAGAGCGAATAAATGAAAACAGTAAATATTAAATTTAAAAACATTAAATATTTTATTTCCTTAGGTGAGTATCGAACCTACAGCCTGTCGTGTTTACAGTCGTTCTCTCGTGCCTCTGCAATACGACACGCCTTATCCATAGATAAGGCACGTAACATAACAAATATTTATTACCTACATTCAAGTATGTATTTATGTTATTATTCTAGCTGTATTACATACTAAAATCATTTTCATAAATATTGAAATGCAATAAAAATCTTAAGTTCACCTCAAACTTTTTTCCCTTCAAAGTTGTCGACTATTGTGCATTATGAATATTTCAAGATACGCCTCACAAAGAAATAATAAGATCCTAAGCTTTTTAAAAAACAACTTTTATTCAAGAAGTTTTATATCGCATTTTAAAGATAGCTTTTAATATCTTTTATGAAAACTCATTCTAGTGAACAGCATTGAACAAGTGTTTGCTATAAAGTAGAAAGCTGATGGAGTAGTTCTGGAAATACTGCTTTTCTCAAAGAAATTATGAATATAATTTGTTCACAATATTGAACATTCTAGAGATTCTTTATTTCTATTACACCTTTTGCTGCCTAGCTAGCGACTTTCAATTGAGCTTTTGTTGTTGTGAAAATATAAAAAAATATATCAATAAAAATACATTTTTTATATAAAATCACTGCGCGATTTAATAGACTAGGTGGAAATAAGAAATATGTCTAAGCGTTTTTAATGTAAGAGCTAAATACAGATCGCCCCCACACGTTGGCGGCTAAAGTGAAAAAGGATAAGTATAATTTGTTGAAATAAAATTAAATATACTACACACGTTTCATTTTAGTTAGTATATAAATTGAAATTTTACTTATTTTGAGACATTAAATATCAAGTATCAGTAGCAATGTCACATACTGTATATCCAATGTAATCGGAGATATTAAAATTATTATTTGGTACAAAATATAAAGCCAACAATTATTGTGAGGCTTGAAGTTCGAACTCAAAATCATCACGTGGTCTAGGTCGAGTATTTCCCAACTATACCACGATAGTGTAGCCACTATAGGAGGTTTTCATTACCTCGAGTATTGAATTTAAGAAATTGCTCAAAATAAGGAATTAACACAATGGAAAAAAATAGGAATATAATATTTATTATCACTTAGAAATATTATTATAACGTTGTGTACGTTATAATAAAATTCCTAAGTGATAATAAATATATATTTATTCTAAAATATTATTTTAGTACTTATATCCATTTCCATAACACGAATAAAACATACCTTGTGAATAGGTATCGAAAAAATCAATTTATTCAGTTCGTAATCCAAACCAAATTAAGTATTGAAGACGTGTCTGAACAAGTCATCGCAAGTAGATTAGGGGGAGCAATTGACGATATTATCCTCTTTTGAGGCGCGCTATTACGCAAATGTGTGGCCTGTTATTGATTGCTTAGCGTTTGTTAGCTACCTTACCTGATTTTGAGTTTTTAATTCATTCATTAATATTAGCGTGGTGAAGGTATCTGCCTATAATTAAGATAGTTGTCGGTTCGATTCTCGTTAAGGCAGTGTGAAATATTCTTACTTCTCTTCTGTAGACTTGGTTTGATTACATGGCCCGTTGTGTTCCATGAAATAATAAGTAAAAAAAATAAATACGTGTTATATGTGTAATTGCAAAATCTAGTATCTTAATAATAAGTTCCCATTTATATTCATAAATATTTTAATAAATTATATTTTTGGAATGTTATATTATGTAAAATTATAGTTTAAATAATGATAAATAAACGTACTCTGTATGATTTAGTCATATAAAACTCGTACATTAATCCTACTTTATAAAATGCAATCTTGGTATTTCAGACTTTAATAATTTTCCAGAGTGGTAGTAGAATGTCCACTTACCGCCCCATTGAGACCCGCACTCCATGTCTGTTTGAATGCTTACTTTGTAACTGAGCTCCTTGACGTTATGCTGAAATTAAAAGAGTATAATATAATAAAATTGACTATACAATGTACTACAGAATACAATTCTTTATATTTTAAAGCAGTATGAATCTCATCAATTTACTGCTCTTTACTCTCTTTCTATATGTGACTGTTGAAGAAATTGTGGGAAGACGAAGACTCATTGTAAGCATTTAATAAATTTTCAAAACATGATTGCACTGGTAGAACACATGTAACTTGTTCCCTTACATGTAACATGTCCCATTATCGAAGTAAAATTTAAGCAATTCAATCCCCTAAATAGGAATCGAACCCAAACAGTCGCGTCTACAGTCACATAATGTGCAACTACTCTATGGTATCCTGGACAGAACTTCACAGAGACGTTTGAACTAAAAAAAATACGAATTTTAAACCTAAGCTTACAATTAGTTCAGAAATAACTAAATCCATTTCAACAAAACGCCAGAATCAAATATTCAGTTAAATCTTTCGTTATTAATTATTCCAATTTAACTAAATAATTGTTTCAGCCTAAATAGAAAGCTTTCAAAGCCGGTCTTCTAGAGCTAATTTCATCTTTTATTCTTCATAAATCTTAGGAATTGGCGATTTATTTAAATTTCCTTCGAAATTATTTCAATAGAAGATTTATAGTGTTTATAATAATAAAATAAAAATATAAAAATGCTTAGCGATCTGCTAGGATTTCATGACACATAATAAAACTTTCACTTTATGTTCTGTTTGTGGTAAGAAGAAAAAGGTTCAAGATAGATCTATGAGAAAACCGTAGGTATCTATAATATATTGAACTTTAAATATCTTTACTTTCCTGTGATTAATTTCCTCAAGTATTTTATTAACTTATCTATTAATTTATAAAAACTATATATCTTCTTAAATATTTACTGAAAGGACAAATTTTTTTTTACAGTACTTTGTACCCAATTTTTGATACATGACATCGAGTGTGGCAGACCTTAACGTCCCGTTTTAGCCACGACAGGCAACAAATTATTACCACATTTTCCATTAAAAATAAATTCTAACAATTATAATTGGCAAAACAGAAGCAGTCCTATTTTAGAGGGAATCTATAATTATAAAACAAAAACAAAATGCCATTAAAAGTTCAAGATACAGTGGTGGTGTAATTCGAAAGGTAACAAATCCGAGGGGGCGGTGATGACCCTTGCCAGCGCCGGCTGTGTCGGATCACTCGTTAATATTTCATTCTTCAAACGTGACCGAAATGTAACTTTCTCTCTGAAATTATAAGTATTTTCGTGAGGACCCTTATTTTGTTGTTATTAATTATACCTATAAATTACCAGGTGGTAGAATATTTAAATTTTCAAAGAAAATACGATTTATTAGATGAATTGAGATTTGACAAATGAAATTAGAAAATTTATTTCATTTTTATAATTTCTGATCTAGAATGCAAATAAGTCGTTGTTTTTAGACAGACACCTGTTAAAAACATTTCATTTATTCCTATTTTTTTAACATTTTAATATTATATCTTAAAATACTGAATAGATATTATAATTTAGCTGTTCTAAAAATATTACATTTTTTAAATGAAACGATAGATTTTACGCGCAGATTCGACTGCTTACTATTATTTTTAAGTAAACTAAATCTCAAAATACTCAGTTCTTCTCGATCTGTCGGACATTGCTTGATGAGTTGAGAAACTCAACACTGTAATTATATTTTAAAATTTGAAAAAGAAAAAAGTACTCTCATTAACCATATTTAATTATCAATCACAAACATAAATTTTAAAAGCTCTAACCCATTAGGGTTACTGAAATACCAAATAGAATAATTACGCCTGAAAGCCTAAAGTTAATCGAAATACCTATCGCTCAAGTACATATTATAAATACTTCAGCAACTTAATATACATATAAATAGTTATTATTTGAACGGTTCAGTGATCTACAGTTTGCTAACTTATATATGAAACGATGTAACAATGACTTTGAAACTTCCTTTAGAAACTTCTGGGCATGATCAAGTCCGACAACACTTTAGGAAATCTATAAAATACGATTTATGAATTAGTTTATATAATATTAGTTGTTGTGTATAGCGAGGAAAGAAAATCATTGTACGGTTATTATGGTTTTGGCTTTACGTCAAAATTTAAAACGTTGCGTTTTAAGTAGCGAATCTTACCGCCGTGTATTGTCGAATCTATTCAGTTAATTAATTAATAATGAAGACCAGTTAAGCATGGGACTGTAGATTTGGTTGGTTGTGAGATCGATTTCCTCTCGAGGAAATTAAATATTTTATAATTTCATTTCAGTTCCGCCATTAAAGGAAATGTCTTAAAACGGAGTATTTTAACACTCAATTCCCTGGTTTTCTCTTCCTACCCTACTATATGCAGGATACAACGTATACTGAAAAATCTATCGCCAAACATTTATTCTATTAAATATAAATTTGAGTATTTCAGTGACATTTTAAATGAAAACTCAGATTTCTGGACGAAATTATTTTTTTCCAAAGTAATAAGCGAGCTAATCTGGTAATGAGGTGTAATTTTTATGAAATATTGCGTCCATTTTGTGGAGAGGCCATTCAGGTCGACTCGCGTTACAAATTCTGCTTATGCCATTTTGAACTCTTTACCCACATGATATATTTGAAAATTACTTGATATATTTTGACCAATCCATTTATATGTTATTATATCAAATGCACTTCTAATATCTGAAGTGTCTTTGTGTGTTTTAAATAATTGTGAGTGCTAAAGATGTATTAAAGTTTCAGTTGAACATTAAATATATTTTATGAGACATTTGATATGTGAATTGTTTTGATCTATACTCTATTTAATTATAATAAGCCTGAATTGTAAGTTTAGTTGAACGTACGAATCTCAGGAACTACTTGTATTACAACTAAAAGTGTTTTTTGAAATATTACTGTCATAAGTGTAATTTTATAGACATTGATATTTATATTTCAAAGCCATTAAAAAATATTACGAAGAAAAAGAATATTGTCATGATACTCTCTTTTTTTGTATTTATTTCATTGCGATTGGGTAAAGATATGACTGAATAAATAAAAAACTTATTATTTTCTTTCATATTTAATTGACCATATTTTTTACATAAAACTTAAAAACAGATTTATTTACTAAACTTAAATTTTAAAAAGCGTATAAAAATTATAGTATTTTCTGTCCTAAGTGTGGAATAACACTTTAGAAACATAGTAAAAATATTAAAATAAATAGTATTCTCTCTTGCCAAACGATAATTCTTACGAATTGTCTTTGGGTAGCGGAAATTTGTAAAAATCTCCCTACAGAGATGCTAACAACATAAATAAGTTGTAACAAGCGTATAAGAATTTCGACGGAGCTCGGTGAGAACGAATGGCTTAGTTGATCAGAGCGCTGGAACGGTATTCCAGAGGCGCGGGTTCAAATCCTGCTTCGTTCAAAATTTTTATACGCTTTTTAAAATTTAATTTTAGTATTTTCTGTCCTAAGTGTGGAATAACACTTTAAAAACAACTTAAAAATAAATTTATTTATTTAATTCTTTTGTTGTACAATGGTTATAAATAGTTGATAAGCCTTTCCTGAGGTCAAAATATTCTCTAAAGTTATTTTTATAAAGGTGAAACTAAAATAAAAAGCTTTTCATTGTAGAACAGATCAAAGCGATTTCCACCTCACAAGCCCCACAAATAAAATCGTACGAATGCATTGAGAAACAGCGATGTGAGAGTGGATGTGAGAATTCGGAAACCTTTTGTATTCTTTTTACTCGACCATGATGAACTGTTTAGTTAGTGATACTTACAAATATTGTGTTTTTTATAATTTCCAGAGGCATATTGTGTCACAGTAGGGCACGTTATGAAATGGTATATATATATACGATATTTTCAAATTAAATATTTAAAATTATTATTTTTTCTCTTTGGTAGCAAGGCAAAGCGCGGCTTTGAGTTGGCCACTCGACACATAAACCTCAAATTCAGCGGCAAATGGAGAACAGAATTGGAACGGAGTGTCTTTACATTAGGTTCCCAAGTTCCCTCCGCCTGCCATTTACGTGCAGCGTACAGCTGAAAGAAAATCAAATTTTTATTTTTTAACAAATATATAATTGAGGCTACGATATTATGTTTAGCTAATTGGATAGCCCCACTCGAAAAAATGAAATATTTAATATTTTCAGTTCTTACATTCATTAATTGTAGTGAGCATCAATAAGATAAGCATGTAAGATTTTAATAGATTATACACAATAGATATAAATGCCAGAGTCCTTATTTCCTAAATCGTACAATTTAGAAGTTTCCGAGTTAACAAGTATTTTTAGGTAGGTGTGTGTGATAAATTCTTAAAGTTAGCCTTGATGTAGTTGATGTACGATAGGCTTCATTTCCTATCGTTAATATAAATAAAAAGTTACTTTCGATCCCCACTCAAGGAAATGAATAACCCTAGTAAAGGTGCGGCGTTAAGTTCCGAAAACGGATCGTCTTAACACCAGTAACCCAAATCCCCTCTTCCTGTCCTCCTATTTGTGTATAGTAAAATAAGCAAATGGATATAGAAGCAAGGAGCAATCTAAGTAAAGACAAAAAAAATACGTAAAGACGTACACTGTACGCAAATTTACCTAACAACATCTTCAGAAACGTGGTAACAAAACGTTCACTTTACATATACCCACCCATATATGCATGTACTTCGTTACAACAAAGTGAACATAAAATAAGCTGAAAGGTTTTTCAGTTCGCGAATATTTTCATTATTTTCCCTTTTAGTGAGTTACTTTACCGTTTCACCCTAAATAAATGTTTTTGGAACGGAAAAGGTCTTTAATAATTTTGTATTTATTACCTTATGATTATCTATTGGATATACTCGTATTTGTATACATATTCTACTTCAACTTAGCCCGAGCTTGAAACTAATGTAGAGCAGTTGACATATATTTTTCTTTATGCTACTAGTGCAAGCTTCAGTTGATGGTTTTAATATTACATTATACCCTGTGGTAACGGTATGGTTATGGGTTCGATGCCAACTTGGGGAAGTGAATTATATTGATTTTGCTCGCTCTGGTCGCTTGCTTTCGCTCATAATTAAAGCGGAAAGTGGGGATCGGATCGAATGTTTTAACACTAGATTGTTAAGTTCTTTCTGCCTAGCTTACTTTATGTGGATAGAGCGGAGCTGATCATAATTACAGCGTTCATATATACATATATACTTAATGTATCAGTACGCATTTTTTTTTTTAATTTAGAACACTTTACTGGTACAATTATACTCTATTTTCATGTCTAAAATATATCATACATTTTTATATAAACTTCAGCTTAACCTAAGTAAAGGATCCAAAAGAAAACGAACGAGAAGATTCGCAATAGGCACGTATTCGCTGCGTAATTACCGTTATATTTACCCAGAACAATCTCGACCCTTTGCTAACATTATTTCACGTGGGAACAAATAAGGATATTATATATTTCCTGATTGTTTAGTTAGGTTACAATCGTAGAAATCAATAAGTTGTACAAATATTATATATCAGTATCAGCCTGTCGTGGCGCAGCGGCATAAGAGTGTGATTGTAACCGACAGGTTCTGGGTTCGATCCTCAGTCGAGGAAGTGAAATATTTAATATTTTCAATTTAAAATATTTACTGTTTTATTTCTTCGCTCTGTTAATAAGGCAAAGCGCGGCGTTGAGTTCCGCCACTGAACACTCTACACGCAATGACTCAAATTCGGCGGAAAGTGGGGAACTGAAGGGAACCCGGGAACACTAGGTTCCCGGGTTCCCTTTGCCTACCCTGCTTCGTGTGGGATACAGCGTGAAAGTAAAAAAAATATTATATAGTAATTTTTTGATAGTTCATATTTTCATCTATAATTATAATAAATCTGTAACTGGTCAATGTCACATAGAAGATATATTATATACATCTTATATAGACGTTTATTAATGTAATACGGTAAAAAATAATATTTTTAAATTTTCTCATATATTTGTCTGTGCGTTTGCATATACTTATCTGGGAAAACTATCCAGATTTATAGTAAAAACATATTAGTGAAAATAGTATTGGCAACTTTTCTTCAACATTTAGTCTGGTTTATTTAATGTCTAAAAAGTGATGATGTTATTAGAACAATAAAATTGTTGAAATTAGTAAAGTTGACTGTCACTTTATATTATGTAATTGAATTAACATTTTTGAATCAATTGAATAAACATTTTTAAAAGTAAAAGATAAGTTGTGTGTTCGGTCTCCACTTGAGTAAATGAAATATTTAATATTATCATATTTCAAATATTTAATGTTTTCATTTCTTCGCTCCAGTACCCTCAAGATTCAATGTTTTTTTAATTCGGCGGAAAGTGGGGTACGGAAGTGGAACGAAATGTCTTAACACTAGGTTCTCAAAAAAAATAATTAGAAATAATAAACATAGATAAATTAAGGATTGTCGCTTTTAAGAACGTTATTTTTCTATTCGACAGTCATTATTTAATTTTTTCTATGTCATAGGCACGTACGTATTATTGAAATATTTTTTATTAAATCACCTCATGCTTTAGTAAGAATACAGTTAGAGACATACATCAATATATCAAATATTATAAAAGTTATAATATTATTAGTTTTAAAACTAGCAGGTACGAGTATGATAGAAAACGGAAAAGTTGTGAAAACTTCTTGCTTTCTATTTTCAGGTCGATGGAAGCTTACTTATTTAATTGAGAAATACTTTTAATTCAATAAATTATACATTTCTATGATAATATTATTTTTTTACTTTTAATTATTACAATCTTTCTTTATATTGTTAATGAAAATTAAACTAGCGACGTTGTCTTCTGCCACTCAACATGCAAATAGGGAATGGAGGCGACTTATAGGGAACAGAGTGTATTTACACTGGGTTCTAATGTTCCCTCTGCGTCACTCTCCCTGCTATGAATACCTCACACAGTCTGAAGCTATCAGGCATGCATACAAAGACATATTTCATAATATGTAATAATATATATTTTGTTTTCACCCTTTTATTCAGATGCAGATAACAGAAAAGTTTGCTACTCCAAGCCATTCGATAAGATTTTTTCAGTATTTTATACAAGTATTCCAATCTGATAATGATACATTTTCTTAACATGAACCTAGCACTTGCCAAGAATTTATTTTTATATAGTTTTATATAGTTGTTTTCCTTATTCCGTGATTGCTTAGACTTTAGTGGTTGTCAAAATGTCCAATGCGAATGAAGATCGATGTCTAAGATGTAATATCAAAGTATAATAATAATAATAAATATAATAAATAGATACATTTAACGTTAGATAGGCCATCATACATGACCAATTATACCTTTATTTACGATAGGAGTGAAATGATTTTTACCGAGCCCGTATTCTGAAGGTAATATATTACAATATGCAAAGTTCCGATTCCGAGCCCGTGTTTTTCTGCTTACCTATTCAAGTTTGAAAGGAAATAGATAATGCCACTTTTGAAATATATTAACGATTATTCTGCTTAGATAATAAGGCGTTGCGTTGAGTTTCGCCACTCAACGCGGAATGCCTCAAAGAAGGGAACGGAACAGGGTGTCTTAACACTACGTTCCTAAGTTCGCTGACTGAGAAGTGACGCTATATTCCGCATATGGCGTTGCTTTCACAAAGAACTTGGGAACCTCGTGTTAAGACACTTCGCTCCTTTCCCCACTTTCCGTCGAATTAGACGTGTTGAGTTGTGGGACAAAACGCCTATCTTTGCATTGTTATTTAGAAAATGTTGACATTTAAAAGTCACATTCTCGAGCTGGAATCGAACCTAAAACCTGTCACGTTTACAGTCACACGCTTAAGCCTCTGCGGCACGACAGGCCTCGTATTAATTGAGATAATTATAATATATTGACATAACAGTATTAATTACCCAATACATCGCCCCAATGAGTATATACTCACAAGTGACTATTTAATAACTATTTAGTCATTTAACTTAAATGAAATTGAGGAAGCTCCCTAACTAATGTCTCGATAATTGAATTCCGTCCGATTAATTAAGTAATAACCAAGCTCCGCACGCGTTTTAGCTTTGTGTTCCGGTTTGAAATCGCAGCAGTTGAAGTCTTGAAATTGTTGTTATGTTTGAATGGTTTATAATGACTAAAATAACTGATTAAAATTAGTATTTAATTCACCCATTCAGCTTTACGCTGTATCCCGCACATGGCAGGGTATGCAGAGGGAACTTGGGAACCTAGTGTTAAGAGACTTCATTCCACTTCCGTTATTTAATTATTTAATTATTAGAAATTAATAGTTTTTCTTGATATCTTAAATATTCTCCAGAATATCCTAATAAAAAATTCTAACAGAATGGAAGCACTTATGGACTAATTCATTTTTTTTTTCAATTTCACGCTATACTGTAAATCAACAATGATTACGATTATAGACGCTGTTTCATTGTACCTTGACGTTCAATATTTCTGCTTATAATAATTGCACAAGTGGATGATACATTACTCACCGTTACTGATAAAATATTTCAATTTATCAGTGTAATATATATTTCCTTTTTTATTATATCAATAAAGCAAACTTAATTCAAAAATAAAAGTTGTTCAGTTACTTTCAGTTCATCATAAAGTATAATTATCTTCATACACTAGCTACTATAAAATATTATGAAGTGTAACACTGAAAGGCCTTTTCAAATTCAGTTTTATGATGCCAACATCACAGAGTTACGCACTTACTATAAAACTTGAAGTTACAGCCGACTTTTATAAGTATTTATGCCGTGTGATCCCGGCTTAGAATAGCATCACCCTGGTACTGATGGTGTGGTAAGAGGCGACTAAAGTGCGTGTGGTAGAGTCACGTTGCTAGTAATGGCATGGGCAGACTCGACCGGATTGTTACCACCCCCGGCATTTAAGACCGGCGTTAAGTAGTGGCTTTGGCCACTGCGTTTCGCATTAGGTAATGCCGGGCCCCGGTGCCCTTCCACCTTAAAGGACGGCAACGCTCCTGTAGCTCTTTTGGAGTTACAAGGGGCCGTGTGCGACGGTGATCACTTACCATCAGGTGACCCGTACGCTCGTTTGCCGTCTCTTCCATAAAAAAAAAAAAGTATAGACTCGATACGAATATATATGTGTAAGCCATGTCGTCAAACGGTTCTGACATTTATTTTATATTTCAATATAACCTACATACATATTTATTATCTGTATTTTTATGTTAATGTTAAAAAGAGTTTGTTTTGGTTGAACGCTAATCTCAGTGAGTATTTGACCGAATAGAAATATTTTTTGTGTTTCCATTTAAGCACTCAAAAAATAATTACAAATAAATGAAAATGGCCATCACTTCATTTGAATAAAAATAAATTCAAAGTTTAAAATGTTATAAACTTATTACACTGGCAACTTTCCTAAGCTGATGATTCTTTGAAGCGATGTTATAGGGGAAGTTTGGTAACAATCTTCTTATAAAGAAGAAGATGAAACATTATAGCCTTTATGAAACCATTGTAATCAAATAATCTATAGGTATATGTAAAATTGGTTAAATGTGGAACGTTTACTAAGTATTAGAAGTTAAAGAATAGTAGGTGCAGTTAATAGAGAAGTCTCTTTTATCACTGTGGTAAAGAAATTTGTTCTCGCTTAGAAATTGCTTAAATAATGTTCTAATAACGTCGAGGATTTTGCCATTAGTAGTTATCTGAATTGCAATTTGCGAAACATAAAGATAATTACTTTGTATATTATTACTATAGCTTGTATGTTTTTTTTTTATTGCCATCTTACACTGTATATCTACCCTATATAACAGAATAGTTATTAAAAATTTGGTGTTTAGGCATCACTTTCTCGACTGTTCAATTAATAAAGAAAATTTAATACCAAACAAAATTTTGTACACCGCGTTTTATCTCACTACTGCATAAGAATAAAAATATTCCTCAACTGGAAGTCAAATCCACGACTGGTGTGCTTAAAATCACCACTGCCCCACTACGACAAAGTTTTCTTTCTTAAGTTAGATATACATATTTTACTTACAGTATAACTTTAAATAATGTGACATACGTCGCCACGTGACGTGTACCTTGCTTATGGTGTTGTGCGTGATGGAAGTTTTAAATTTCAGCTGTTTCGTTTAATGTTTATTGCCTAAGTTTTTCACAATGTGCCAAAGTAAAGTCATAAAAAGAGGCATCTGAAATTACACGAAAAAATTGTATTGTAAGAAAACCATTTGATAACAAATGATAAAATACTAAAAGTAACTAAAAGATTCTTTTATGGTGGATTGGTCCATAGTAAAATATTATACTATAGTAATAGTTGAGGCCTGTCGTGGCGCAAGGGCACGACCGTGTAACTGTAAACGCAATAAGTTGTGAGTCAATCCTTACTCGAGAAAATAAAATATTTCATATAGGAATTTCATTTCTTCGCTCTGTTACAAGGTAAAGCGCGACGTTGAGTCGCCGCCACACAATACGCAATGCCTGAAATTTGGCGGACATTAAGAAACGGAACGGAGTGTCTGAAGCTAAGTTCGCAAGTTCCCTCTGTGTACCTTGCCATGAGCGGGAAACAGCGTGAAGTTAGTTTAAAACGTTGCTTTAAATATTTAAAAAAATATAGCAAAAATTATATATGATAAAAAGTAATAACTCCGCCGGGACAGCTGTTCGCTGCCGTGACCAGGATTCGAACCTGGGTTACTACGGCCACAACGTAGGGTCCTAACCACTAGACGATCACGGCTGTCGGAGTAGATGACGATGATGTTGAATTATTGATACCGTTACTTAAAGCCCTATTCTTTGTCAGTGATTTCAAAAGAAAGTTACGGTTAGCTGGTTTTAAATAAGTAGTAAAAAAACCAGTCAAGGAAGATCTGAACTCGTGTACTGAAGGTTCCGTATCAATTTTATGATTATTAGTCAATGGGAAGTACAATTCATATGTTTATTTTGTATGTACCCACATACAAATTTGATGACGTATTTATTTACAGTTATTTAATTGTAAATATATACATCTTTACTTCAGTGGAGTGAGAGAATGTGAAAGTAAAAGAAATGAATAAAAAAAAATATAGACATGCTACTCTCTGCTATGCGGGATAAAACGCTAAACTAAAACAACACCATTATAAAGCCATCTAGGTCATTTATTTATAAGCTCTGAAACTGTTCTTTCTATTAATAATAAGATTCTGAAAGAGATAAGGAAACTTGTACTTGAATGTTTTTGATAAATTCACAAATTAATAATTTATACATTGTTCTCGTTATTTCTAAAATAAATTATTATTTCTTCTCTTATACTGCTCTCTATGCCAACGGAAAGTATAATAAAGTTATGACAAATTTTAAAATGAATGTAAGCTAGTGAAGTTAGTTAAAGTGGCCTTTAAATTTCCTCTTGACTTGAGGAACAAAGTTGATCTGGAAGTTTGAATTTTATCGCATTCGAAGGTTATAGAATATATAAATATGAAACTTACACGTATTCTAGAGTAAAGGATCTTGACGGATGCACAGATTTTTTACATAACTGATAAATTTGAGGTACCGTTTTTTCTTTTGAAGTACGGTACCTTAAAACACGAATACTTTTAAATTAGACGTGAAATTAAATTCGACACATGAAAGATTTTTAAAAAACGAACTTAAAATTTAAAATATCTAATTCAAATATTATTTTTTTAAAAAAATAAATATCAAAAAGGTGACAATTTATGTTATACATTACAAAAAATTAAATAGATTTTAATGTTTTTAAATATTAATTATGTGAAAAAAAACCATAAATCGAAAAATATCTTATCTCTTCATAGATCATAAAAATATGTTACATATAACATTAAAATTTGTAGTATTTTATTACTACCGTACAATCACAATCTTGCAAAAGAATTACCTAAAGAACAATATAAACATATATACTTTTTTATCTTTTTTCTGTAGGTACTCTACGTAAAGCCGGCAGTTTTAAGTTGTTAGTTACCTTTTATTTTAATATTTACCATCTTCAATAGTATTGTATGAGATCTTCCAACTTGTCATGGGGCAGAGGCACAATCGTATGCAGTAAACGCGACATATTAAGGGTTCGATAATATTTTATTTCCACTCGAGGAAATAAAATATTTAATATTTTCATTTTGCTTGCTCTGAACACAAGGTAAAGCAGCGGCGTTAAGTTCCGCTACTCAATTACTCAAGCTCGGCAGAATGTGAAGAACCGATCAGAGTGTCTTAAAACTAGACTCCCTTTGTGTACCATGCCGTATGAGGGATACAGTATGAAGCTGAACTAAATGAGACACTAAAATAAAGTATGCTTGACAAAACTTATATATATTATATAAATTATATGTTATCATACACATTTGTATCGTACATACAATAAAACTCAATCATATTTCTATGTCGATTGTGTTCACAATGTATGGAAAGCGAGAGCGAAGAATTAAGACGTATTATTCGAACAATGAGAAATAATGACAGAAATCACGCAGAAATCAGGTTTAATAGAAAAATAATGTAATCCCTTTTCTTAGCATCTTGTTCATACAATATCTTCATGGAACGCTAGTTACTAGGAGTTAAGTTGACCGTTATATCCCGATTAAAGTACAATAAGAAGAGAGTTAATAGTCAAGAAACTTTTTAATTCGCTTTTCATCGAATATAAAACGTTGCATGTTTTATGGTGTCAAGATTAAAGTAAACACGATGGCTCTGAGTTCGATTCTCGCTCGGGAAAAAATATATATTTATTTATTTAACCTCTGGTCACGAGACGTTTTGAAAGCGTTTAGCTCCGCCGCTCAACACGAAATATCTCAAATATTTGGCCGATAGTGACTTGATGGTAAATAAAGTATCCTAATGGGAACATAATGATGTAATACTAGGTTCTGCCTACCCTACTATATACGAGATACAGAGTGAAGCCAAAAAAATATCAAGTATACATTCCAATATAACTATTATTTTGCAAGGCAAACCTACCTTCTGAGTAAAAATAAATTCATCTTAGAAATATTTTCATAAAGCTCATCGGTTCAGCCGTCGGAGTTGAAGTAGAAGCTTTTATTTATAGAAAAAGCTCCCTTATTAAAGTTTCCATCTTGAGTCTTTTTAGCTAAGAATTTATATTTTATATTCATTGCTTATTAGTAAATACATTCGAGTCTTATTTATAGGAACTGGCAAATCTCGTAAACATCACTCATTAGTTTTCACCAGAACATTTAGATGTACTCTTTGAAGCGATTTAACTAACTCTACTAACTAACTAACTACAGGGAATTGGTGCTACATATATACATATGACATGTCTCAATTATGAACTTTATCAAAATAACACTTACTGTAGAGAAGATTTGAAATATAAAAAAGTACTTTTCTTTGTTAAATGTGAGATAAAAATTTAAGAATAATAAATCAAACAGTAAATTACCCGAGTGGGAATAGAATTTACAATTATATAACAATGTCCAATTATATAATAGCGGCGACAGACAAATAGAGAAAAGAAGATTTTATCAATCGCAGAAGTATTTATCTATTTATTTTGCTTAAATATAGACAAAAATCTAGTTAGCAATGTCGACGTTATCAATTGACTTGTGAAATAGAATTTACAAATTAAGTTCGGAAAGCTTTAACTTTTCATTCGGTGGCGGCAACTTTTTTGATTTTCAATTCAATTTCTTTATAGCTTTTAGACTTTTTGATTTTATGTTTCATTTAGTTATTGATTGGTTTCCGTGATTTTATTTATAAAAAGTAAATTTGGATGGCTGCTCTACCGGTGGGTATATAACTGACATATAGCTTTTTATATTTTTATTTTTTTCTACTTTACGTTGTATTCTGTACCTACAGGGCAGAAAAGATGGAGAGAGAATAGAAACTCAGTGTTAAGATGCTCTATTTCCAATAGGACACAACTGTTCTCCATTTTTCGCCTAATTTAAAGCATACGAGACATACATACGAGTATGTTAACTTAAAGTTTTATTTCCTTGAATTGGGATTGAACCCATAACATGTCGTATTTATAGTCACACACGTGTGCCCTTGGGTCACGATAGACCTTTTTATCATGATCGTGTGTAAACACGTTATAATGTTTTGTCTTCGTCTGAGATATATATATATGTATATAAATATATATATTTATATATTAAGCTTTCCAGTGAAAATTACATATTTAACTTTGAAACTTATAGTACTACAAGTTTACTAGAACCGTTGTACGAAGTACGACGGGGTCGGAGTCCCTCAACTAATGGTCAGAATGCTCATATTTATGATTATCATTATATTATATACTATTACGTTTCAAACACAAGACAGTGATCTATTATTTACTTCTATCCACTCCTCTCACTATTCAAAAAAAAAATAAAGTGAAAATTCCAAAAGTGAAAATTTCTAAAGTTTAATATTAGAAAAACTGCAAAAAAAGGTATTTTCATTAGGAAACTACTGCGTGTATTAAACTACAGTGTACAGTACGGTCGGAGTGTCTTGACCGGAACTTTCTCTTAACTCAGGATTAAAATCATCAAAACTAAAACAAAATGCCAATCGTGGCACATGGGCACAAGCGTGCAATAACTAACGCGACACGTTGTTGGTTTGATTTACATTCGAGGCAATAAAATTTTCGTTTAAATTTTTTGATATAAAGCAAAGCGCGGCGTTGAGCTCCGCCACTCAATACGCAATGCCTCATATTCAAGATCTCTCTAAGTTTCCTGCTATTTGCGTGTTACAGCGTGAAGCTGAAAAAACAGGATAAAATCAAGTTTGCCCAGCCGTCTACAGTTAACTTTAGCACCACGACTCGTATACCGTTCTGTACAGCACATACTTTAGCTGTATACTCAGCTCTCACTACACATTTGCTCTTCAACTAACATACGGTGGTAAATGGAAACTTTATTTTATCTTGTTTGTTATAGTGAAATATTTTTATTAGAACAACCATCATTTGTAATATTTTATAATATGTTTTAAATTATTCAAAATTGAGCTTTTTACGTTTTTTAGTTTGAAACCGGTTGAATGTACATAGGTAGAATGAAGCCGTCATATATAACTACATTATGTAGCTCAGTAAGACATCGTCTTGCCGTAAACACGATAGTAGTCAGATCGATTCCTACTCAATAAAGTAAATCATTTTCCTTTATCTCGTTTAATTAAGATATAAAATTATAAACCTACTAATATAAAATTATACTAAATTAAACAGCGCTTCTGCTTTGAGATATCGTAGTTATAAATAATGTACACATTTTATTTGTTTTATTAGTTCTTGTTTTAAGTATTTGTTCCTATCCTTTGAGTATTTGTTCTAAAACCAAGATCGTTATATTTTGTGTTTCCCCTTATTAACATTCATACATACGTATCTATATATGCGTTAAATTTGGCAGAAAGTGGGAAACGGAGTGCACATAGATATAAATGCAATAATTGTGGGTTTTGGTAAAGCGCTGTTGCTTGCGTCAATAAGAATGGTTCGAGAAGTCGGCGGTGCTAAAGGAACGGGGTATCTCAATACTATGATCGTTCTGCTTATTGTGCTGTGTGCGCGATACAGTATCAAGAAAAACAATTAAACAGATACATTCACTCACTCACTCAGCTTCACGCTGTATCCCCCACATGGCAGGGTAGGCAGAGGGAACTTGGGAACCTAGTGTTAAGACACTCCGTTCCACTTCTGTTCCCCACTTTCCGCCGAATTTGAAGCATTGCGTGTTGAGTGGCGGAACTCAACGCCGCTTTTTGCCTTATACCAGAGCGAAGAAAAGAAACATTAAATATTTAAATAGAAAATATTAAATATTTCATTTCCTCGACTGGGGATCGAACCCAGAACCTGTCGGTTACAGTCACACGCTTGTGCCGCTGGGCCACGATAGGCCTCATACATTTATTTACATTTTGATATACTACTTTGAATTTACTAAAGCTAACAAATTATTCTAAAAAAAGTACACAAATACCAATAAGTACTAATATAGATGCAAATGCATCAGCCATTTGTATGCATTCTCATACGCTCTATATGTACATACGTATTATATTGAACGCAGCTTCGCTTTGTAGGGCACTCATTTCAAGTATTAAGATTTATTTCCTGCGTATATTAAGGATTTTGAAATGGAAATGAAAAGGATTTATGTAGTTATTCCTAATTTTTATATTTATATATTACCTTGATTTGAGAGGCAATTATTTTATATTAATTGAATTTGTGTTGTATTTAGTAAATAATGCATTTAGTTTTCGACAGGAAAAATCATATATGTACTCATTAATTGGACATTTGTATAATATAATTCTATTATTGAAATACATTTTCTTTCTTTCTTAATAACATATTGATATTTATTTTACGCTTTATAGACGCGCTGAAGGAGCACAATTTACATTGAAAAAAAAAACTGTTTAATAGGTTTTATATTAGCAATTAATATAAATATAATAAATAAAAATATTGTTTAAGTCCTCACGTAGATTTAAAAAAGAGAATAATCAGAAGTCATTGAATTGAGAATAATCACAACTTATTTTAAAATACTTTTAGTTCATATTTGCAACATAGAAAGGAAAATGTAAAAATGGTAAATGTTAACTATTTTCTATTTGCTAAACAGTCAAAATATTGAGTAATCACATCACTCTGATCTTCTTCATAAAGAATAATAAATACATTCCTTCAAAACAAATTATATAAACATAGCCAGATTACATTTTCACTACGTTGTATGAATACCACCTGAAAAGCTCTCGCGTCGCATTCCACAAGAGGTACACAAAGATAAGCAGAAATGAGGTTTTCGTTCTGTTTTAGTTTTATCTCAGGTTTCATATTAAACTCTGGTTTGAAGCAAAACTTTGCAAGTGTTTAAAATATTGTCGAATTTTTATTATAACATGTGGAAGAGTTTGTTGGGTTGAACGTTCTAATCAATCTCTAATAAAGAATATTTCTGCATCATAGAATATTTTATATTGAATAATTATTTAGGTTTTTTTATGGAATCCCCTGTATCATTTAGTTACATTAAACATTTATATTTAATCATGCGATCAGCGAGTAATAACATTAAATTAATAATATTAAATTATTTTTAATAATAAAAAACATAATAATATTTATTGTATACCCAATTTATATGAAATCGCCTTATTTCAAGCAATATCATACATATTCTCGATTTCTGAAATATGCCTGACTGTGATGAATATACTATTTCTTATGTTTAAGTAAGGTTAACTAGTTATATAATCTTGACGTAATGTAAAACCGAATTTTATATAATGACGTTTGCTTTTAAAACCGAAAATGTTGGTTAAGCTTAAATTCTATAGACATATTTTTATGTATGATAAATGCACAGATTGTTATAGTAATTTCTTTTTCAGTTTCATATTTTATCTCTCTCATGACAGGATAGGCAGGAACCTAATGTGAAGAAGCTCCGTTTCCATTAAGAAATTCCAGTTTCCAACTTTCCTCTGAATTTATTACTTGATATATCGTAGAATTAAAGTATTTTCATTGTTTAAAACAGATTTCAGTCTTAGTTAAAACAATAAAATTACAATAAGAAAATTCTTTGGCCGAAAATATTACACTATCATAAGTTCTGACTTTGATCTCTAAGTGGAGAATGTTCTAATGCCAACCTCAAAACAACTAAGTGGAAAGTAGGAAAACAAAGTGTCTAACACTAAGGTTCTGTCTACCTTATTAGCATTTTTATAAAGTAATATCGCAATAGATTAATAAAATATCGTCTTTCCAGTAATAAAACGCTTCTACATGCGATTGTGACTTTTAATATAGAACAAATTGTCAGACTAATCTCCTATAAATGTACCTACGTGCTTGATTTGAGGCGGAACCAAGTTTAATTTACAGCGGTAAATCGAGCGTGAATGCTTGTGAGTGAGCTCAGTAATTAGATTTATGTACGATATGTCGGTTTTAACACATTCTGTCTTTATTAAAGGAATAGATAAAAATGTAAAGTAAGAAATTAAAATATGGGGTTGTCATGACGTAACGACCTCCGCGGCTGTGGGTTCGATCTCCGTTCGAGAGATTCGATGATTTATTATTTTTATATTTTCACTTAGCTAAAAAGGCCAAGCGTAGCGTTAATTTCCTACACGCAACGCCTAAAAATTCGGTTTGAATTGTGAAACGGAGTGTCTTAATACTGATGTCTTTCAGCCCCTTATATGCGGGATATAGAGTTGAGATAAATAGAAGACAGAAGTGGAACGGAGTGTATAAACAATAGGTTCCCAAGTTCCCTCTACCTAGACCCTGCCATGTGGGGGATACAGCGTGAAGCTGAGTAGATAAATAAATAAATATAATAACTCACTCAGCTTCACGCTGCTTCCCGCACATGGCAAGGTAGGCAGAGAGAACTTGGGGATCTAGTGTTAAGACACTCCGTTTCACTTCCGTTCCCCACATACCGCCGAATTCGAGGCATGGAGTGTTGAGTGGCAGAATTCAACGCCGCGTTTTGCCTTATACCAGAGCAATGAAATGAAAACATTAAATATTTGAAATTGAAAATATTAAATATAATATATAACAAAAAATGCAACAAAATATAAAAAAAGATGAAAAATGTTATAAAAATGTGTACATTACATGATTTGTTTGTTCTATTAAAAATGTATGCAATTAACAATTACTTCCTAAAACCAAAAATTAAAAAAAAATGCTTGAATCGTAAACTTTTTAATCTCAGCTTATTTACAACTCCTAGTTAAAAAATAAAAAAGAAATAAGTAAATAAATTATAAATTTCTCATTTTTGAATCCTTATTATTCGCAGGAAATAAACCTCGATACTTGAATGAAGTGTCCTACAGCAGCCCTAACTGAACTGCTTCTAATATAATGTGTATGTGCATATACAGCGTATGAGAATTCATACATATATTCATATGGTGGATGCATTTCGATTTATATTAGTATTGGTACCTATTGATTTTTATACAATATGTATATTATTATTTTGTTATTTTTATTATTTTATATGTTTCACCGCCAAATCTTACCAAATTTGCATGTTGATTTGCGGTTCTCTACACCACGTTTATTTTTGTTACCAGAGAACTAAATGAATACTTATTATAACGCATTCCCTTGACTAAAAGCATTATTAGTGCGCCACGATGGCGTTAGATAAAGTAATGTTTTTAATAGAAACTTTCTTAAGCAGCAATCAAACTCACTACTATCATGTTTAAAGGCAGGCGATATCTCACTGCCCTATATAGTGTACTTAAAAGAAAACGGTAACGTTCATATCCAACGTGCACTGCAACACCTTCAATTATTTATAACTAAAAACCAATGAAATATATTTGCGACAGTGCAATATTCTATATACTATTATTTAAAAAAATTAAAAGTATCATAACATTAACAACATCGCATAAATATTTAACGCAAAAAGGGAGGTCATTTAGATAAATGAAAAATCAAAGAGGCCCTAAATCAATCCCATCCGCAGAAACCTACCGCAACACTTCACATTATTTAAAGTAACGTGCTGAATCCTAATACTCAGGTATGAAGCAATGAAATCACGAGCACTGCCTATCACTCCATAGTAGCTAAATTTACGTATTAATGTATCGTGGTCGAAATCAATCGAAAACCTTAGATAAATCACAAAGAACTCCATCCGCATTTTATAAGTTTCCCAAAAGTTATAAAGTATTTAGGGAGGGACCCCCGCATCTGCTGTAGATCTGCATCTAGTAAAATCGCACGGTGCTTTATTTAAAATAAATAGATAACAATAGATAATTGATTAAAAATATTTTTTTAAAATTTTACTCAGCGATGGCACGCGCTACTTTCTCCATTCTTCACATCGGTACTACTTTACTATTTTTATGAGGTCGAGAGAGAGAGAGAGAGAGAAGAGAGTAAGGTAATATATATTGCTTAACAATTTTATTTATTTCAAATTAATCATTGTTTTTTTTTTATAAAACTTGAATGGGTCCTTTAATTTTTAGGCCGTTGTGACACAAAGTACAGCATTTCACTAATAAATGAGAGGTAAGTAGAGGAAGGTTCAGTAGTTAAAATTAGGCTTTAACATTAATTAATGTATCCTGCTATATGCGATATACGGTATTAAAATAATTCGGTCCCCCGAGTGGGAATGAAACCCACGATTGTCACGATAACAACGCTGACACTGTAACTCTTCGCGACTATGAGTTCTCTTTCTCTCTCTCGCTCACGCTCTCTCTCAAATAATCTCGTAATACGCAAAAGGAGAAAAATAATCTTCTTAAAACTAAATTCCCTTTGATACGAGATCCAGCACGAAGATATTATTATAGAAAAATAAATAAATTCAATTCAACAAAACTATTTAAGCTTATAAAAATAAATAATTTAAACTCAACAATATCATTTAAGTATTAATGATGAACAATATTGCTTTTTATTAGTTATCTAAGCTTCAAAACTACTAACTAAACTTTTTTTCTACAAATGTAATCAAGAAGTATTTAAAATTTAATACACTGATAAATTCATTTTTAATTTTTTTACTAATGTTTAAAGGCCATTATGAAGCAATCTAACTACATATTAACAAGGTGTTTGGGATGAACACACAGATGAATGACTATATTTAAATTAAACTGTTTGTACTGCCCCATTCTGTTAGACAAAACGCAGCGTTGAATTACGTTACTCCATCCATTCTGTTTCTTTTTTTCGAAAATTGACATTATTCTTAAAGTTTTTGATAAAACATATATTTTTCTAAGTTAATTATAATTTTCAAAATTATTGTTGTTTACTGCCGTATGTTATTTGGTAGGAAACGGTGTACAAAGGCAAATTAATATCTTTTTTGCCCTTAATTTCTTTGTGAACTTTGTGCGAATGTAGATGTTTCAAGATGAAAGAAAACAATGTGTAAAATAAATCGATTTCAACCCGATTGTACTTTTATCGTCTAAGAAATTACTAGCAATAAAATGTAGAGACAAAGTGGAGGTCATATATCCGCTATAAAACACGTTACTTACTTTTGATTTAGCTTTGAAAACGTCTGAAATCGGTTTTAGCGGTATTATTGTGAAATATTTATTACTTTACTGTGATGGAAATAACGTTATGAATTGAATTCTCTTGTAAGAATAATGTTTTACATAGCATTGGAAATACATATGTATTTTACCTTATAATTTATTTTAGGGCTGTTGTGGCGTAGTGCTACAAGTATATGCTTGTAATAAAATATCTTGTGATTTCGATCCCTATTCGAGGAAATAAAATATTTAACATTTTCGTATCTTGGCTCTGGTAACAATGCAAAGTGAAATGTTGAGTTACGATACTCAATACACAATGCATTTAATTCGGTGGAAAGGGTGCAACGGAACTAAGTGTCTTAACAGTAGGTTCCCAATTTCTATCTAACTACCCTGCCATGTGTACAAGTCAATCACCACGTTCCTTGTATTTTAGTGTACGTAAAAGATGTCTCGATAACTAAGTTTATTTAAATACAAAAAGTTGACCGTAAACATATTAAATATTCACAGAAAATAACCAATTATATATAAATCGCAAAATATAGCTGAAATAAAAAATAAAATCTCAATATTCGATATGAGTGCTCTACAATATGAAATTGCACTACATGTAATATGTACGTATAAGTACAGCGTATAAAAGCATACATACATATATTCATATGGCTGTTGCATTTGCATTTATATTGGTATTGGTACTTATCGATATATGTATATAATTTTAAGATTTTCCTTTTAGTTTCTGCAAATTTCACATGGAAATTAGGCAGTTCTAATGAACTTTTCCCTTGTATTTTTTACCGTTAAGTGATAATAGACATATTATAAAATGAATGTGAATAAATCATAAAATAATAAAGTACAACACTGTTAAAAACACTTTGTAGAATGTGATGTAAAACTAACCTTTTTTACAATTTTACATCAAATAAATAACATAAAATATCCCGATTTGTCGGAACTATGCAATTAAATTTAAAGATGAATTACAGTTCCACTCTCCACATTTCTCCAAAATCTTTTGGATTAGAATTACGAACGAAGTGTCTAAGATTTCTATGTCCACTTACCCTACCCTGAACATACCCCTGACACAGTGTATAGTAAATTTAGGTTATAATATGAAAGCGTTGTTAATTAATATATTATTAATTATTATAATAAAATTAGAAAACAATATGATGAAAGACTTATTCCGACATTGTAAATTTTTGAATCTTGTGTGTTCAAGAGGAGGAAACACAAACAATAAAATTGAAATACTTATTACATTTAAATTAATACTCTGAGTGTGGACTGACTCCGTCACAAATTATCATGGCCTTAGAATTTAAGTAAAGAATGTTTATAAATAATTGAATTCATTGGCGAACACATTCCGTTACATTGTTTAAACAATTTAGTAATATATGTTAATATGAAATGACACCGCAGTGCTGTAGCGGGAAGAAATAATATTAATATATCCTGATTATTTTAAACTTCAAATTCATACTTAAATCTAAATTCAATGATTGATTTCGTTATTAATTAATAATCATATTATATTTACACCAATTTCATATAAAGCTTTGCTCCATCCTTTTGGCTATCGAGTTCGAGTGCCCGAAGTTAGAGGATGAGATGACACGATTAACATGTTGACTACACAGCTTTTGATAAATGAACTATTTAACAAAAAAGGATTTTTCAACTCGAAGCACCTCCTGAGGTGAGCGCGGTCGATTGAATTGCCTTTGTATTTGTCAATGCAGAATAAAAATAATACTTTAATCCCTATCGAAGATCGAACTCACTTTCATCGAGTTCTATATGCATCTTTTACAACTAACGTAATAACATCTGAAACATTACTTAAAAATATGAAAATAAAAACGAAGAATTTAATCGTGATGAATTTCACATAATTTCAAGAATGTTTTTAAATGAAACACGAGTGTGGTATTTTAATAAAGAATATTCAGCAGCAGACATCAGACGTAATAAAGTTTCCATTTACCCGCATGTTAGGTGAAGAGCAATTGTGTCGCGAGAGCTGTGCATACAGGCGCACGGCTACAGCGACGCACCGTTCAGTATACGAAGTACACTGTACATGAATGCTGGCTGTATTTCCCTCATAAAAATTCTTTACTTTTTACTTTAGTGTTTCAAATATTAAATTTTAGAAATGTATGTAATTTTATTACGGTGGCGTCAGTATAAGTAATATTTTCTGGTACGACGTAGAGATTAAGTTTATTCAGTTCATTTGAATGTCTGTACAATGAGAGGATGTGAATGTTTTGTTGAAATATTGCAAATAACTATTATATTCTTACGATGGTATTAGGTATAATTGCTCTATTACTTAAGAATATCCAATTTTAACAGTTCTACTTGAAAATTATTAGTGTTACTTTATTTTTTTTAAAACATGTTACTGGTACGTTAGGCTTCTGGTGAGAAATAAACGGGTTTGTATAGTACGGGCGTTATATCAGTACCTGGTTGTTATACACGACTTTGTGCTCATTCATTCCTATAAAATGATTTGGTAAGAGGTATAGCATTTTAACAAAGTATCATATACCAATGTATATAATAGGTATATATTTCAATATATTTATTATTAATAAAAATGTTATATTTTGTAACGAAAAAAATATGTTTTTCTTTATGCATTGTGGTTATTCATAAAAAATCTTATTAAATTGACGTAATTGTGAGGCACACGGGTTTTAGTAGCTGTAATCCTGTTTTGATTAACACTGATCCCTAAAATTTGAATATAACAGATTTGCGGGCTTTTTCTGTCGGATCTTAAATTTGAAAGATAAATTAACGAAATATTTTTATAAAGACTTGTAAAACAATATAAGTTTTTAATCACTTTGTTTATTAATAATAAATTATATTTAAATCCCTAGAGTAATTTGAGCCACTTACGCTTACTTAAAAGATAATCAATTTTATATTGAGTAGGCAAAAATAAATAAATAACAATTTTCCCCTAAATCAGAAATAGTTTTAAACTTTAGATTATATTTTGCATTATTTATCTCATTCTTAAAAAGCGGTTAGATAACTGGTTAAATATAATATTGCTAAATAGTAATATACTTAGTTTATTTGATTGAATTTAAATATTCTTAGGAAAATTTCTTTGCGCAGGATCTCGTATATAGTAGGGAAGGCAGAACGGAAGCTATTTCTAAGATTTTTTTTACTTTTAAAATGGTAAATCAATCTTAGGAAAAACATATATTTATTTAAAAAAAATTATAATATTCGAACGTAGCGTACGTAACATATGGATTTGAACCCGTGCCTCTTGGAATTCATCCAAGCGCTCTACCCACTAAACCATACGAGTAAATTCTCATCAAGCATCACATTATTTTTCCCTTTTTACGACTTACTTTTGTTGTAAACACCTCTGTAAAGAGATATGACCAAATTTCCGCTATTCAAAGATATGTCCTTAGAATTATAATGTATTATATTTTACTTTCAATGTTAATCCACACTTAAAACTAAAAAATCAAGAATTTTTCATTTGTCACATTTGTTCTTTAAAGCTGACCGTGTTTCTTTAAATTTTTAAAATATTGCTTTAACTTCAGCTGCAACTTCTCTAGTATGCAAATTGGAATCTTTTATCGCTATTCATAAGAGTTTAGCCAAAAAGACCACAGCGTGACCTCTGACTTTCAACTACATACTATAAAGTTAACGTTGCTCACCAAGTGATTTCCATATTAATGATATTACGAATATTTAAAATATATCCAATGTAGTTCTTGGAAATAGACGCTAGTTTCTTATAATAAAATAAAACTAAATAACAATTTATTCTTTTTAGTGTATGTAATTGAGAAAATGCACATCTTGATACAGTTGGACAGCGGATGACTGTAAACATAAGATTGTGGGTTCGATGACTGTTCAGGGGAATAAATATATTTAAATGATTGTTTTTTCTTTTGTACGGTTCATTTTGGCGTTAAGTTCCGTTTTAATATTTATTTTGTTAAATCTTGAAATTGTGCTTTAATTTAGGAACACTATATTATCTCTACAAAAAGAAATATACGTTTTATTACTTTACTATAATAAATTTATTCTTTTTTTCTATCCTATATTTTTTCACCCCTATAGCCAATTAGATAATGATTAGACAATTAAGCTTTTAAGTCGATAGATTGATTAATTACTTCTTTCCTCGTGAATTAGTATTATGCTGGTGCAGTAGTGTTACTCATTCAGAAGATAAGCTCAATTTGACAAAATACTAAATTTATATTAAGTACTTTATGTCGCTCGAAAATGCAAGTTAGAATCATGCTTAAATATGATTATCATTTTGCATCAGCAAATATTGTATATATTTATAATTTGGAATGTATTTTATGTGTGTATTTTATTTTTATTATATACCTTATCTTATTAAGAATATCTTTGTTTTTATTGAGAAAGACAGGGCATATGTGCGTACGGGTCATTTAATGGTAAGTGATCACCATCGCCCACAATGTAATACCGTATAAATACTACAGTAGCTACAAGTGCTTTGACGGCCTTGGAGGTAGAGATATACTATGTATAAGAAAGCTTTATCAATAGTGGAATGATAAAACAAAATAATAGTTATATGAATATATGAAGTAAATATAATAACGTAAAAAGGAAAAAAGAATCGTAAATTGTTTTGCTTAGAAACTTGATCGAATTCAATAAGTTAATAAATTTATCATTACCCTAGTACATACTAAATGAGAATTATAGTTACATATATATATATATATATATATATATATATATATATATATATATATATATATATATATATATATATATATATATATATATATATATATATATATATATATATATATATATATATATATATATATATATATACATATATATATACATATATATATACATATATATATATATATATATATATATATATATATATATATATATATATATATATATATATATATATATACATATATATATACATATATATATATATATATATATATATATATATATATATATATATATATATATATATATATATATATATATATATATATATATATATATATATATATATATATATATATGTATATATATATATATATATATATATATATATATATATATATATATATATATATATATATATATATATATATATATATATATATATACTAACTTCACACTGTATCCCTTATAAAGCAGACACAACAGTAAAGGGAACCTAAAATACTTCAATCCACAATTCTCGCCTTCCGAAATTTTAATATGTTGTAACTCAACACTGCGCTTTGTACCTAACGATATTTTGCTCTTAGTATAAAGAATTCTGGATATTTACTAAGAATAAAACAACAAGGTAGGAAAATATTAACATATATATTTACAATACAGACGGTTTTAAAGTTCGCCTTTTGTGGATAATTTAGGTTTGGTGGATAATATTAAAGGACATACATAGGGCTCTTTACTTATGCAATTTTGTAACAGGTTCATTCCTAGTAAATATAATATTTGCCGTCTAAAGTATATTATTGTAATATGTATCTATTGAAAGTTGTTCAATCGTTCAATAAGAGTTATGTACGCTTATTTTAGATATACATTTTCTTGTTTTTCTGATTACTTTCAGCTCCAGCTAAAATCAAACAAGTTGTAAACATAAATATTCTTTGGTATTTATAGGAAATTTTATACGAAAAGTTTAATATAAAAACAAGATTCAAGATTCTTCAATCATCTCTTAGGAATTATAAAATAGATAGTATAATAAAATTCTTCTGTGTCGCATTCTTTATCACTGAAGGTCGTGTCCTTCATGAAAGTCCGTCGTAAGTCTTATTACTTTCTTCCATATTTCCCGGTATTCAGCCTTTCTTAGGGCTTTTACGACGGAGAGACCAGTTAGTGCAGTTACTTGGTCACACCAAAGGCTAGGTGATAGGCCGCGGGGTCGCTTTCCTTCGACCTTGCCCACCACTATTAGATTCTCCAGGTTATCCGTGTGACGACGGGCAATGTGGCCAAAATAACCAAGAATTTTTTGGAAGCATATTGTTGAGAGTCTGGTCTTATCACGAAGTTGTTGCAGAATAGACTTATTCGTTCTTTTGGCAGTCCACGGAATACTAAGTATTTTTCGCCAGCACCACGACTCAAAAGCGTCTATTTTTCTACGTTCTTTTGCCTTGATTATCCATGATTCAGATGCATATAGATATATCGACATAACCAAAGTAAGGATTAGTCTGATTTTGGTGACATTGGATATTTTTCAATATTGCGATATTCGAGTTAATTTGCTCATAGCGTTTTTGGCCATTTGGATTTTTCTTTTGATTTTCTTTTCACATCCTCCTCGATTAGACAACAAGGCTCCAAGGTATACAAACTTACTAATAAATTCTAAATCTGAGAGTTCTCCGGTCCTGGAGAGTTGACTAGTTCTGTCTATAAGCATCACTTTAGTTTTCAACTTGTTGATGGTGAGTCCGACTAGTTCACTCTCGTATTCAACTCTGCGGAATAGGTCAGCGAGCTCGGCCTCCGTTGAAGCAAAGAGAGTCGTGTCATCAGCGTATCTCAGGTTACTGATTTTTAAACCGCCGACAGAAATACCTCCCTCCCATCCTTCCAATGCGTTTCGCATGATGTATTTTCCATAGATATTGAAAAGAATAGGAGATAGAATACATTCTTACCTCACTCCTTTTTTCGGTTTAAAAATCCCTGATATGGTGTCATTAATTCTTACCATGGAAACACCGTTTGTATACTGATTTGCGATCAAGGTTATTAAGTGCTTAGGTAGTCCCATTTTCCTCAGTATGGTCCATAGACAATCCCAGTTAACACAATCAAAAGCCTTTGAGTAGTCAATGAAACACATAAGAACAGGTGTGTTAAACTCTCGGCTTTTCTCAATAATTTGCCTTATATTCACGATCTGCTCCCGCGTTGCACGACCCCTCACGAAGCCAGCTTGCTCATGCGGTATTTGCCATTGCAGGAATGTCTGTAGGCGACTGTTTATAATATACAGCATGATCTTACTTGCATCTAATATTAATGCCACTGTTCGATAAATTTTCGCATTCTCTTGATAATCCTTTTTTGTACAATGGGATTAACATAGACTCTTTTCAGTCATTCACCCAGATTCCTGTTTTCCATACTTGGTTGCATAGGTAAAGCATGACCTTTATCCCCCTGATCCCCCAGATGTTTAACTTCTTCAGCGATAATTTTGTCTCTGCCGGATGACTTGTTGGTCTTTATCTTGCGTATAGCGTCTTTAACTTCAGCTTCGAGGATTTCCAGCTTCAGATCATGCTCGTCCATAGTTGAGATACACTCTGACGTTATTGGAGAGTTAGAATATAAATTCTCACAATATGTTCGCCATCTGTTTGAACCTCGTCTATCTCGATCAACAACTTTCCCTTATCGTCTTCTATCGCCCATGTTCTTGGCCTTTGCTCTCGAGTAATGCTTTTGATTTTTTTGAATAGGTCCTTCGTTTGAAACCTTTGCGCATGATCTACAATAGCTTGACATATTGCATTCAAGTAGTTATTATAGTCCATACGATACAAACGCTGAACTTTTGCTGAAAGATCCTGGTATTCTGTATGGGCCGGTATAATAAAATTACTTAAGTTATTATTATTTTTTGGAATCGCAATATTTTTTATTTCACTGACCTATGTGATAAGTTGTCAAATTATGACAAAAGTAGTTAAGCAACCAGTTTAGATCAGATCAAAGAAAATAAATTATTCAAATATAATAACTATTTCAATTTAAAATTGAACCCACATTCATTGATTTTAAAAGTCAGACGTTGGCCTACTGCGCCACAAACACAATAACGACGGTTATTGCTTAGGTTCCTACTTGGGGAATGATATAATTTAATTTTCTGATCTGATAATCGGACAAAGCGTAGATTTCAGTTCCACCACTCTCTTCTCGTCTCGAAAATTTAAAATAGAAAACGATTTTAGTACTAATAAATTCCGGCTTAGAATAGGTTCACCCTGGTACTGATGCTGTCGTAAGAGGCGACTAAAGTACGTGTGGGAGAATCACGTTATTGCAGACAATGGCAACATGCATGGACAGACTCGACCGGATTGTTACCACTCCTGGCATTTAAAACTGGCGTTTAGTAGTGGCTTTAGTTATTGCGTTTCGCTTTGGTAATGCCGGGCCCCGTTGCCCATCTATCTTAAAGACCGGCACCGCTCCTGTACCGCCTCTGGAGTTGCACAGAGCCGTTGGCGACGGTGATCACTTACCATCAGGTGATCTGCATGCTGATTTGCCGTGTCTTATCCATAAAAAAAAATAAGCTAAGCTAAGTTTCCTGAGCCTACACGTGTTATATGAGGAATGTATCAAACACACAATGAAGCTATTATATGTATTTTATTTTATATTTTATTTTTCAGCTTTACACGGTATCTCGCACATGACAGAGTAGACAGGGAACTTGGGAACCTAGTGTAAAAACGCTTCGTTTATTTCCCACTTCCCGCTGAATTTGAGGCATTGCGTCTTAAGTGGTGCAACTCAACGCCGTGCTTTTTCTTGCAACCAGAGAGAACACTAAATATTTAATTTGAAAATATTTTTATCTATTTTTGTGATAAGAAAATCCATAGTTCAGTAAATTTAAAATATTGCATTTTCTTAACACTTTGATCTAGCATTTATTAAGCTTAACAAGCGTAACCTCATTATGACTCTATTAATTCTTCAGTCGTTGTCACGGTCAGTCTTATCTATTGATCGATCCATCTTTAAAATGTCAAGGGTAGGACATTATAAGTACCTATAAGGTACTTAATATGTGTTGAGTATACTCGCCCTATAGATAGCATAATGATGTAGATTTAATTATCGTATAGTAGTACATATGATATGGTCAGAAAACATACAGGTAAGGGATTTTTCTCATGATTCGCATTGATAATTTATTTTCTAAAAGATATGTTTAGAAGTCAAGAATGTTATATTTAATAGTCAAGAATGTTATATATTGAAATGTTAGAACAACAATTTATTCTGGAAGATGCTTTAGATATTTTTTTTTTGATCAATAAAATAAACGAAAAAAAGGGAGTTTGTCTGTGTGTTTGTGCTAATCTCACAAACGTCATAAGGAGTTTAAGTGGAATTTTACTAATAATATTTCGGCAAACTTCGTGTAATCCGTGTTATCGGGTATATCTAGAAATGTATTAAAATTATTTGAAATAATAAAAAAAAGATTTTCAAAATGACAATGTTTAAGGATCAGAAAAGTAATTTAGATTATAGTGATAAATCATTGTGTAATACCGCCCATTATAAATATATCTTGGATATAAATTCAATATTAAAATTATTAATTCTTCTCAGCAGAACCACATTTGGAGGCGGTAGTAAGTTTATGTTCATTTGACGATTCAAAAGAAAAAGTCTTGAATAAAGAATATTTTTAATTTGAATTTTGTCATATTCCAGTAGTCATGGCATATAGCAACTCTCAAAAATCGAAATTGTTGGGCACCAAGATTTGTTTTAGCTTTTGAGCTTTCCGCACGTCGCAGTGTAGGCAGAGACAACTTGGGAACCTAATGCTGTTTAAGCTGCACTTTCTACCGAATTTGGGGCAATGCGTGTTAAGTGACTAAATTCAACACTCCGCGTTGCCTTGTACCAGAGCAAAGATATGAAAATATTAAAAAGAAAAAAAAAAACATTTATTCGATTGGAGATCGAACCCAAAACGCTTCTGCCTCTGCGCCACGATAGATGATATATATGTAATTTCAATATATTTTCTGCTGTAACTGTATACTGTATTATAAGCATTTTGTTAGTAGCTCTAGAAATAATTTAGAAAACGTGAAAAAATCAAAATAACCGAGACTTGAACCTGCGTCCTTGGAACCTTAATAACCATCCACGCGCTCTGATCTTTTTCTCTATAATATAATTTATATTTTTTTCTCGTACGTAATTACTGTGACTATCTAAAATTACATTTACTTCGCTGATGAGGGTGATGAAAAATTCTATTAATGTTAATTCTTTTAAATAAAGCCAAAACCGCTGAGGGCGCTTCGTAAAGAGTTTGTGAAACAAATTAGAGTGTCGGAATTTTTATTATGTTATATCATTTTTTGTTTTTAAAGGAGGATGAGGCCTGTCGCGGCCCAGGGGCATAAACGTGACTACAAAATGCGATAGGTAGTGGGTTCAATCCCCACTCGAGAAAATAGAATATTATATATTTTTTAAATTAAATATTTAATGTTTTGATTTCTTTGCTCTGGTAATAAAACATAGCACGGCCATTAGCCATTCAACACGCAATGTCACAAATTCCCCTCTGCTTATGTGACACTAAAAAATAATATTATATATAAAGTATATATTTTTGTGTAGGGTATATTATAATACGTCTTAATAAACTTAACTGAGGCCACTGTGCCATAGAGGCACAAGCGTGTGTAAACGCGATGTTTATGGATTCGATTCTCTTTTACTTCTTGGCTAAACTTGTAACTGTAAACGTATTCAGCAAAACTTGGAGGACAGAAGTTCCTAATGAGAATGGAGAGCTTTTACGGAAAGTTCACAAGTTCGCTTTGTATATACCCTGCTATATACGGGATGCAGTGTGTAGCTGAAAATAAAAAAGACAATAATTTTTCCTCGCGTATTTGGGTAAGTGGAGAGAAAATTTTGTGAAAACACTCGTTGGTCCGACTAAATTTCGAGTAATTATATGTCGAGTCACTCAACACTGTACCAAACCAGAGAGGGAAAACAAGAATAAATCAACTTCACAGTACAATAACACGTTGCCCCGCTGCACTACGTCAGCTTCAATACAATGTACTCGTACATATTTTAACATTATAATTTATCATAGAAGATTGCGTATTCAATAAAAAAACTTATCTTGCTCCCTTCATTACCTTAAGTGAACGTATGGCTTACTTGGTTTGAGCGCTTGCACTGTTTTAAAGAAGCGCGGGTTCAAACCCCGCTACGTGAATTTTTTTATACGTTTTTAAAATTTGTTTGTTCCTATATGTGGATTAACAGTTTAAACATAGTAAAAATATTTAATGTATTTATATTCAAATTAAATTCCATAAAAACTAAAGCCAAAGCCATTTAAGCCATCCATTGCATACAGTCTCAACCGGAGTAAATAAAATGCCACTGCAAATAATACGTAAGAATTTTCAACTCATCTGTAAGCAATATATTAAGGAGTTTGAATAAGCGATCTTTGCATTCTCGACTGCACAAAATGCAAGAGAAAATGTAATATCGAGAGTTACTTAAATTTCCTTTCATTGTAAACATTTAACTTTTGTATTCATCTTTTAGAAGAAATTGCTAGATTATTTATTTTTTACAATAATACCGTGATAATATATGAGTAATTTTAGCCATTATGGTATAATATTACAAGATTCTTTTCTATTTATCTCAGAATCTAGTTTCATAAAAATAAGATAATCTCTCAAGGCAAATAAGGCTAATATGATTCAAGTTAGGATTGAACCCACAACCCGTCACGTTTAACCGTTACGTTTTCTGAGGTAAGGTAGCAGGCAATAAGCCAGACTAATTTCTGAAAATTATCCTCTGTTTTACTAGATAATATGAGGAAGAACATTTTTTCTGGTTTCCCTCGGGTCGAAGGAAAAAGATGCAACTCCAAGTTATCTGAGCTAATAAGAAGATAAATCTCAAATGTTTTTAAAGTAGAATGGAACGTAAAATTGCAAATCTTTCTTCAGTTTCGCTTAGCACATCTACGAGAATATTATGTTTATGATATTTCCATCTCACTTGACGTCGAATTTTTGAGACACGGCGTGTAAGTGGTAAAACTCAACCCCGCCGCATATAAAATAATCTTTAATAAATATCGACCAAACTCTGCAAGAAAATACTAAAAATTATACAAGAAGAAATTCAAATTGTTCACGATTTATAGTACATTATACTTGGAAACAAGCCTTCATCGAAAACGCCTTGTTATCGCGGCGTGCATTTTAAACGTCTTTGTGTGAACTTTTCCGGATATATATAGTGTAGCCTTGACATATAATATTGAGGTCTGTCGTAGCAAAGCATTTTAAGCTGTGTATCTGAAATTGCAAAAGGTTGTGGGTTCGATCCCTACTCGAAGATATGAGATAATAATCAAGAGAAAAATAGAGGTTCCTTAGCTTTTCTAGTGCTAACATTCCGTTCTGTATCCCACTTTTCACCGAATATTAGGCATTGTGTACTGAGTGGCGGAATTCAACGCTACGCTTTTGCTTGTTACCAGAGCGAA